>JAABKJ010007545.1:216233899-216833899 GCA_011634705.1 Andricus grossulariae | reverse complement strand
GGTTCCTCAATGATCCGGTGAGGACACGGACCCATAAGAATTTAAAGGTCCGGGCCCGAACCTGAACCCTTTAGAACTTAAAAGGTCCGGTCTCGGACCCAGACCCTTAATGAATTAAAGTGTACGGCTCGGAAGTGGACCCTTATGAATGTTAAGGATTTGGGTCCGGACCCATATGCTTAAGAACTGAAAGGGTCCAGTTCGGATCCGAACCCTTAAGGAACCTTTTAACCTCGGTCCATGCCACATCTACAAGCGGGCTGCTATATAAACTATGTCGTCATTGAGTCATGCCATTCACCCCTTATTCACCATAAAGATTACTTCTACTTCTCAAGATAGTCTAAATGTGGAGTAGTTAAATTTTAAGCTAAAAAAATTGATGTTCAACCAAAATAGTTACATTTTCAACCAAATATAAAGAATTTGGATCAATGTAACGTTATCTATAGAATATCATGTTCCTACGGAATGAATTATGTTGGTCAAACCAAACGTCCTCTGCATAATAGAGTTAAAGAACATGAAAACAACATCAAATTATCTTTAAAAAATCATAGAGCCATTAGTGAGCACTTAGTCCAATTTCATAATAGTGATTCTGTTTCGATAAAATGGACGTTGTTTTGCGAAAATGGTTTTTATAAAATAGACGCTGTTTTGCTGATTTTTTGGTGGTTTTTATAAAAAGAGAAGCCAGCAAAAGTATGAACAAGATTACCGACTCGGACTCTATTGATGATTCTCATATGTTACTGGATTATTTGAGCTAAAAAGTGTTTGATTGACCATAAAATAGCCTTACGCCTATGATTGTTCTCGACGACGAAATTCTGTTTGCATTCTCATTGCGATGAGAATGTAAAATTGTTTTGCATCGCGATTTTTGAGATTCAGTCCTTTCAACGAAATCTCTAAAATTATTATCTTGGAAATCAACGACAAAATATTTTCCTCCAAGGAAACGACTCTGTGTTGAAGAGAATTACATGAGATTTTAACATAACATATACTAGTGAAGTGTCACATTGACATGATAGAAATTGCTGCGAGATTATAATAGTTAATAGTTAAAGATCTAAAGTGAAGACAATTATCAGCCTTTTGTGGTAATAATATTCAAACGTACTCTTCTTCACATACAAAAATATATCTTACGTACATTTTGCTTTGGGTATGCTCATTTTTTTTTGTAAATTTCTAAAATTAAGTGAATAGTAAATTTTATAAAAATTAAAGTTACTTCTTTGAGTAAAGTAACTGCAACGAGTTCATATTGTTGCAGTGCAATGTATCTGTAACGAGTTACTTTAACAACAAGGTTACTTACCCCGTTCAACTGGTTGACTTTGGTGGCTCAAAGTAGATGGTCCTGAAGAAAACTGCCACCTCTTCTTAGGAGGAAGTGCAGAAGGTGAGTTGCCCTGCGAACTCAATTCTGTAAGAACAAATAGAAATGGATGAATTTTTAGTTTTAAATACTAAAACTGAGAAAAACTTACTACACAAGTTGCTCTCTAGACCGATTCGTCAATATTTTTATAATTAATTTAGGCTAAATTGTGTGGATTTTGATTTTTATCACATCTACCGCCTCCTCAGAAGCAACATCATCGATGGACAAGAAGGGACATTGAGAATTGGAGAACTTTTAGGACATTAAACCATTACCTAAAGATGAGCGAAGGCAGGATTCAAATATTCGTGTCGTCTCCCGCTATCTTTCACTGCCGCCAACCTAACATCTATAACCTCTATACAGGGTGTCCCAGACTCAAGTGTCCGGACTTTGATGGCTGCATAAAGATTAAAAAAATGAATCGAAAATTCGTTTTCCAAAAGTCAGTTGAAGTTTTAGTTTTTGAGTTATAAAATATTTAAGTTGGACCAATTAGGAGCGCGGTATAAACAGTCGTGCATGTGCGAGTGGCAGTCCAACGCAATGTAGTTCCCGCTATTCGCTGTTCATTGCGAAGATACAGAGAAGCTGAATAATTGCTCCTGACAAGCTTCGAGGTTTCACAGAGTCCTCTACTAGGGGTAGAACTCTGCAAAGATCCTGAATACGAGAATTTGTTATTGTTGACACCCACGTATACGTGAGGTAGTTCTATAGCTCAAGCAAATACCAGATGCTATACCATATCGTTACTAGAGCAAGATTCTTTCTTGAGTGACCAATAAGACTACTAATTAATGTTGTGTATATATCGTGTACGGAGAGTAAGGACTACGGTTTAAACTTAAACTGTTAAAGGCGAGCATTAAACCATTGTATTTGAATATAAATCCTACAGCGATGGTAGCGTTTACAAAATCTGTCCTCCAATCATATTTGAACCACTCTCACGCGTCCCACTGGAAGAAACTAGGACTGCAACCAATCAGAATCACTGGTTAGGCTTAAAGAGAGAACCACGAGTAGCGCGCTGTACGAAAAAATATAACAAACAGCTCAATCCAGTTTACAACCTAAAAATAAATAGTTTAAAACTAAAAATTGGAAAATGGATTTTTGTTAATAATATTTTTAAATTTTTGAATAATGAATTGAAATGTAAATAATTACGTTTTAGGTAAAAACTTGAAAGCTTTGAAATAATAATTATTGAATAATAAAAGCCATGAAGATTAAATATTCTATAATTTTTTGCTGATAGAAAATCGATACCTTCGAGGCATGTACTCATTTGTTCACGAAATTTTTTTATAATTCTGGAATTGTCGAATGTCTGCGAGACTTATAGCTTAAAAAAAATATGTAGCAGTGCAATTTACGTTAGGGACGTCGAGAACTTACCGGAAAGTAAACGCTAGGTTCTCGAGTGATTTATGGAAACTGATAAATTTTGAGATTTATAGAAAGTAATAAACAGAATATACATAAATATTTCAGAAACCACTAATAGTGTAATCGTTCCCCATAGTTAACTTGGTAGAGGGATTTCATTATTAGTTTGGATTATTTACCCTGCTATGTACCCTGCTTATGAATGATATAATAATAATACTTGTAACCAACGACAAGAATAATCAATACAATGTAAAACCTGCATCTATTACGCATCTGCTCATGTACTTCTTGGCAAGCCACGTAGTATGTATGACTAGTATATAGTTTTAAAAGCGCTGATCGATACTGCACTTTATAACTCGCGCGCTCTGGTTGATTCTCGATAGTCTCGTCAAGACGTCAGTTTCGTAACAACGTCACTTCTGGTCACCTGCTCGCCCTAGACTCATTATATCTTGCTTGGAAAAAATATAACTATATGAAGTATTTAGTTCATCTGGCGATCGAGACCTTCCACGAATAAATATCATTTTGGCGCTTCTGCCAGGCTGGACTCAAACGGTCCGAATTCTACGGAATCGACATCAAACTGAGCTATCTTAGAAATAAACTTGGCGAAAAGAAATGAAGTATTCCATGGAATTCACTTTGACATGAAGATACAGTGCAATCTCCGAATAAGACCGCGCTCGGGCTTGTAGGAGAACATAATTCCGAGAAATGAGTTACCCCACCCGCGCTCCGAAATCGCCAAGAAAAATTCTCGGCTCAACCTCCGAATAGGACCGCTTGCACACGATGAATTTCACGTACAAAGTGTGGCCACCTAACATAGGTCTTATTCGGAGGTACACTCCCGATGGTACAAGGCGCGCAGAAGTGGGGGCAACTTTCGAATGAAGATTAGGAGAAGCGATCTTATTAAGTAAGGGCTTATTCAGAGGTTGCACTGTAGCGTGATTCTACGAAATTGCGCAATGAAAGTTCCCAGGAACTCAGGACAAACTGTGGATCTTATCTACGGAAAGATCAGTTAAAAATGAATAAGTAAGACAAATTATCTATCAGGGTGGATATATCAGTCCTTCACTACAAAATATTATTTTTTCTAAAAGACTCAAAAGAATAAACACGTACTGGGAACGTCATATAGACGGAAATGTCCTAGAGCATGCAACAAACCGCGATAAGTCTGAAAAAAAGACAAGAAAGCAGTTATCAAGTCAGTAACACAACACAGCAGCCAAGCAGATAACTCAATTTCAAGATGTATTGATCCACACACGAAAGAGTAAACGGTCTCTCTTGTGAAGAAACTGCCAATTTCCAAAAAGTATTGATTCATACCCCAGCAACGAGTGTACGATTGAACAAAGAATTTTTGCGTAAAGAAGAGTAGATTATAAGAAGTGGTAAGAACTTGTGCGAACGCCAGATTGCTGAGAGATTTGAAAAAGTTCCTCCAACAAATCTTTTAGGATTTCCCGCGCAGCCATCTGAAATTTTTTAGTGAGTAGCCCCTGATGATTGAATGGAAGCCACGATTTAGGAGTTAGTGATTTTATTAAATATATCAAACGAGTACGACTTCAATGTCATAACCCGAACTTACTCTTAAACTATATTTTGACTGAAAAAATTATAGGCGATGCAAAAAGAGCAATTAGACGCAAACGAATAAACAATTATGATGATTTGTGTGCGTCTTTAAAATCAATTCGCGGTATAACCACTTCAATACAATTAGATAGAACCAAAGAAGAAAATGTGCGAAAAGGATTTAAAAAGGCACAATTTACGGTCAACGCTTTAGGAGCGTTTACAAGGAACTAACTTATTTATAACAGTCTGAACATAAGTTAGGAAGAAGAAGAAAAATTGTATTGAAATTGGAGAAAAAGCTGCAGTTTAACAGTATATTATGAAATAACGCGACAAAATTTCAGAACGAGTAAGGCCGATGAAACCAGCGAATCTAGATGAAGCTTTGCAAGAAGCATTGCAGGCGGAAATACGGATTAAGGAGAAAGATAGAAATAAAATAATGAAACCAATTATGAATAAACCTATACTCCAGTTTTTACGACCGCAAATATTAGCATCTATACATAGGCCTAAGGCGAATGCAACTCCGTTATCATTTAAAACACCGAACCAAAACATTCTGCTAGCTGATCGATCACAAATGAAGTACAATGAATGCGGAAAAATGCGACAATTCGCAGCCCAATGCTACGTTGAGCCCCAAAATTTTTAGAACGCCCAAAGCCACAAGCGACCTCCTCAAACTCAAATAAGGACAAGGAGGGGTTAAGAAGAGTGAAGTTAATTAGAGAAACAGGAAATTACGCAAAAGGTGATTCTAAAACAGATAGACTACGAAGGAATGGCCGAATATCAGCAATATCTGGACAATTGCAATCCATAAAAGGAAGAAGAGCACATGGAAAAAAGTACAGATTACTCGTAGATTCTGGATCTTTACCATTCTTCAAATAACTTTCTCGTAAAGTCTTGTATATTCGGTAACTTACCGGTAAGTTTCTTTGTTGCCTTCTCCAATTTTAAGTTACCGAGAGTTTTCGAACTCTAGTCGAAGCTTTCTCTATTTTTGTAGCGAATTGTGAACTTTAAAACGTGGTTCAAACTTCGCTCTCTTCTGGAGGAACTGATATTGAGCCAAACTGAGGATCATCCCGAGGAGGACGAATCCAATTTGATTCCTAATGTCCAACAAATCGGCCCGGTATGTTCAGCCTTAATTAATTCGTGTAAAACCTCTGGCGTCTTATTAACCTGACCCTCGAAAGTGCAACCCCAATTTTAGTTAGCTCTGAATATCTAATTTATTGACTATGCGTTTTAACAAATTGTGACTAGAGTAAGATTCTTGTCAATAGTTACCGATAGGCTTACTGATCAATGTTGCCTGTGCATCTAGTCACATTTTGTATAACTTTAGTTGTGTCTGACCGTCAAACTTCTTCATTCATATTGTTAGTAGCACAAGATTGTTGTCATTAGTTACATATGAGCTTACTAATCCATATTTTGCATAAATCCAGTTTAATTTTGTGATGTTTTAGTCGACCCTGTACATATATTGCCCTTTTTCTTAATGCACTTCAAAATTGAATCACGAATATCTTAGTTACTGTAATGTATTGGCGCACCGTAAAGCATAAATTATGCACTACATTATCTTTATTAAATTCGTACTAATTATATATTCAAATTTTTAGTGGTATTCCACCCAATACATAACAGTTATCTCCTAACATTGTCGCCATCGCAGTTAATTGATTGGCCAATTATTTCTCGGATGTTATTACTTTCGAAAATTATTCTTTCCCCCACTGCGTGAACCCCTGAATAGAAAGTTCCATGACCACCTTAGCAAATAATGTAATTTTTACATCAAATTCAAAATCGGCAATCTTGAAACATATAGATAAGAAATTGTAACAACAAATTTTAATCATCAACCGCGATAATGTATTCTCAACATTCAATGTTGCAATTTTGACTTTAGTTTCATAATCACCCTCGTGAAAAGAAAGATCAATTTAATACCACTTCAGGACCAGTTTCAAACCACGTTTAGTCTTTTCCTGGTCTGCACCCTTTAGCCTATACCTGCATAATTTTTAGTGTATGGAAATAGACACCACTCTCTCTCTCTCTCTCTCTCTCTCTCTCTCCCTTTCTCTCTCTCTCTCTGAAATAAGGATAGCTGTCTGTATCAACAGACTAGCTATACCTAAGGGTCATGAAGAAGCTGGTTTATCTTAGTACGTGACGTCACGAAGGTGCCATAAAGCAGTAAAGATTATGGTTATGGGCCTGAATCGTGATGACCCTAATAATGATGGGATATTGGGAGTTTAAAATCGACTCCTAGATTACAGCACAGGCGAACAGACTAGAAGATTTATCTTCGACATCGAGTACGAGTGTTGTAATCGCGAAAGGCCTCTCGTTCATTCGCGAGTTATTGAGATAGAGTAAGAGTTCATTTTGAGATAGATAGAAATCTTAGAGATTGAGAAGATAGAAAAAGATAGGAGAGATGGAAAGATAGAAAAGAGAAATCTTAAGAGAAAATTAGAAGACAGAGAATATCTGCGATAGCTAGTGAGAAAATATATGTGGTTAACACTTTTGGTATTTCTATAAAATTGAATTGATGAAAGATATGTGAGATTTTCGAAAATAAGACTGTGTCATTCACATAAAGTATATTTTTTGGATACATAAAATAAAATAAACAATCTCTAAGTCAGAGATTCACTCTTTTTCTTGAAGTCTGTTTTTCAGAAAACTGAGTAGTGGAGGCGACGGACTAGAAGATTCATCTTCGAACTCAAGTACGTAACCGCTCTGAGAAATATTATATCTAAAAATATCTTAAATGTAAAAATAGAATTATGTACCATTGAATAAAGAAATAAAGGCGATAATTTGCTTGTGCAAATATAGTAATTAAGGAAATTTATTTTATTGAGCGAAAATACAGAAAAATAAAATAAAAAATTATATGAATAGGAATTAGTAATTTCGATCCAAATTTAAGATAGGAGCATAAAAAGATATTCTAAGATAAGAGAGAGAAGAAAGAAGAATATATTCTATGTTAGAAAGAGAAAGAGATAGAAGATAATAAAAATAGTATATAAGAAAGCTATAGAGAAGAATAAAAAGATATTCTATATTAGAGAGAGATAGGATAATGTATTAAAAGAAGTGCAAGATAAGGTTGACCCTTATTTAGAAATTAATGAAAATTATTAAACAAAATATACATTACACAAATAGAAAGAACCTTTTAACATTAAGATTTATATTATATTGAGTGAACTCACCACTTAAGTGCAGAAACACCCCGTCGGCCAGCAGCAGAGTGCTGACACTTATCTTCATTTTTCAGATGATCTCGTAAGCGATGAGTGTTAAAAATGAAACATGTTCATTGCTATATATACCAATCACTATTGGTTATTATCACCCAGACAACATACAGAATTACGGAAATTTCGAATGTGGGACAACTATACGGAAGAAGCAATGCGATACCATTTGAACTCGCACAAACTGTTGAAATGGAAAACAAGATTTATTAGACCTTGTGTGCTTTATTTTACACTGACAAAATAGCTAGTTTCATATTCCAACAAAAAGTTATTATTCGTACAATCAACCTAGCTTCTGAAGTAAAAATAAGCCAAGGTCTCGACAAGCTTCAATACTTTTTTTCTTCTGATATGCTTTAAGTGAAATTGAACAATCAGATATTTCTTTATTAAAAATAGTATTTAGATCAAATATTTTCGCCTTTTGATGTAATATACTCATCTTTTGATCAAATATTTTCGTCTTTCGATCAAATATTTTCGTCTTTTGATCAAATATTCTCATCTTTATATTATTTCTTATACCGTCTCTATAAGTCTACCCATGGATTTGATTAAATTCAAAAATTGTTCATTACCTTAGAATGTGCTAAAAAATATTATAGTGATCTTAATTTCTTAATAAAAAATGCAACTATGTTCCTACAAAATAATTTTTCATGCAACAAATTTAACACTGGAGTATTTGCTTAAATTATCTTTAAAATCATTTATATAAAATTGTGGAAGCAAAAAGAATCTTATTTCACGCACCTTAATTTATATCATAATTTTATTTAGTTCTAAAAATTTTTTATATTAACCTCTTGCAAGCAATATTTGTTTGAAACTAATCTTTTACACCTGAAAGATCAGGAAAAAAAGAATTGTCATCCTTCTTCCCCAACATAGCTACACTATTCAAATTTTTCTGGAAACTGTGCGCATAAAAATAAATTATTTGTTTACAAAAACGCTAATCTTAAATAATAAATTCGAATATCGCAAATTATGAACGACAAGGAATACGAGTTGCGATCATTTGGAAGGTTTTTTTTATTCCTACAAGTGCAAATTTGAAATGATTTAAATTGTGCAACTTTAAATGCAGAACCACTTGAAACTGAATAATGAATAAAAAAACATATATGCATATATAATGAATAAATATATGTATAATAAAAATATAATGATAAAAAGTGAATAAGCAAGATAGGATTCGCTTATCACAGTGCCTAAAATTGAAAAATTAAAAAATTGAACAACATAGCAAAAAATTAAAGAAATTTGTAGATTGCAAAGTACAAAACCGCAATATGAATAATTTCGACCGTAAAAAGCGCCCTTTTATTCACAAAAAAGTGAAACAGTATTGATAAAAATGGGATAATAAAAAAATGGGAATAAAATAAAAAATGCAAGTGAGAAAAATGTCGGCCGTAATAAAATATTTTATTTTACTACTTTTTCACCATCACTTTGTATATAATAATTTTTTTAAATTATCGCAATACCTTAACTATTTTAATAATAAATATAAAAAAATATTACAATGATTTTATTTAAAAATATTTTAGATTCAAAAATACGGAGCATATCGATTACTTTTCGTTATGCAATTAACTTTAATGATTGCAAATAACTTTTGTATGTTCAGGATGACAAGATGTTCAAAATAAAATTAATGATTTAATTTTTTCATACAAAATTTACGAACAAATGGCGTTTGAACCTTCCAGATTCTTTTTTGACAATTTTCGAAATCTTTCGAAACTTTTCGGAATATTCTGGAATATTTTGTTTAAAATTTTTTTTAATTTACTCTAAATTGAAAATATTTCTAAATAGTTTAAAAACTGCTAACAGTTCTAAATATCTTTTGAGATAAATTATAGCTTTCTTAACATATTTAAAAATTCTGCCAAGTTAAAAAAAATATCGTAAAATCTTCTAAATTCTTTTTTGACATATCTTGTAATCTTCAAAACTTAAAATTCGTCTTTTAAAATAAAATCTAAATCATTTACAATTTTCTAAGAAATCTTACTGATTAGAAGCAACATTTTTGAAATTTTTGTAAACAAATTATTAAAATCAATTATTCTAGTAATGTAAAAAGCTTTTGTTGTTGTTGTAAAAAGCCGTTTTCTCTGCAAGTTGAAACATTATACAGATCGTGACATCAATTTTAAGGAATGTTGTCAATAATTGTTTTTCTTTGACGCTGACTAATGAAAAATATCTTCGAAGGGCAACTGGGTGCCTTGAGTGTTTAAAAAGATTGTGAATATCTTATTGACTTACTCGAATTCACTCTTGAAAATAAAAAAATTAATGAACAATAAAAAATGTTTCCATGAATCTAGAGAATTTTATTTGATTCTCTTAAAACCTTGCAAAATTTGTAAACCTCTTATTTTTTCGCATTCTTTGAAACTTTCGATTTTGTTTACTTTCTTTAGTATCTTTCCATAACTTGAATTTTTCAAAATCTTGTAAAACTTCTAAACCTTCTTAATATCTTTTAAAATTGTTTGAATTTTTTCAAATTTTTTTCTCTAAATTCTACAAAATTAAAAAAATTTTCCCTAAGATTTTCCAGAAACCGTTTTAACAATTTTTTGAATCTTTTAAAATCTTTTTAACTTTTTTGAGTTTCTAAAAAGCTTAATTTTTTGCCAATCTTAAAAAATCTTCTGAATTAATTTTCAACAATATTTTGTAAATCTTTTAAATATTCCTATAATATTAATTTAAAAAAAAAACGTAGCAAGTTATCCTAGGATTCTTAAGAAATTGTTTTCATTTTCTGGTAACATGTCAAAGTTTCTGAAAAATTTATTTATTTTCAATCACTATTAAAAATGTTTTAAAATATTTTTTAATTTTCACTACAAATTTATTTTTCAAAATGGAGAAACATTTGTGATTTTCTCAGGAATCGTAGGAATTTTTATTTGATTCTCTTGAAACATTTCAAAATTCGTAAGAGGTTCTTTTGTTTTTAATCTTCAAAAATCTGGATTTTGTCAATATTTTAAAAACTTTGAAATCTTCGAAATATCTTTTGAAATTATTCCAACTATTCCTTTTTTTTCATTTCTGCAAAACTGAAAAATGGCCCTAACTTCTTTTTAAATATTTTTCAACAATTTTGAAAATAATCTTCTGAAATTACTTCCAGTATTCTCATAAAATTAATTGAAAAAAAAAATTTCCTGTGAATCCTAAGAAAATTACTTCATTATCTGGAAACATTTCAAAGTTTCTCAAAAGCTGCTTTTCCAAAAACTATTGAAAATGTTTCAAATATTCTTGAATTTGCTCTTAAAATTCATATTCCAAAATAAAAAATCATTTGCAATTTTTCCGAATTTTTATTGATTCTCCTAAAACCTTTCCAAATTCTCAAAAACCTTTTTTTTAATCTTCAAAAATGTGGATCTTGATTCTTTGGCGTTATCGAAAATACTCAAAAATCTGAAAAATCCTTCGGAATCACTTCAAATTATTGAAAGTTATTTAAAATACACTTAGGTATTTCAAACCCATAAAAATCGTTTGAAATTGTGTATAGCTCTTATAAATCCTTGTAATCCTCAACTAAAATATCTAAAATCATTTCAACTATTTTAAAATCCCTGGAAAATTTTTCAAGCTCTTGATCATCCCTTGAAATTTTGAAGAATCAAATAAAATATTTCAAATTATGAAAAAATTCTTAAAAATTGTTGAAGGTTTTAAAAACCTTTAAAAATTCCTGATAAATTTTTATTGTTTAAAATCCTTTAAAATCTGTTCAATTTCTTTGTAATTTTTAAAAGCCTTTGAAAATTCCTTCGAATGTTTTAAACATATCTTACAATATTTAAAATCCTTTGAAATATTTTAAAATATATTTTCAAATTTTGCAAAATATTAAAAATTCCTTCAATGTTTTAAGAATGTCCTAAAATATTTCAAATCCTCTATAATCTTTTGAAATTCTTTCAGACGTTTTGCCCTCTTAAAAATATCTTTTAATTTTCAAAAAGACACTTAAATCGTTTAAATTATTTTTATTCAAATTATATTAATTGAATTTATTCAAAATAATAAATACTTTCAAAATATTTTAAGATCCCTTGACACTTTTTGAAACTTTTGAGAATTTCTTGGCAAAAATTTCCAAGTTTTCAAAAGTTATTAAAAATTAAAATCTCAAAAGCCTTTTCAAGATTTTTTACCTCTGCATCTATTGATCTTATAAAAATGTTCTCATACAGGCCTAAGGAGAAAAGTTTGAGTATTAGGAAAATTATAAATTTTCGATTGTTTATTTTAAAAATAGCGTTTAATTATCATTTGTTTTTTCGATGCAGATCATCAGTTTTCTTCATTTCAGAAAAAATAAGGAAAGCCAGCTGCTTTCCCAGCATGTTTAGGTTCAATTCCCGCCACATTTCCTTTTTTATTTCAAATTTTCAATACTTTGTTTTTCTTCAAAAAATAAAATAGTGGGAGTAAAAAGTTAAAAACATCTATTAAGATTTACTTTCACTGTTCAACCACCTAACAGACCATTATAAGAGTCATTTTTAGCTTCTCTCGTATTTATTCAGGAATATGAATGATGGATATATTATTCAATTTTCATAAATATGTTTTTTATTTTGTTTATATAATAATCTTCATGCAATTATGAATTGTCAAGTTCAGCTCCCGAGATGTATGTATCAGGTCCTCTGAAAATCCTAATTTTTATGCCAGCTATTACATGATGTTCGACCTTATGCCCATTTTTATGTACATTTGCAGGGATAAGGCTAATTCCATACACAGCCTGCGTCTCAGGATTTACAGCTAGCTTGAATTTTGTGGAATAATAAATAATATACCATTCTGATGGAGTAGGTTTTAGAGAACGCCGATCTAGAAATGAAAATAACGATTTGTTAATTTTAAAAGAATAAAAATCAGTCTCAAAGTAAAAAATTAAACAATCACAAGTTAAAGCACTAAGAATAAGTGGTAGATGCTACTTGTAAAAATTGAGCAGTTTTAAAGAAAAAATATGTGAACTAAAACTACAGTCAAATCTCGATTTAGTTTCGTTTTTGGGGCTGAGTGAAGATTTACCGCGCCTGAGTGAACACCGCACATCCCCCCGGAGCTCCACTCATCAATCCCCCCGGCGTCAATTCTCCGAAACACTAAATCCAGAATCACTGAATCCAGATTCGACTGTATTTACATTCGATTCCAAATACAGAATCATTTGAAATGGTAGAATATTTGATATTAATAGAAAAAGAAATAATGAATAGTTGCTCGGTACGAATACGGATGATACAATACAAAACATTCAACACTGTCAAATAGTCGAAATTAAAAAAATTCCTAAATTACAAGAATCCAAATCAAAGTGATGAAACGAAAAATTCTTTTTCAATACAAAGATTTTTTTCATACTGATGTAATTTTTAATTGAATGAAAGGCTTAAAAAATACTGTGCACGTTAAAAAAATGTGAGCGAACAAAATATTATTCTATTGAATTTCTAATAAATAAATAAATAAAATTATTTAAAATTGATTGTATTAGTTGTTTAGATTCCGGAATTTCCTATCATTGGAAATTTTACAGTGTCGCCAATTTTCTGTCGAGAATTGTCCAGTGTGGGGAATTTGCTAATGTCCAGATTGTACTATTTTAGGGTACGACTGAAAAATCCCAAAAAATTAAATTCCCGGCAATGTAAAATTTCCGGAAAAGAAAATATTTTGAAGAGGAAATTCCCGACGATCTATGGTTTACCGAATTTGAAAATAGTCAAAATATTCCGACATCATAAAATTTCCGACTCTATACAATTTCTTTTAGAGAAACATTTCTTAATCTTCACAAATCAAAAGTTTTTTTTTATAATTATTAAAATCAAAATAATACATATAATCAAAAATATGTAAATCTAATGACAGTATTCTCTTCTGAAGATATTTCTTGTTCTATTTTTTAACCATTTTTTAATTGTTCCGATTTCGGAAATTTATAATTCAGGAAATTTTCTCTGTAGACAACATTACAGTTTTGAAAATCTTATAATATCAGGCAATTTAAAATTCGGTAATATTAAAAAATTTTCGAAATTTTATTATTCGGGATTTTTCAGTCTTCTGAGAATTAAATTAAAAGTTTCAAAGTCAGGAATTAAATAATAAACAATTTTAATTTTGATGCCGTCCAAATTGGGAAACTTGAAATAGTAAGTGTTTGAAATTGCATAGTTAATAATTAAAAGCCGAAATAATATAATGTACAAAGCTTTAGAGATTTCAAAAGTCCAAATTACATAAGATTTTTATTTTGAAATTATTTTTAAATTATTAGGACCATCAATCAAGTCATCTATTAGAGTTATTAGAAAAAAACCAAAGCAAATTTCTTATTTGATTTATGGACGTCTATAGGCAATTAAATATTATTGTTTTGTTGAAATAGTTAGAGATTTCCACTTGGCATAATTTTTTTCAACATGATATTGAGAGCCGAAAAACTTAAATTTAGTGATTGTGAATTCTCTTTTGTTAAAGCTCCTTCGGCTTTAACGAAATATTCTCGTCACGTGTGAAAAAAAAACGTTAAAAGCAAGTTTTCAGATCTAATCTGAAAGAAATGTTGTTATTAAACATTTTATTGTAATTTATCTCTTTTTGTTCAAAAATTTAATTTTTTTCGTAGCTTGTGCTGTTTGCCTCAAAATTTTTATTTTTTCATTGTTAATGTTTTTTTTACGAATAAAGAAAACTACTCTTCAAATCAAAAAGTGATTAATAGTGAATTTGTAGATCTGACAGCAAAATTGATCTTTTGTTGATTTTCTATTCTTTCTTGAGGGGTCTAAATTTCAATTCTCGATTTTTCAAGAAAATTCAAAAAGTTGTTATTATAATATAATAGTGCATTCAAAAGGCAAGGTTTTTCTGACCAAATTATATTTCTGGACAAATTTAGAACTTAGATTTTATTTTTCAACCAGAATAAAGAAATATTCGTAAGATTCATACGAAAATTAAAAATTATTTCAGATGCTGAGAAATTAGTTTCAAGACAATATTTAAAAGGATTTCGAAATATGTCAAAAGATTTACAAATTAAAAAAAACAACTGGGGATTTCAAGGCAATTTAATAATTTTGGAGAACTTTTTTAAAAATTTAATAATAATTCGAATGATTTTAGAAGATATTTCGAATTTTTATAACTTTTAATTAGATTCTAGAATACTTAAAATTTTGAGAACATTTGAAGATTTTTGAACATTTCCAACAAAAATTAGATCCCTTTTGAAAATTTTGAGAGGTTTCTAGAGAAAAAAAAAATGTTCTCAATATTCCTGGGAGAATTTTCAATAATTTTTTATTTTTAAAGAATGACTTTTTTTTAATTTCAAAAGGTGTTACAACATTTGAAAAGATTTCGAAAAATATCTTTAAAAAATCTGTAATATTTTAAACCAACTTTTTGAATTTGGAATGATTTTTTCCAATTTTAGGATAAATTCAACTCAATGTTAATGATCGAAGCGTCTGGGCTTATCGCAAATGTATGTCCTAAAATTTGTTAAAATCCTGTGAACTGAAAAATATTGTTTAACGTTATTTAGATTTCTTTTAGACGTATCTGAATTCTGGAAAAATAATTTCAAGTTTTTTAAAAATTTTACTAAAATTGCATTTATACTAGCAAAAATACCAAAAATAATTTTTTGTTAAATCATCAAAATTACAGAAATTTTAAATGTAAATCACCAAAATTACAGAAAATTGTATGTGAAACTAAAAACATGCAAAATTTCTAATTGTAAACTGCAAAAATTAAAAACTTTTTAATTCAAAAGATTCACAATTCAAAGTTCTGGAATTTATAAGAGTTGCAATTGATAACTCTTGCATTTTAAAGATAATTAAAAATACAAAATTTTTAGTTGTAAAACTTGAAAATTGTAAAATTTTTATTATATATTTACGTAATTACAAACTTTTCAATTTTGAAGATTAATCATTCAAATTTCTAGACTTTGGAGAGTTACAGCTTAAAATTCTTGAATCTTAAAATAAAGGGTTGCAAATTATTTAATTGAAATTTTTTTATATTTCAATGGTACATATATGTAATCCTTAACGTTTTTTTATGGAATATTTAAGTTTTAAATATTTGAGATTAAAATTCAATTAGTGACTGGAAATGTAACACTGACTATTTTCACTAAGTAAGTGTTATTTTTATTTAGCAAAATTTTTTTTTTTTCGTAAACGGCGACGATTTATCAAAAAATTTCGATTTTTGAGGTTTCGAAAATTCGTTTTTTTGGCAAAAATAATAAAAGTTTTGGTCCAAATATAAATCCCTTCATTCACGAACTTCGTATAGGAAAATACTAATAAAAATGTATGTTTTTTTTAATTTTACATAATCTGTTCCTGGGTTATCATGTTTACCTCAAGTAATAATAAGAAAAACGTGTTTCGCGGCAGCCATATTTCCCCCAGTTTTAACCATTTTTAATGAAAAAGTACGTACAAATATGTAGTAATCGATGCTCTTCATTCGATTTGAATAAAATTTTGCTAACACAGCTAAAAAAAATTCTTGAAAATCCTTTAACATTACTAGATATGACCCCATAAGTCATTCCCCATATATGTTCCCATATGAATTCTCATATGCTCTCCCACATAGATTTATATCCCGTTTCGTGTACCAATTTGCCCATACTATTTTATATAGGAATCTATCTGAATTCCCATCTGGGTTGCCATATGGTTTCTTATGTACGTTTCCATCTGGACATTTTCAGCATAAAATTAATGTTTCCGCGGAAGAAAAGGAGCTTCAAGATGGCCAAAGCGAATGAATTAATTTGAAGATTATCATATACAATAAACATATTTTTATGTTAAACTGAAACACATTCAGATGTTCAAATCTTCCGAACGCATGCGCATCCCGCATTGGAATTTAACGTCTATATTTGACAGCTATAAATTTTTGATATTACAATTATGGAATATTACAATTTTGGAACATTTCCAATGAATCAAAATGATTTATTTCAAGGAACGTAAAATATATAGAATTTTCATTGCTGATTACAGATCAATTGTGCTCAGCTTAGTTACGCGGTTTTTATTTTTCATTTTGAATTACAAATATTAAACATAACCATAACTTGACTGAATGTATCATCTTATCGCCATTTCATATACCCTTTATCTATTCTTCGTTCATGTTTGAATATTCAACTTTAATTTCAAATTCACAAATATGTTATCAATTAATTCCTTAAATGATCAGATATAAGTAAACTCCTCAAATATTCACAGCCGTTATTTGACATAACCATACATGTAATATTTCGGATATTTCAGTTGAACATTTTGGATGATAAAGAGTATCATCTCACTTTTTAATATTTACAGATACTAACTCTGAACATCTAGATTGCTGTCCTCTAGTTAAGCATAAAATATGTTCAACCTGAAAATCTAGATGTTACGTTTAAACATCCATTTTTCTCCGTTTACAAAAAATCATATCCCACACCATAATTTACCTGCTGGTTTCGGTGGCTTGACTCCTATAAGTTCTCCTTCCCTATTCACATATGACACCAACATTATGCCTTGTAGATTAGCAGTACGGATTAAAAAAGCATTCCGATAATAAAATATGCCTTGAGGAATACGACAGTTCGGATAGAAAGCTTTTCGCACCACCTTTTTACTTCTATCCAGCCAAACTTGAATTGGGATCATCCCATAAAAGACAATTTTATCTGCTGCGCCGTCATTAGGATCTCGTTTTACAGTTAAACATCCCCCTTCCAATGCCCCTGGGTCTCTCCCTCCTCGACGTGCTCGTGTAAGTGAAGTTACTCGCCGATCCATTGCATTAAATTCTGTCAAAAAAAAACATAGATTTATAATTTAAAAAATATGAAATATCAATCTCAAAATTGATGAGTCAACAATTCTAAACTGATGCACCGAAAATGAAACAATTTTACACGGTGAATATTTGTGTATTAAATTTTACATAAGTTAGTTCGCTAAACGGAGGACATCACGGCATTATATCAAAATTTCACTTTCAGTCATGTAAAACAAAATAAAGTAACATTTGATGTGAAAATATAAATTAATAATATAAATTCATTACAATTTAATTCGCGATTCGGTAAGAAATAATACAACTAGATAATTATGCACATTGGCGCATATACTATGTTACGTGACTCCGGTGCATAAACGCGTTTTTATGCGACAGTGTAGAGTATCGTAATGTTGTACATGACGATACAGCGGACGATCACTCTTTACATTACATCCAGTGAATTCAATATGGATGAAAATGTTGTCCACTCACTTACAATTATTTCTTTTGGTGTAAAATAATTTTTTCTATTGAAAATGATTTTTTTAGACTAAAAAGTAAACTAAATTTTGTTTTGAAATTTTTGTATAGACATTTAATCTTCACGGTAGAGAATTCATTTGTTTTCTTGTAAATTTTAATACTTCTATGAACATTTCAGTTATTTGCTTAAAAACTTATTTCTCTATCTAAAAATTCAACTAATCTGGTTTTTCTTGAAAATTTATCTTCTTTAGTTATAAATTTATCTATTTTGTTGAAAGTTTGCCTTTTTTTGGCAGAAAATTAAACTTCTTTGTTAAAATTCATGTATATTATTCAATTTCTTTGGTTAAAAAATAATTTTTTCTCATTAAAAATTAATTTTTCAAAGTAAAAATTGAACTGAATTTCTTATCAAGATCTTATCTTCTTCATACAAGTTCATTCTTTCTGGTAAAAAGATCATTTGTTTAGTTGAAAATTCATTTTATTTGCTTAAGAACTTATTTTTTTAACTAAAACTTGATCTATTTCATACTTTGTTAAAAATTTATGGTTTTTAGTTGAAATTTTATCTTTGTTTTGGATAGAAAATCAACTTTTTTCGTTGAAAATGCAAATATTGGGTTGAAAATTCCATTTAAAATGAAAATATTTGATGGAAAATTCATGTATTTTCTTGAAAATTATTCTTTTTTGGTAAAAAATTCATCATTCTGGTTGACATTTACATTTTTTTAATTCAAAAAATAATTTTTTCAAATAAAAATGATAAATTAATTTCTTCAACTAAAACTTTTGATATATTCCATTTTTCGTCATTTTTTGTTTATAACCATTACATCTTTTCGGTTGAAAATTCATTCGTTTAGTTGAAAATTAATTCATTTTGTTTGAAAGCTTACATCTGTAACTGGGAATTAAACTATTCTATTCTTTGTTTGATATTTATGTTTTTAGTTGAAAATTTGTCTTTTTTTGATAGAAAATTCCTCTTTTTGGTTGAAAATTCACCTAATTGGTGAAATTTTTTTTTGTTCTTGTTTGAAGATGCATTATTTTTGAGAAAAGCTAATTTCTATTGGTAAAAATTGAACGAATTTCGTCAAAAATATGTTTTTTTGTCGTTGTAAAAATAATGTTATCAACGTAAAATGTAGCTACTTCATTTTTTGCTAGAAAACTGATCTTGCTAAGTTGAAGATTCACTTATTTTGTTAAGAATATTTTCTCATTTATGAGAAATTCAATTATTCAGATGAAAAATTCATATTTTTTGTTATAAATTCAACTTTATTTTCAAACATTAGTCTTAAAGTTTTTACGGAGACTTGGCTTCAAACTTCAGCCCTGAGAACCTTACTTTTGTGTAATTCTCCGCCTATTGAAAGTGAAAATCTCTGAAAATTCTGCAATCGATACTTTCTTTCAAGTGAATCGTTAATATCAGACAAAACTAAATTTTTTATCATTCATTTAATAAAAATGTACAATACTTTGCGTTATTTTATAATATACTGGTATGAAAATAATACAACCCTTATATCAATCATTATATCAGAATTTTCACTTTTGGACTTGAGATTTTAAATAACTCTTTTGTATTATTTATAGTTCTGTTTTGTAATAAATCCTGAAATAATCGTAAACTCTATCTAATGCATCTGTATTTGGATGCCACTAAACGACGTTTTAGTACAACCTTTTTGCATCAAAACAGGACTGAAGTGAGAATCAAATTTCAATGACGTAACGTAGCACATGGGAACGTTAAATGTGCGTGAAATGTCACTGAAATACAATATCTGGGTTATAAATAATGTTAGAAGTTTATAAATCCTGTTTTAAAATAATATGTTGAGTATCACTAAGAATTTATTGTTAGTTAAGAATAAGGAGACTAAGGAGGAGAAGTAAGCATCAAGAAGGAGAAACAAACACTAGAAAACGAAGTAAGCCACACTTTTAAAAATATTTGCAATTTTCGTATACATGGGCATATTAAATTTCCTATATGTTTACTAAATTCATTAGACTTTGTAATTTTAGCATACTTAAGTATACTAAATTCCTTTCATGGAATCATATGTATACTACATTTATTAAGTGCAGAGTAATTTTCTTTCACGTATATGAATTTCATAGATACTGCATACCAAAATTCATATGCGTGTTTACTATATTCAGCTGCGCAAGCGCATTTTGATTTGAGCGAGTTGCTCTGTTAGAAATGTTTGCAATTTTGGTATACATGGTCATATTAAATTTCCTATATGTTTACTAAACTCATGACACTTTGTAATTTTAGTGTACTTACGTATACTAAATTTCTTTTATGAAGTTATATGTATACTAAATTTATTAAGTGTACAGTAAGTTTCTTTCACATGTAATATTTCCGGTATGAAAAATCAGCCATTTGATTGAGAATTCATGTATTTTGTTTAAGATATAACTATTTAGGTAGAAAGTCCAACTATTTGGTTGAAAATTAACTTTTTTGTTGGAAATTTTCCTCTTTTGTTGAAAATTCATCTTTTTGGTTTGAAAATGGTTGAAAATTCAACTGTTTTGTTGAAAATTTAACTATTTTGTTTCAAATGTGTGGTTTTTTCTTTGTAGAAAATTCAAATTTTTCGTAGAAAATTCCAATATTTGGTTGAAAATTTAACTATTTTGGTAGAAAGTCCAACTATTTAGTTGAAAAGTAACTTTCTTTTTGAAAATTCAACTGGTTTGGAGAAGATTCGCCTTTTTGGTTTTGAAATTCATCTCTTTTGGTAAAAACTAATTTTTTAGAAATTCAGTTCTTTGATTGAAGATTTATAATTTTAGTTGAAAATTCATCTCTTTGGTTGAAAATTTAACTATTTTCTTTCTAATTAGTTTTTTTTGTAGAAAATTCCACTATTTGGTTGAAAATTAACTTTTTTGTTGGTAATTTTCCTCTTTTGTTGAAAATTCGTCTCTGGTTTGAAAATGGTAGAAAATTCAACTTTTTTGTTGAAAATTAATATTTCCGGTATGAAAAATCAACCATTTGATTGAGAATTCATGTGTTTTGTTTAAGATTTAACTATTTAGGTATGAAGTCCAACTATTTGGTTAAAAAGTAACTTTTTTGTTGAAAATGCATCCCTTAAGCTTGAGAATTCAACACTTTTGTTAAAAAGTCATCTATTTTGTTGAGAATGCAATATTTTTACTTGAAATCATCTGCAGGATATTCTCAGTGACATCCATTACTCAATTAAAATTTTATTCCAAATATATATTGTTGCTGACTAGCCGAAATGTATTGTGTATTTTTTATTTACGTTAACTAATGCCTAATTCGTTTGAAATTAAGTTTGTATGCACTATCATCTTAGTTATTTTAATTTTTAAGTTATAAAATTAAGGCAGTGAAAAAAGTAACATAAAGTTACAATTATAACGTAACTGTAAATAGTTACTAAAAAAAAGTAGCTGATCAAACACTGATTCTTACCTGTTGTCGATAGGAAACACTTCTATTTTGGAGTAACATAGGAATGGCAGCACTCAATCCAAGAGGTATACCTTGTAGAAGGTACAAAAAAAATAAAATAGCAATACTTCTTTCATCACCACGTATGTCCCCATGCTCATGACTCTCGTGATTCTCGACTTCACCGGAACCCTCCTCGAGCTTGTTCTCCTTTTCCATTCTTCTCTTCATTGTTTTCTCCTGATTTGCAAAATCCTAACTAAAAATAAAATAAACTACTGTTTCTACGATTTTTGCAAAATCCCAGTCTAATGCTCTGAAAGCCGGTGGCACAATTCTCTACACAACTAAAGTTCGCGGCTTCAAAATGTACTCTCGGTGTATAGGTTAGGTTGTGAAACTTCCATACGGCAACATGCACAAGAATAAAGATTTAAAAAACAAAAGTCGATGCTTATTGTACGCCACTGTCAAAAACGTAGACATTATTCACCCTTCTACTGTGTTTCCGATACATGTACATGCATTATTTATAAAAAAAAACGAATTAATCAGCCAAGTGCAGTTATCCTAGTTTTAACCTCTTTGAAACGTGTCTGGAATCCACATTACGGTCAATTTATGTCTAAACTGAAGCGCGAGCTACACAAAAAGAGCAACAACTTTTTTTCTCGTCAAATAAGTCACGTCAAAATATTTTTCGCTGAAAAATTTCGAAGCGATGACAGCAACAGAACACGTTGACAACAAACAGGTATATGTCACAAATTTCTTCACTGCACTCATTCGGAGCAGAATTTATGAAAAGTTCTGCAAGTTCGCGCACTTATCAGCTGATATCAGACGAATGTAGAGTTCGTGACATTAATGCTCCTCTCGATTCATATTTCAGGTATTATTTTTCTCTTAAGATCTCATATTTTCAACTATTGAAGTTGAATTTCTTCACTGTCACTTTTTGCTGATTAATTGAACTACTTGTCTGATTGAAATGGATTTTAATCGATTTTTTAATTACTATTGGAGGATGAAAAAATACGGTGGACTGCTGTACAGAAATATGAAGTCTCTTGGGAAAAATTTTTGATTGGTCAGTTCATTCTGTGTGCGTGTGGACTTACCTGATTTGTTACAATGTGTTTTTTTTTTGTCGTGCGACTGTGCCACGTGTTTGAGCTTGGGACACGTCACCTCAAGAATTTTAATTTTTAGGAGAAAATCTCACGGTTTATTTTTAGGTATCTTCTTTATTTTAAAAATTATATGTTTTGGTGCAAAATGCTGAAAAAGAATTTTAGATTTCCATATCTGTTATTCTTAATAAATTAAAGTTAAAACGTAGGGGTTTTTTTTATTTCAAATAAGCGCGCCAACGTCAACTTTCTGTGACGCATGCGCATGACAGAAAATTTGAGGTAATGATTTTTTAAATTCGTTCAAAATGAATTTTTATTTCTTTCCGAAATTTGTAAGTATCTGTTTATTTTTAGTTATTGATATAATCTGTAACTAATGAAATAACTTAAAATGATACTAATTAAATTCACTTTATTTGTTCTTAAGGTTATATAAATATAATTTTCCTAAGATTTTTGAAGATTTGAGAGATGCCAAATCAAAATTTTAACAAAAAATTAATTTTCCTTAAAATGGTTGAACTTTTAATTCATTTTTAATCCAAAAGGACGAATTTTTAACAAAATAGTTGAATTTTATAACAAAAGAGATTAAAATTCCATAAAAACTGTCAAATTAAAAAAAATGTTTTAACCAAAAAATAGTTGAATTTTCAACCAAATAGTTAAATTAGAATAATAATAATAATTTCCAGCCAAACAGTAGATTTTACGACTAAATAGCTGAATTTTGAACTAAATAGTTCAATTTTGAAGTCAAAAAGACTACTTTTTTAGAATACGGTTTAATTTTTAAAAATAAAATTAATTTTTGAACACAAAATATGCATTTTTAACAAAGTAATTGAATTTTTTACCAAATAGTTCAATTGCCAACTAAATAGTTGAATAAAAAAAAAAATTAAGCAAACAGTAGATTTACCATCAAATAGTTGAACTTTCAGTAAAAATAGAGAAATTGTTAACTAAATGGTTGAATTTTTAACCAAATATAGTTGAATTTTAAAGCCAAAAAGACGAATTTTTTAGAAGAAAGTCAAATTTCCAATAAAAAGTTAAATTTTGACAAATAGATGAATTTTTAACTTTCGAATACGAATTTTCAACAAAATAGTTGATTTTTAACCAAATAGTTCAATTTTGAAGCCAAAAAGACGATTTGTTTAAAAGACAGCTGAATTTCCAAAAATGAAATTAATTTTTGACTATAAGAAAGATGAATTTTTAACAAAGTAATTGGATTTTTACCCAAATAGTTGAATTTTTATTTTATTTATTTTTTATTTTTAGTTATTTAAATAATCTATACTTAACGAAATAACTTAAAATTACTTTAATTCAAAAGCCGTATATCTCCCATGTTTTAAAAATTCTTATTTTAAAAAATTTAATAAGGTTTATAAATATCAAATTGACCTAAGTTTATATAAATATAAATTTCCTAAGATTTTTGAGAAAAATCAAAAAGATTTTTGAAGATTTGAGAGATGCCAAATCAAAATTTTAACAAAAAAGTTAATTTTCCACAAAATAGTTAAACTTTTGATTAATTTTTAATCCAGAAGGACGAATTTTTAACAAAATAGTTGAATTTTCAAACATAAGAGATTAAAATTCCATGAAAACTGTCAAATTAAAAAAAAATTAATCTTCAAAAAAAAAAACAGTTATATTTTCAACCAAATAGTTAAATAAAAAAAAATTGAGCCAAACAGTAGATTTTACAACAAAATAGTCGAATTTTGAAGCCAAAAAGACGAGTTTTTTCGAATAAAGTTAAATTTTGACCAAAAAAGATGAATTTTTTACCAAGTAGTTAAATTTTAAACTTACAAAGATGAATTTTCAAGAAGATAGTTGAATTTTCAACTAAATAGTTTAATTTTGAAGCCAAAAAGACTAATTTTTAGAATACAGTTTAATTTTTGAAAACAAAATTAATTTTTGAACAAAAAAGATGAATTTTGAAGAAAGTGATTGAATTTTTAGCTGGTGTAGAGGAAGTGAGAGGAAGTGTGGAGGAAGTCAAAAGAGGGGAAGTATATGATGAAGAAGTTGGGGAAGGGCAATGAGCGGTGTAGAGGAAGTGAGAGTTCGGAGGAAGTGAGAAGAGGGGAGGTAGATGATGAAGAAGTTGAAGAAGGGAAATGATCAGGGTAGAGGAAGTGAGAGGAATGTGGAGGAAGTCAGAAGAGGGGAAGTATACGATGAAGAAGTTGGGAAAGGGAAGTGGGTGGTGTAGAGAAAGTCAGAAGTGGGGAAATAGATGATGAAGAAGTTGGGGAAGGGAACTCGGCGGTGTAAAGAATGTCAGAAGAGAGGAAGTGGATTATGAAGAAGTTGGGGAAGGGAAATGAGCGATGTAGAGGAAGTGAGAGGAAATGTGGAGAAAGTGAGATGAGGGGAAGAAGATGATGAAGAAATTAGGAAAGGGAAATGAGCGGTGTAGAAGAAGTGAGACATTGGAGGAAGTGAGGAGAGGGGAAGTAGTTGATGAAGAAGTTGGGGAAGGGAAATCGGCGGTGGAAAGGAAGTCAGAATAGGGGAAGTAGATGATGAAGAAGTTGAAGAAGGGTGGGAGAGTGATGGTAGATGTGTAAGGAGGAGTAGTAGGGGACGATTGGAGAAGTAGGGGCGGTAAAGTATAGGTGGGGAGGTTTGAACGACTCATTTAAGTATTAATAGACTGCGAAAATCTTTTTTGTAGGCGCAAAGCGCCTTCTTTCAATAATTTTTATAATGAAAGGATGCTTCTTAATGAAACTTGGATTTAACCAAAAATATTTTTTATTCTTTTCCTTCATACATAATTATATTATTTTTAATCAGAAGCGATTTGGATGTATATAAATTGTATTTTTTATAACAAACACATTGTTTTCGATATCATTATTTTTCGTGGTGCGAAATATTATAAACAAAGGCATGAATATTTTTTTGTGTGTCAAATAAAGACGTTTGAATAGATTTGGAAACAAAATTTTAAAATTTTGACATGAAGCAAGAATTTTTTGTAAATATGCACATGTAAAAAAATATCACTAGTAACAAAATAGAACACTTTTTCTTTGATATAAAAATTTCTATTCTTCTAAAAGGCTACATGTAAATACTGCACAATTCCGCCCTTCTGAACCGACGAGGGTGGCCAGTTTAATCAACTTTTTCATATTTCCATCTACGTAGTCAGCGTCGAGAATATTTTTCTGGATACTGAAAAAAAAAATATTATTGGGAATTATTATTCGTCACGTGAACCTGTCGGTAATGGAAAAGTAAAAAAGAAACCTTAAAAATATCCAGTTTTTAATGATTTTTTAATTATTTTTAATTGCTTTTAAACTATTTCAAATCCTTTTGAATTCTTCTAACTTCCTTGAAATCAACTGAATTCCTCCTTATTCCCAGATATATCTGAATTCATCTAAATGGCCTGTATTATCTGAATTCCTTGAATTCGTTAAATTTCTTAAATTCTTAGAACTCCCTGAATTCCAAGGACTTCAAAATAAATCAAAGAATTCAGAAGATATTAGAAGAATTTAAGGAATTCAAGAAATTCTATGAATTCGGGGAATTCAGAAAATTCGGAAAATTTGAAGGAATTCAGGGGATTTGGAGAATATGAAGAATTTCAGGAATTTAGAATATTCAAGGAATTCAGGAAATTCAGAATATTCAAGGAATTCAGGAAATTCAGAATATTACATGATTTCAGAGAATTCAGAGAATTTAGAATATTCAAGGAATTCATGATATTCAAGGGATACAGGGAATTCAGAGAATTTGAGAGCATTTGGAGAATTCAACGAATTTAGAGCATTTAGAATATTTAAGGAATTCAGGGGAGTTTGAGAATTTCAGGAATTTCAGAAATTCAGAATATTTAAGGAATTCTGGGAATTCAGAGATTTTCACGAATTCAGAGAATACAAGGAACTTAGAATATTTAAAAAATTCAGGATATTTAGAGAATTCAGGAAATTCAGAGAAATCAGGAAATTCAGAGAATTCAAGAAATTCCGAATCTTCAAGGCATTTTTTAATTTTAATTTAAAAATTTTATTTTTCATTTATTTTTTCAAAATTAAATATTCAATATTCCTTGAATTCGGGAAACGTAGAGAATTTAAAGATTTCAGAAAATCGAAGATTTCAGAAAATTTAAAGTATTCACGGAATTTAAGGAATTCAGAGGATTTAAGGAATTCAGAGAATTTAGGGAATTCTGAGAATTCTAGGAGTTCAGAGGATTTAGGGAATTCAGAGAATTTAAGGAATTCTGAGAATTTAAGAAATTCTGAGAATTTAAGAAATTCAGATATTTTAATGGATTCAGAGAATGCAAGGAATTAAAAATATTCAAAGATTTCTGGGAATTCCGAATTAAAGGAATTCAGAGTTTTTCAGTAATTCAGAAAATTCAAGGATTTCATTGAATTTACAGAATTTCGGGGATTTTAAAGCTTTTAACAAATGCGAGGAACTTTAGGAATTCAGGGAATTCACAATATTCGAGGATTTCATAAAATTCAGAAAAATCAAGGATTTTTGAGAATGCAAGGAATTCAGAGATTTACAGGAAATCAGAGAATACAAGGAACTTAAAATATTCAAAAAATTGAAGATATTTAGAGAATTCGGAGAATCCAAGAAATTCCGAATATCCAAGGCATTTTTAAATTTTAATTGAAAAAAAATTTTAATTAATAAAATTTATTTTTTTCAAAACTAAATATTCTCTGATTTCAGGGAATGTAGACAATTTAAGAATTTGAGAAAATTTAAAGTATTCACAGAATTTAAGGAATTCTCAGAATTTAAGGAATTCAGAGGATTCAAGGAATTCAGAGAATTTAAGGAATTCAGAGAATTTAAGGAATTCTGAGAATTTAAGAAATTCAGATATTTTCATGGATTCAGAGAATGCAAGGAATTAAAAATATTCCAGGAATTCTGAGAATTCCGAATTAAAGGAATTCAGAGATTTTTAATTCATTCCGAAAATTAAAAAATTTCATTGAATTGACAGAATTTCAGGGATTTTACACCTTTTAATGAATTCAAGGAATTTCAGGAATTCAGGGAATTCACGATATTCGGAGATTTCAGAAAATTCAGAAAAATCAATGATTTTTGAGAATGCAAGGAGTTCAGAGTTTCAGAAAATCAGAGAATACAAGGAACTTACAATATTCAAAAAGTTCAGGATATTAAGAGAATTCGGAGAATTCAAGAAATTCCGAATATTCAAGGCATTTTTAAATAAAATTTTTTTAAAAATATTTGTATTCAAAAAAATGTATTCTTTTATTTTTTCAAAATTCAATATTAAATATTCCCTGATTTCAGGAAATGTAGAGAATTTAAAGATTTCAGAAAATCGAAGATTTCAGAAAATTTAAAGTATTCACAGAATTGAAGGAATTCAGAGAATTTAAGGAATTCTGAGAATTTAATGAATTTGGAGAATTTAGGGAATTCAGAGAATTTAAGGAATTCTGAGAATTTAAGGAATTGTGAGAATTTAAGAAATTCCGATATTTTCATGGATTCAAATAATGCAAGGAATTAAAAGTATTCCAGGAATTCTGAGAATTTCGAATTAAAGGAATTCAGAGTTTTTCAGTAATTCCGAAAATTCAAAGATGTCAGTGAGTTTACATAATTTCAGGAATTTTAAAGCTTTTAACAAATTCGAGGAACTTTAGGAATTCAGGGAATTCACAATATTCGAGGATGTCAGAAAATTCAGAAAAATCAAGGATTCTTGAGATTGCAAGGAATTCAGAGATTTTCAGGAAATCAGGGAATCTGCCAAATTTTCATTGCTCCAAATATAAAACTCTTAATTAAAAATAAAAGAAATTAATTAGATTTTTAGATTAAACTAAAATGTCCGTGTTTATTTAAATAACACGTTCATTTCGCAACACTGCTCCGACCCAGATCGCTGATCAATCTCTCTAGCAAGCACCCCAGGCGAAGAGCTTCACAAAGTCATTATGTTAGGCTCTGTAGGGAAATATTAATTTTTCGAATAATAAAATCAAAATACTTACAGATTCATAAACCAGCGTTCCAAATTGTGGAAAGTGCTTTTGTCTCCTTTTAGGATATCTTGGTGATTTTTCAAATCAGTAATATAATCTTTTTGCACTTCACAAGCTAGTCTAGCAACACAGTTTGGGGTGATTGCAAGTTCCGATCCAAAGTTTTGGCCAGGAATCTATTTTTTTTTACCGAACAAAAGGAACAATAAATAAATTATTAAATTATTTTCCATTAAATAATCTTGATTGAATCCGTTGCAAATCAGGCAGGTTCTGTACTAGGGTGGGCCGAAAAACTCAAACATTACGAACAAGTTCAACAACAACAAATTTCTCACTATTGGGCAAATCGATTTTTGAATTTTAAATTTAAAAAAATTTTTTGTATGGAAAAAAATGGTTTTCAATTTTTTTTGGTGAAGTTTATGGAAATCAACCTTAGATGGAAAAAAGTAAAAAAAAAATTTGTCGAAATATAATATTTCAAAAAATGACGAAATATGAACTTTTGTTAATTTTTGCAAAAAAATGGTTTTGATTGAAAAAAAATTGAGGCTCTTTTTAATAAACTAAAGAAATATGTACATTTTTTCAGGGTTTGAAGAAAAATGTTTTTCTATTTTTACGGTTATCACGTAATCGGATTTTTAAGGATCTTGTGCAAAAATGGCTCATGTTTTAGAATCCATGAACAATAGAAAAAAAATGGTTTGAAGCTTAAAAATATTTACGCATTTTTTTTAGTTTATTAACAATAACATCAAAAAATAAAAAAACAATGAAAATTTTTTTTTGCAACTTTAGGTACAAATTAACAAGATTGTGTTTTTTGAAATAAAATAAAATAATAAAAAATAATAAAATACTTCGAAGAAAATCTTGTTTTTCCGTTTATACCATAATATCTAAAGAGTTTTTATTTGTTTAAACAATTTTTTTCTCCTGTGAATCCTGAAAATTTAATATTTTCTGAAATTATTGACGCAGTTAATGAATGCTATTAACGATTTTTTTGTGAAAGTTTGAAATTATTTAAACAATACTTTCGTAAATTTTACTTAATAAATTGACATTTTTTTTTCGATGCACAAAAAACTAAAAAAAATTAAATATTTGAAAATTTTCAATCGACTTGCCCAGTGATGAGAAATTTTTTGAATTTTTTTTTGTATTTGTTTGTACTGTTACAAAAAAGCTTTTCAATGCTACAACCGATGAATCTGATAATTTTTTATTTTTCATTTGGACCCCCTAACCCCCGTTTATTGTGCCCGGAAAATGCCCCAAAAAATGCAAAATAACAGTTTTATGTAAAAGTCGTGCTAAAGATAGTATTTAAAAAAAATTTCAACATTAATGGTGTTTAATCTGTGAGTGACAAGTTTCCAAGTATTTTTAAACTAATTTTCAATTGTTTAAACAATTATTATTTGTATAAATAATTTTTTTCCAGTAAATCGTGAAAAGTTAACATTTTTTGAGATAAATGATATAGGTAATGAATTTCAAAAATAACATTCTTTGCAATTGTTTAAACAATTTATAATTATATATTTTGTTTTCCTCAAAATCGTGAAAAGTTAGTATTTTCTGAAATTAGTGACACAATTTACGCCTGTTAAGAGTATTATTTTTTTCTTTAGGATATTTGGTATTATCGAAAGAGTTTTTATTTGTTTAAACAATTTTTGTCTTCTGTAAATCTTGAAAATATACTATTTTCTAGAATTAATGACGCAGTTAATGGATATTATTAATAATTTTTTTCCTGAAAGACAGTAGGAAATTATTTAAACAATTAGTATTGTTTATGTTTGAAAAATTAAAAAATAATCTTAAAGAAAATATCACTCTTACCATTCATTAACTGCGTCACTTAATCCCAAAAATTATAACTTTTTGAGATTTATAAAAGAAAAAAAAGTTTAAACAAATAAAAATTGCTTAAATAATTGCAAAGTATATTAAAAAAAATACCTGCTATTCTCAGTATTCGTTACTTGTGTCTTTCGTCCCAGAAAATAATAATTATAATAATAAAAAATTATAATAATAAAATAATAATTATTATTATTAATTGCAAAGTATCTTTAAAAAAAAACCTACTATTCTCAATATTCATTAATTGTGTCATTCGTTCTAGAAAATAATAACATAAAATAATAACAGGGAGGGCAAAAATCGTTAAAAAAATAAGAATTGTTTAAACAATTAGAAATTAGTTAAAGCATAATTATAAATTTGTCACTTATTGAATGAAAATAATTCATGTTAAAATTTAAAAAAAAACGTATTTAGCATTAATTTGATGGAAAACTGCTATTTTAGATTTTTTGGGCAATTTCCGGGCACAAGGCAAGGTGATTGGTGGGATTTCTTAAGAAATACTTATTTTTTCCATTTTTTGGAAAAAAAGTTTTTCTGGACAAATTAGTCTAGAGCTTACATATTTTGATTCGATTTGAGAATTTTGAAAAAAATTAAATTTAACTAAATTTCAAACAGATCTGTGTGAGCCGATTTTTTATTTTCTTATTAATGTTTTATTTAACAACAAATTTGACAATTTTTAAATTTTTTTTATAAATGATCCCAGTTTTTTGCAACTACTTATATTTATCTGAAAATCATGATATCAGTGAAAACGCTTGCTACAAAAAATATTTAGCTGGTTGAAGGGATTAAACAAAAATTTGTTTATTTTTATAATAACAATTTAATAAGTGAAAGTGCTAATTCGAGATTAAAAATACTGGGAGACTTTATTTTTCAATTTGTTTTCGGGATATACGTAAAAACAATGGTTAGCTACCATTTATTCAAATTCCAAAGTAATTGTTAATGTTATAAACAATTTTAATAAACAAATGCATATCTCAGTCACTTTGCGCTCTAAAGACTTCGTTTCTTGGACAAAATCGATCAAAAATTCGTCGAAAATAAATAATATTTCAGATTTGTTAATATTTATTAACAATTGTTATTTGTTTAAATAAACTTGATAAAAAAAAAATGTTCGTCAATTTTCAACCGGCAAATTTCGATTTTCCAAAGTTATCAATTTTAAATTACTTAAGCAAATTTTTCCCTTATCAAGCTTTAACAACCAACAATGATTGTTTATTTTATAAAAATATTGATAAACAAATTCACAGCTCAACTACTTGTCAACAAAAGGATGTTGTTTTTTTTACAAAATCGAATAGTGACTCCAAAAGGACCTTATTTATTAGGAAACTTTGTGAGGCGATAATAATTGTTATTGATGTAAATAAATGTTATAAACAAATACAGATTATCGTAAATTTTTACCCGGCATATTTTTTTTAACGGAATTAATTCTAAATAACTTGGCCATATACCTTTTTTATGCTATTTTATTAATAAGCTGGAATTGTTGTTTTTATGAACAATCTTATCAAAAAATCTGTATTCGTATTTTTTATAACATTTATTCAAATAAGTAACCAATTTTGTCACCTTGAAAAGTCTCCTAATAAGTAAGTTTTTTTTCTGAGTCATTGGCAGTCGATTTCGTAAAAAAACACATCCATTTGTTAATAAGTAGTCAAGTTATGAATTTGTTTAAAAAATTGTTTATAAAACAAAAAATTATTGATCATTCATGAAGTATAATAAGCAAAGGATTTTTCCAAGTAATCCAAAATTGATTTGGTTGAAAAAATCGAAATCTGGAAGTTGAAAGTTGACGAAAATATGTATTTGCTTATCAAATTCATTTAAATAATTAAAAATTATTATCGGGTATTGCAAAATGGTTCATATTATTTACTGTGAACAAATTTTTGATTTGTTGAAATATTGAAAAATGTTGAAAAATGTTGTTAAAGGATCGAAGTGTTTAGAGCGTGAAATGGTTCAGATATGCATTTGTTTATTAAATTTGTTTATAAAATTAAAAATTACTTCGGATTTGAAAAAAGTGAAGAACTATGTATTTTTTTAAGTATTGTCTGAAAAAATAAAGTCTTCAAGTCTTTTTAATCTTAAAATAGTAAATTCACTCATTAATTTATTAATATAAAAATAAACAAATTTTTTAAACTATTGTAACTTTGTGAATATCATTTTTGCGATCGTTTATAAAAAAATATAAAGAACGTCAACTTTATTGTTACAATACAAATTGATAGAAAAAAATTCAAAAATCGGCTCACACAAATCTCTTTAAACTTTAGTTAATTTTCATTTAAGAAAAAAATGCTCAAATCTGATGAAAATTGTAAACTCTAGACTAATTTGTCCAGCAAAACTTTTTTTTGTCTCACTGTGTCACGGTTTAATTTTAACCGATTTGAAAAAACAGGAAATTTCTTTTTCCGAAAAAAATAACAATTTCGGGGGGAGGGGGGGGGGGTCGATTACCAAAAATTTAAAGTCGATTTTTTGAACCAGCCTAGTGTAGATTTCTAGAACCTGCCTGATTTGAAATGGATTCGATCATCTCATTAAGGGCATGACAGTCTGTCACGTGACCAATTTATTATACTTTATTATATTCGGCAGCTTTATAATCAGAAAAATGAATATACTGTGCTGAAATTGTGAGAAATGGTTGAAAATATATAATGGCACGTCTGTCTGGTCCATTTGAGTTTAAATTTTGTTTAAATAATGCAATTTCATTATTTTAATAATTCTAGTGCAGCTGGGGCTCTAAAGCCCTGTTCTCACTTACATTCCAAATTAAAAATATATAAAATTGCACTATTTAAACAAAATTAAAACTCAAATGGGCCAGGCAGACGTGCCCTTATATATTTTGAACCTTTTCCCAAAATTACAAAACAATATTTACATTTTTTGAATTATAAAGTTGCCGAATATAAAAAATCTAATTGATCATGTAATACTCTGGTACATTTCCTTAATTATTTTAAAAGTTATTTCTTGTATACCTTGGATACGTAATTCTTCAGTACCTTGAGAGGAAATTCGGTACTTTCTTTATTCAAACGATCATCAACATCGCGTTTTTTTCTACCGGAAAGGACGCCTATAGGTAGAAGGACGGGATTCGTTGCTAAAGCTGCAGCAGCGCCGATCAAAGCAACACCCGCGAGGGCTTTTAAAGCCACAGCCTGAAAAAAATAAAGCACGCTAGTTTTTACAATGTACTAGCAACTATTTATTTTTTAGGTTTATTTGTTTATTTGTTTTTAAGTTTGCATAGATATAATTTTCCTAAGAATCTTGGGAAAATTCAAAAACTTTGTTTGAAAAATGTTTTTATTTTAAATAAAAAACAATTGAACTCATCCAAAAAGACGAATTTTCCACAAAACAGTTGAATTCTCAACCAAGAAAGATGAATGTTCAATAGGGTGGTCCAGAAATTTTTGTTTCGTATTTTTATGGGGACACCCCCCAAACTTGTTCCAATCCACCCAAAAATCAATCCATTTTTTTTGTTTTGAAAAAATGATATTTAGGGGTGCTGCAAGCCCCATGAAGTTTAACATGCATTTCCCATAAGAAAAAAAGACGTTTTTGTCCTTTTTGGTTAAAAGATTTTTTTTTGGTTAGAAATCTTATTTTTGATTACAGATTTATCATATTAGTTAGAAATTCATCTCTTTAGTTGAAAATTAGTTTGTTTTTTTCAAATTAATTTTTTTAGTGGAAATATAAATTTTGCATTTTTGGTTGAAATTTCATCTTCTCCAGTGTAAAATTCAACTATTTCTTCAAAAAATTAATTTATTTCGTTAAAAATTAACTTTTTTTTGTTAAAAATTATTTTCTTGGTTGAAACATTTTTTGTTTTGTTTTTTGGTTGAAGATTCATTTTTGTTGGTTGAAAATTCAACTTTTCGGTCACAAATTAAAATATTTTATTGAAAATTTGTCGTTTTGGTTGAAAACTCATCCTTTTTGGTTAGAAGATGAACTGATTTATTAACAATATTTTCTTTTTGTTTACAGATTTATCATTTGAGTTAAAAATTCATATCTTTATTTGAAAATTAGTTTTCTCCTAATTAATTTTTTTACTGAAAATTTAAATGTTTCATTTATGGTTGAAACTTCATCTTTTTCATTTGAAAATTCAACTATTTGTTTGAAAATTCATTTATTTTGTTGATAATTTTTTTTTTTATAAAATTAATCTTATTGGTTGAAAAATGCTTGTTTTGTGGTTAAAGATTCATTTTTTTAGATTTAAAATTCTACTATTTGGTCAAAACTTAAAGTATTTTGTTTAAAATTCGTCTTTTTGGTTGAAAATTCATCCGTTTTTGTTAAAAGATGAACTGATTTGTTAAAAATCTTATTTTTATTCACAGATTTATCATTTTAGTTAAAAATTCATTTCTCGAGGTGAAAATTAGTTTCTTTTAATCCATTTTTTCATTGAAAATTTAAATTGGCCATGTATGGTTGAAATGTCATCTTTTCCCGTTTTAAAATTAAACTATTTGCATGAAAATTCATTTATTTGATTAAAAGTTCGTTTTTTTTTGTAGAACATTAATTTGTTGGTAGAAAAATGTTTTTATTCTTTTTTTTTTGTTTATTGAAGATTCATTTTTGTCAGTTGAAAATTCAACTATTAATTGCAAACTTGAAGTATTTTTTGAAAATTCGTCTTTTTGGTTGAAAAATCATCCTTTTTGGTTAAAAGATGAACTGCTTTGTTAAAAATCTTATTTTTGTTCATAGATTTATTATTCTATTTAAAAATTTATGCCTTTAGTTGAAATTTGTTTTTTTTTTAAATTAATTTTCTTCACTGAAAATATAAATTTTCCATTTATGGGTGAAACTTCATCTTTTTCAGTTGAATATTCAACTATTTGTTTGAAAAATTGATTTATTTTGTTAACAATTTTTTTTTGTAGAAAATTAATCTTCTGGGCTGAAAAATGCTTTTCTTTGGTTGCAGATTCATTTTTGTAAATTGAAAATTGAACTATTTGGTCGAAAATTAAAGTATATTGTTAAAAATTCGTCTTTATGTTTGAAAATTCATCCTTTTTGGTTAGAAGATGAACTGCTTTGCTAAAAATCTTATTGTTGTTTACAGATTTATCATTTTAGTTGAAAATTCATCTCTTTAGTTTATAATTAGTTATTTTTTTATTGAAAATTTCAATTTTTCATTTATGGTTGAAATTTTCGTCTTTCTCAGTTAAAAATTCAACTATTTGTTTTAAAATTCTTTTATATTGTTAAAAACTCGTTTTTCTTTGTAGAAAATTAATTTCTAAGTTGAACTTTTTTTTTCTTTTTCTTTTTCTTAAAGATTCATTTTTTTAGTTTGAAAACTTAACTTGTTTCTGAAAAATTAAAGTATTTTATTGAAAATTAGAATTTTTCGTTCCAGTTACATGTTTTGTTGAAAATTCATTTTTTTTGTAGAAAATTAATCTTCTTGGTTGAAAAAAGTTTTTTTTTTCTGTTTTTTTTTCGTTGAAGATTCATTCTTGTAGGTTGAAAATTCCACTTTTTGGTCAAAAATTAAAGTATTTTGTTGAAAATTCGTATTTTTGTTTTGAAAATTTATCCTTTTTAGTTGAAAGATTAACTTTTTTGTTAAAAATCTTATTGTTGTTTACAGATTTATTATTTTGGTTGAAAATTCATCTCTTTAGTTTATAATTAGTTATTTTTTTATTGAAAATTTAAATTTTTCGTTTATGTTCGAAAATTCAACGACTTTTGACAGAAAATTAACTTTTTGTTCATAATTTATATTTTGTCGTTGAAAATTCTACTGAAATCTTCTTTGGTTGAAAATTTAATTCTTTTTTGGAAAATTCGTCTTTTTGATTTCAAAATCCATCGTTTTTAGTAGAAATTTTATATTTTCTGGCTAAAAATGAATTTTTTTTTTTTTAATTTTCTTGTTGTTGAGGATTTAACTTTTATCTCAAAAATTAATTTTTTTGCTTTAAAATGATTTTTTTTTTTTAAACTGAAAATGTAATTTTTTAATTTTAGGTTAAAAATTGATCGTTTTCACTTGAAAATTGGACTTTGTGCATAGAAAGCTAATTCTCTTAATTTTAAATATCCTCTTTTTTTAAATTAAAAATGTAACTGTTTCGTTGAAAATGAACTTTTTTATTGAAAATTTATCAGTTTAGCCAAAAATTCGTCTTTTTTTTTGTTGAAATTTAATTTTTACTGAAAATTGTAACATTTTTGTGTACGGTTAAAAATTGACTTATTTTTTAATTGAAAATTCAACGAATTTGGCAGAAAATTAACTTTTTGTTGATAATTTATATTTTGGCGTTGAAAATTATACTGAAATCTTCCTTGGATTAGTTTTTTTTTGGTTTAAATTAAATTTATTTACTGAAAATTTAACATTTCCGTTAAAGGTTTAAAATTGTCTTTTTTGTTGTTGAAAATTCAAATTTTTGGTTGAAAATTCGTCTTTTTTGATTGAATTCAACTAGTTTTATTTGAAATTAGAATTTTTGTTGGTTGAAATATCTACCATCACATTATTCGTTAAAAAATTCACTTTATTTGGTTGAAAATTAAACTACTTGGTTAAAGGTTGAACGATTTTGTTAAAAAGTCTTTCTTGGTAGAAAATTCGTTGTTTTTTCGGTTTAAAATTATGTTTTCTAACTAAAAATTTAATTTTACAATTTTTGTAATAGAAAAATTAAATTATTTCGAATGCCTTTTATCTGAAAATATTAAGAAACCGGAAAGCTGTAGTTTCATGAAGAAAGGATAACAAAGAGGTGAAAGAAAAGTGGAGAATTTTGTCATTTCAATTTATATAACATAAATAATTAATAAAGATGTATTATACGAACAGTAACGCATTTTTCCAAGTTATTAAAAGTTGTATTAAACTCGACTTTCCTTAAAAATATGTATACTTATTCTAATTTATGTACTTTATGGAGTCCCCAATTTAAAAAAAAACTCTTTTTTTTTCAGAAAACCAAAGAAGCACAAGAAATTGTTGCAGAAAGTACAAATCTCCAAATCCAGGAGGTTCCAAATCCAGACTTTGTGCCTCTCTATTCCATAGTGCCACTGACTTCAGTTCCGCAAGATGAAACTCCCTCGATCATCAGTCTCATCAAAGAAAATGCCGAAGCCTTCACAGATTTAACTTACATCCCAACAAACTCGTCTGAAAAACCTGACTCTAACTCACAAATCGCCTCCCTTCTTTCCGAAGACTTCAAGGATTTCCCCGAATCCGTCAGTCTAACTCAAAACTTTGACCTGTTCCCCGAAATGCCTGAAGAAGGCCTCCTCAAACTCCCCGAATCTGACAATTCTCTGATATTAATCAACAATGACATCAACGAAACCCTCGACAATCTGAATCTAACTTCAAAACCCGAGGAGAAAACTCTGAGCCTGCAAGAAAAAATCATGCGTGACGGTTTACAAAATACGATAGCTCAGATCACCGAATCGTCAGCTAGCGATTCCGCGTTTTACGAGAGTAATGTCAGCTCTCTATCTAGTCAAGTCCCAGTGATGAGAAGCGAGCCAGTTGTTTTTGATGATGCGAGTCTGCCTTTTATCGAGATTCCAGAAAAGGGGACGAATCCGGCACCTAGAAACGTAAATGAACAACATTCGGAGGCGGTGGAACTCGCGATGGCTTCTGAGGAAGAAATTCCATCGCTCTGGATAGATGTCATGGCACTGGCAGCTGAACCTACTCTCAGAACTGAGTCCTGGCCACTGAATGCCTTTCCAACCGCTGTTCATTCTCTAGTCGATCTAGTTGGTCCCGAGCCCTATCCTTTAAAATTAGAGAATCCGGATGTCAATCAATCTCTGGATAATGTCAATGTAGTCATAAATACCGACGAGCCTTCGAATCAAGAGATTATTCTAAATTCGGCGAGCGTTCGCAATTCTCGAGAGATTAATCTATTTCCGGATCAGTCAACCCAGAATCAATCGGTTCAGAGTACAAGAAATATTCTTGAGGAGATTACCGCCGATGCGGATATTTGTAGGTGCGACAATTGCGATTGTACGGAAACCAAAAATTGTCACAATTCTCGACAAGAACCGGTCAAGAATTATTCAAGAGTTCTTCCCAATTTAGTGGGGAAATGTCCCTCCGATGAGACGAGAGATTGTGATTCTTCGTGTGCGGTTGTCATTTGTGTAAAGACGCTTCAACAATTACAAACGGTCTTGAATTCGTGCTGCAAGACCACGAGTAATTGTGCGGTGGCTTGCTCGAGAGGTGGCTTATTTTCCGGACATAATATGGCTTTATTCAAGAGTCAACTAGCTGGAAATCACTGATTTTACTAGAGAGAGAGAGGGACTATCTGGCTGCCACACAGTCATTTTTAGGGTTTCGTCGATTCGAGACTCAAGACGAGATTCGAGACACAAAACAATATTCGAGGCGAGACTCAAGACGAGATTCGAGGCGAGATTTAAGACAAGACTATATTCGAGACGAGGCTCGAGACAAGACGGTATTTAGGACAAGACTTAAGACGAGATTCAAGACGAGGTTCAAGGCTGAAGACGATATTCGAGGCGCAATGTGGCCTCTAAGCCGGGAAATGGCCGTGAATTTCTTTTTTGTTCTGGAATTTGACAAATTTTTAGAAAAAAAATCTGTCACAAGTTTTTGAAGTTGTTGATTTTTTAAAATCTTTTTTCATTCAGTTTACAATGCGTGATTAAAAAATCTTTTACTTAAAAAATGTTCCATTTTAGACTTAATTTTTAAGCGTAAATTTTTCATTTAAAGAATTTTAAAATGCAGTTTCAAGGATTGAAAAAATTACAAATTAGAAGCGTTTGACATCGACAATTTTGGATAAAAAATATTTTTAATTGATCAACTGTGAATCTATATTATAATGATTTTTTAAATTGAACTGTATTTTGAGGATTAAAAAGTGAATAATTGATTGTACAAGTTAAAAATTAATCTGTTTGTTTAGAATTCAACTATTCAAATTTTTTCTGCTGAAAATGTAAATACTCCACTTTTGGTTGAAAATTGATAGTTTTTAGTTCAAAATTCAACTATTTGGTTGAAAATTTATCATCTTTAGTTGAAAATTCAACTATTTCGTTGAAAATTCCTTTATTTTCTTGAAAATCGTCTTTTTTGGTAAAAAATTAATTTTCTTTTTCGTTGCAAATTCAACTACTCCAGTTAAAGGTTCATCATTTTAGTTGCAAATTCATATTTTTTGTTTAAAATTTAACTATTCCAGTTAGTGATTCATAATTTTAGTTCAAAATTCAACTATTTATCACAATTTAAGCATTTCCAGATGTTAACGTTCAAAATTAAACTGTTTTAATTTAAAAGTTTTAATAGTTAAACAAATGTAAACGAACGATTGAAACTTTATAAACTATTTTCAAATAACTTCAAAATATATTAATTTTCAAATATTTTTTCAGTCTACAATTTGAAAATTTTTAATTAAAAAAAGAACAATTGTTTAATATTATGAAATATTTGACTGTTTATTCAAAATCAGTAATTATATATCTAATATTCAAAACCAAACAAAAAAAGTAAATTTTTAACGTTACAATTTTAATTGTTCTATTTCAAGAATGGTAATTTTTAAGTAAAATTGTTGAATTGTGATGTATAAATAAATATTAAACACTTATATTATTCGTAGAAAAAATTCCAGTAAGTTAAAGAGATATTTACAAGTTTTGGAAAGATTCAAAATTAATGAAAATTTTCAAACGATTTCAAATAATTTAAATATACCAAAAAATTACGCAGATTTCGAACAAAAAATTTAGAATAAATATAATTTTCTTAAGATTCTTATGAAAATTAAAAACGCTTCTTTATCTGGAACAATTAATTTCAAGGAAATATTTAAAAAGATTTCCAAAATTATCAAAAATGAATCTTGAAAGATTTTAAGTTTTAACAAAATTTCAAAAATACTTCAAAATTTGCAGCTCAGTTTTTACTTCTTCAAATAGAAAAATTGTTAACCTTAGAATTCAATTTTTTTACTTCCATTGATCGTCAAAAATGTTTGCGAACCGGGAATTTTTTTCTCTGATTAAGCGGCTACCCTAGAGGCGAGATTCAAGACGAGACGATATTCGAGACAAAACAAGATTCCAGGCGAGACTCGAGACAAGACGGTATTCGCGACAAGACTTTAAACGAGATTTGATATTCAAGACGAGATTCGAGACGGGACTCGAGACTCAAGACGTGATTCGAGGCGATATTGAAGACGAGACGATGTTCGTGATGAGTTTCGAGACAAGACGGATTCGAGATTCAAGACGAGGTTCAAGGCTTAAGACGATATTCGAGGCGAGATTCAAGACGAGGCGATATTCAAGACATGACAAAATTCGAGACGAGACAAATAGGTTACTTTTTTAAACGTAAATTAGGTTGTGGCAGCCCCGAATATGTCCTAATATTCACAAAAATAATTTATATCACCTCATTTTTGTTTAGAAGGGATTTTTGATAGAATTTATTTTCTATTGGGAAAAAAATCAAGTGCCATGGAGAATTTGGGACTGTATGTAAATACTGTATTAACTTCTGTTATAAGCTTTTTATTGTGAAGAAGAGCTTCGGTACACGATATTAACTGTACCTGTTTTTTTTTAGATTTAGGGTAGAACAATTTAAAACTGTTATTTTCGAAAAAAGTCTTGGTTATTTGCTGATTGAAATGTTAATTCGAAATTGAACTGGCAGTTTATTTTTAAAAAGTTTTACCTTAATGAATCTACAATGTACAAAAAAAATCACACGATAGTGATCTAATTTAGAGTCACCTTACGTCAGAGTAGAATTTGTTGAGATACGATATATTTATTTACCGTTTTTGTTACATTTCTATGTTTACGATGAAAGCACTGAATCCTCGAATCCCTTCCGTGATAAATAGCCAAAGGTTAATCGTTCAAAGTCGCAGGAGACGATAAAAAATAAAATTAAGGAAGTTTTAAATCTATATTGTAAAAATTTAGTCCGTCATGAAATCGTTCTACACATTGATTGATGCTGTTATGACCATTTTTATTGTTAAATTTGTTTAGAAACTGAAGTGTTATTATTAATCAGTGTGGATTTTTCGATAGTTATTATTCGTGCCTTTTGCGTTTATTGTTAAATAATTGGATAACTTCTATGTACCTAACAAATAGGTAGAATGTTTTTAAAAAATTTTGGCTTTTAACCAGTGACCAATAAATACGCTTTACAAGATTAAGATTTATTTAGATTCTTTATAATTTCGGCCAGCAGGCCGAAAAATGAACTTTTGTCTATCTTTGAAAATTACAATTAAATCTATTGGCAATTACCATAAATCTTTGCATAAAAGTATTTTCTAAATATTTCTTTGTAAACGTTTTTAGTTGTTTTTTTTATTTTTTATTAGCAGTACTTTTAAATCCTTTGTTTTCGTAAATATAAGCCTGATTTTTCCAACGTTTTTTCTGAAATTTTGTTTATAGTCATTTTGTTTATAGGCATGGGAATTTAAGGAAATCCGGGAATGGAAAAAAATCCGGGAATTGTCCTTGATTATATTTTTGATGCGGGAAGTGCATTTCATTTCCTTGTAGTTTACCATTTTTTATTGTCCTTTGAAAATACTTGCGTTACTTTTTTCGCAATTAAAATTTAAATTATTAAAAATTTTTTTTTAATAAAAAAATATTCAGAGTAAGAGGGACCTCATCTTATATTTATCAAAATTTATTAGACTTCCAGTTAAATATTCCATAATTTTAGTTGAAAATTCATCTTTTTGGTTAAACATGAATTTTTTTATCTGAAAATTGAATTATTCAATTTTTGGTTGACAATTTATATTTTTTTAAAATGAAAATTCGTATTTTTTGGTGGAAATTAATCTTCCTGATTGAAAATTTATTTATTTTTTGGTCGAAAATTCAATTATTCCAGTTGAAGATTTATCCTTTCAATTGAAAATTCATAACTTTTTTGCAAATGTAACTATTTTTTATAAAATTAGTTTTGTTTGTTGATAATTTTTTTTTTTTACTGAAAATGTAATTATTCCAATCATTCCATCATTTAATCCAAAATTCATTTCTTTGTTTAAAAATTATTGTTTCTATATTACAATTTGACTATGCATTTTACGGTCGACAATTTTTTTATTTGAAAATTCTTTTATTTTGCTGAAAATTCGTCTTTTTTGTAGAAATTGATTTTCTTCGTTAAAAATTAATCTTTTTGGTTGAAAATTCAACTATTTCGTTAAAAATTTATTTATTTTCTTAAAAAATTCCTTTTTTTTGTCAGAAAATTAATCTTTTTGGTTGAAAATTCAACTATTTCAGTTAAAGATTGATCAGTTTAGTTAAAAATTCATCTTTTTTGTTTAAAATTCAACTATTCAAGTTGAAAATTCATCAGTTTGGTAGAAGATTAACTTTTTTAACAGAAAATTTAACTATTCCATTTTTGATTGAAAATTTATCAGTTGAAAATTCAACTAGTTCGTTGAAAATTCATTTATTTTAGTCGAAAATTCATATTTTTTTGTCTAAGATTCAACAATTTCAGTTGAAGTTCATAATTTTAGTTGAAAATAAATCAGTTTGGTGGAAAGTTAATTTTTTCAACTGAAAATGTAACTACCCCTTTTTTTGTTAAAATTTTATTTTTTTATTTAAAAATTCAACTATTTGGTTGAAAATTGATATTTTTTAGTTGAAAATTGATTTATTTGGTTAAAAAATGCCTTTTTTTTGTGGGAAATTCATCAGTTTGTTGGAAAATTAATTTTTTGTAACTGAAAATTTAATTTGTTGTAAGCGAAAATTTAACTATTCTATTTCTGGTTGAAAATTCATCTTTTTTAGTTTAATATTCCACTCTTTGGTTGAAAAATTGTCTTTTTTAATATAAAATTCAACTATTTCGTTGAAAATCCATTTATTTTATTGAAAAATTGTATTTTTTGGTAGAAAATTAATATTATTACATAAAAATTAATTTTTTTTTGTTGAAAATAAAAGTGTTCAGTTAAATATTTAACCATTCCAGTTGAAAATTCATCATTTTAGTTGAAACTTCATATTTTTTTTGTTTAAAATTCAACAATCCCAGTTAAAGATTCATAATTTTAGTTGAAAATACATCAGTTTAGTGGAAAATTAATTGTTTCAATTTTAAAATGTAATTACTCCATTTTTTGTTGAAAATTGATTTTTTTAATTCAAAATTCAACTATTTGGTTGAAAATTGATCTGTTTTAGTTGAAAATTCAACTATTTCGTTGAAAAATTGATTTATTTGATTAAAAAATACCTTTTTTTGTCAGACATTTTTTTTTAGTTGAAGATTCAAGTATTTCAGTTGAAGATTGATCATTTTAGTTAAAAATGCATCAGTTTAGTGCAAAATTATTATTTTTTAATTGAAAATGTAACTACTCCATTTTTTGTTGAATATCAATTTTTTTAGTTAAAAATTCAACTATTGGGTGGAAAATTGAGCTTATTTCGTGGAAAATTGATTCATTTGGTCAAAAAATGCCTTCTTTTGGTCAGAAAATTAATCTTTTTGGTTGAAACTTCAACTATTTCAGTTAAAGATTAATCATTTTAGTTAAAAATTCAACTATTCAAGTTGAAAATTCATCAATTTGGTGGAAAATTAATTTTTTCCACTGAAGGTTAAAAATTGATTGTTTCTAGTTTAAAATTCAACAGCATTTGGTTGAAAATTTATTTATTTTTTTGAAAATCGTCTTTTTTGGTAAAAAAATTAATTTCCTTTTTCGTTGAAAATTCATCTTTTTTTATTAAAAATTCAACTTCTTGGCTTAAAGTTGAACTTTCTTGAAAGTTGATTTGTTTTGGTTGAAAATGTTTAATTTTAGTTGAAACTTCATTTTTTTTGGTTAAAAATTATATTTTAAAACTTTTTTGCTGAAAACTCATATTCTCGGGTTGAAAGTTCAACTGTCTTTTAGAAGAATCGTCTTTTTGACTTGAAAATTTCACAATTCGGCATAAAATTCCACTGTTTGGTACAAAATTAAAATGTTTTGTAGAAAATTCGTTTTGTTTTCTCGAAAATTAATTCGCCTCAATAAAAATTGCACTACATCATTTTTCGTTAAAAATTTATCTTATTTGGTTAAAAATGCAAATATTTCGTTAAAATTATTCAGAAACGAAAAAAATATATACTAAAAATTAATCAAATATAGTCTGAACTAACATCACATTCAATTGTTCAAAATATTGAAAATTGATTTAATATGTTTAAAATACGTATTTTTTGGCAGAAAATTCAACTATATTTGGTTAAAAATTGATGTATTTAGTTAAAAATTCATCTTTTTTGGTAGAAGATTAACCTTCTTATTTGAAAATTGAACTAATTAAAAAAATATATTTATTTGGTTTACAATTTGTATTTTTTGGTTGAAGATTCATAATTTTAGTTCAAAATTCATCTCTTTGACAACTTTACTATTTTGTTGAAAATTCTCCTTTTTTGTTCCAAAGTTAATGGTTTTAACTGAAAATTTAACTATTCCATTTTTTATTCAAAATTTAACTTTTTGTGTAAAAAAATTCAACTATTTGGTTCAGAATCCATGCATTTTGTTAACAATTAGTATTTTTCGTAGAAAAATAATTTTTTTGGGAAAAGATGTAACTGTATAGTTGAAAATTCATCTGCTTTAGTTGAGAATTCAAGTATTTTGTTGAAAATTTGTCTTTTTTGGCTGTATTCAACTCTTCTTAATTTAAAATAAAATATTTTTTGGTTTAGCAGTGAATTTTAAACCAAAATAAAAATGAATTTTCAACTAAAATTATGAAACTTTAACTGGAATAGTTGAATTTTCAACCGAAAAGATTAATTTTCTAACAGAAAAAGACATTTTTCAACAAAATATTAAAATTTTTAACTAAAAAAGACAAACTTTCAGCCAAATAGTTGATTTTTGAATTGAAAAAGATCAATTTTCAACCAAAAAGGGAAAAGTTAAATTGTCAGTGGAAAAAATTAATTTTCCACCAAACTGATGAATTTTCAACTAAAATTATGAATCTTCAAATCGAATACTTGAATTTCAACGAAACAGAAAAAAAAATTACCTAAAAAACGATTTTCAACCAAATAAATGAATTTTCAACTAAAAAGATCAATTTACAACTAAAGTTATGAATATTTAATTGGAATCATTGAATTTTCAATGAAAAAGAGGAATTTTCAAAACAAGATTAATTTTCCACCAAAAAATAAGCCTTTTCAAAAAAATACATAAATTTTGAACGAAATAGTGGAATTTTCAACTAAGATAGTCAATTTTTCAACCGAATATTTTGAATTAAAAAAAGATCAGTTTTCAAGAAAAATTGGAAGAGTTAAATTTTTAGTTAAGAAAAATTAAGTTTCAACAAAATTGATGAATTTTGAACTAAAATGAATTTTCAACTGGAATAGGTGAATTTTGAACCAAAAAGATTAATTTGAATTTCTACCAAAAAAGACGATTTTCCAGCGAAATAATTAAATTTTGTACTGAAAAAGACAAAATTTTCAACCATATAGTTGAATTTTAAACTAAAAAAAATCAATTTTCAACAAAAAATTGGAACATTTAAATTTTCGGTTAAAAAAAATTAATTTTCAACCAAACTGATTAATTTTTAACTTAAACTATGGATCTTCTACTGAAATAGTTAAATTTTCAACTAAAAAGATAAGTTTTCAACTAAGAATATTAATATCTAAAAAAAGACAATTTGTCAACAATCTATACGAATTTTAACTAAAAAAGTTGAAAGTTCATTCTTCTCGGTTGAAAAGTCTACTATTAAATTTTTCGTTACGAATTTATCTTTTTTATTAAGAAATGTTATTAGTTGGTTCAAAACTAAAATTTTTGTTTGAAATAGAAAACTCAACTTTTTTGTTAAACACTCATCTTTTTAGTTTGATAATGTATCTCTTTCAGTAGAAATTTCTTCTTTTTGTTAAAAATGCAGCTGCCTGGTTAAAAAATTATGTATTTTGTTGAAAATTCATCTTTTTTGGTTAGATCCAACTGTTTTTTATTTTTAATTAAAATCTTTTTTGTTGAAATATCAACTATTACATTTTTCTTTGAAAATTAATATTTTTAGATTGAAAATGCAACTCCTTGGTTGAAAGTTAAACTACTTTCTTGAAAGCTCATTTCTTTTGGTTGAAATTTTTTTATTTTAGTTAAAACTTCTTTTTTTTTGTGTAAAATTATATTTTTAAACTGAAAATTTAACTAGTTTGTTGAAAATTCAATTTATTGGTTATAAAATAACTTTTTTGTTGGAAATTCATATTCTGGGGTTGAAAGTTCAACTGTTTTGTAGAAAATTCGTATTTAATTTGTTGAAAATCCGTATTTTTCGGTAGAAAATTCAATTATTTTGTAAAAAAAATTGATGTATTTTTGTTAAAAATTGATCATTTCTGGCAGAAGATTAATCTTCTTAGTTGAAAATTGAACTTGTATTTTGTTAAAAAATATTCTTTTTTGGTAGAAAATTAATCTCTGGTTCAAAATTTTTTTTATTGAAAAATATATTTTTTTTTTACTCAAAATATAACTAAATTTTTTGTAGATTTTTTTTTGTAGACATTTAATCTTTGTGGTATAAAATTCATTTGTTTGGTTAAAGATGTAGTTATTCCGTTAAAAATGTATTTTATTTGCTTAAAAACTTATTTCTCTAACTGAAAATTAAACTATTATATTTTGTTGTTAAAAATGTATCTTTTTTAGTTGAAAATTCATCTATTTTGTTGAAAATTTATCTTTTTTTGATAAAAAAACTAATTTTTTTTGGTTGAAAATTCACGTATTTTGTTAAAAATTATTCTTCTTTGGTAATAAATTAATCTTTTTGGTTGAAAATCAATCTTTTTATTGAAAATTTATTTTTTTTAACTAAAAATGTAATTAAATTTTTTGTCGAATTTTTTTTTGTAGACATTTAATCTTTTTGGTAGAAAATTCATTTGTATGGTTAAAGTTTTAGCTATTCCGTTAACAATTTATTTTATTTGCTTAAAAACTTATTTTATTTGTTTAAAAACTTATTTCTCTAACTAAAAATTAAACTATTTATTATTTTAATTATATTATTAATAATTATTATTTAATTAGTTATTTTTTGTTAAAAATGTATTTTTTTTAGTTGAAAATTCATCTACTTTGTTGAATTTTTTTTTTGTTGATAAAAAAACTAACTTTTTTTGGTTTAAAATTCCATCAAAAATTAAAATATTTGGCTGAAAATTCATTTATTCTGTTAAAAATTTATTAAGTGTACAGTAAGTTTCTTTCACGTATATGAATTTCATAGTTTCTGTATACTAAAATTGATATACGTGTTTACTATATTTAGCTGCGCAAGCGCGTTTTGATTTACGCGAGTTGGGCAACGTGGTCGGTTACATTTGTTTGCTTCTTTGTAATATTAAAAGTTTCGGCTTCTTTCTGCGAGAATATGCGAAGTCTTCTCATTAAAAGGCATGTTAAATTTATTAACGTAAATGTAGCTTAACCATATAATTATTTTAAAATTAAAACTTTGTTCTTTAATTTCACTTTTCCTCTGATCATGTTTACAGATGATGAAGACGGAACCCACGCGAAACGGAACGCATGTACTGAAGCTAGTATATGCGTATACTAAATTTCGTATACATGTATACTGAATTTAGTATACGCGTATAATTCCATGTACGTGCATACTAAATTCAGTATATGCATATACTAAATTTACTGTAGGCTGGTTTACTAAATTGAATTTCATGTTGTGCATTCTTGCTTCCATTACATGTATACTAAATCTAGTACAGATTTTTCTAATAGTGTAATCAAACCCCAATAAACCACTAGGACATCAAGTCTGAAGGTTACTGACAATTGCACCGTTTGTTCGGCACCAATCTGGGAAAATGCCCTATCTGGGTCTAAAGCTTCTTCTTCCGTATCTTGAAGTTAAGATATTGACTTTAAGGATAAGTAACTAGTTATGGCAGTCATGAATTTACCGTCTGTATTATCAGTTTATGCATAAAAAATATTGTCTGGTGTTGTTTTTCTTACAGTCCAATTAATCTCATACTCAATTAATATTAATCCTATCATTAAACCACAAGAAGCTACTAGGACATCAAGTCTGAAGGTTACTGACAATTGCACATATATAAGCTTATAAATATATGGTCACAAAATAAAAAAATGCTGGCGATGTTAGGCATTATTTTGCAATTGCTCCTTAGAGTTTTTAACAAACCTGGAAAACCCTGGAAAACCTGGAATTGTCAGGGTATTTTTATATACCTGGAAAAACCTGGGAATGTCATAGATTTTTTCTTTTAAATCAGGGAATTTTTTCAAGAGCATGATTAATTTTTTGTTTTAATTGCAATATAAAATTGAATAACGATGATTCTTCATTGATAAAAGTAGCTTTATATTACTGTATTGAACTATTTTGTTGAAAATTCGTTTTTGTCTTGTTTGCAATTAAAATTTTAACTGAAAATTGAACTGTTCTATTTTGGTTGGACATTCATCGCTTTTAGTTAAAAATGCATGTATTTTGCTGAAAATTTGTTCTTTTTGGTAGAAAATTTATCTTCTTGACTGAAAATTCATCTTTCTGCTCTGAAATTCAACAGTTTCTTTGCAATTTTTTCTCTCTCGACTGAAAAATCTTTCTTAGTTGAAAATTCAACTCATCTTGGAAGGCCGTCCTTCTTTGTTTAATTTAACTGTTTGTGATTAAAAATTAAAATATTTTTCGATCAAAATACAACAAGTTCATTTTTTGTTCAGAATTTAGCTTTTTGGAAATGAAAATTGAAATTATTGGTTGAAAGTTATACTCATTTCTTAAAAATTATTTTTTTTTTGGTTGAAGATTTATCATTTAAATTGAAAATTGTTTTTTTTTTATGTTTGAAAATAATTTTTTAACTAGAAAATTTATCTTTTTTATTTTTGGTTGAAAATTTCTTCTCTTTTGTTGAATTCAACTATTCTTTTATTAAGAATCAAAAACTTTTTTGGTTAAGATATCAACGAGTACATTTTTTGTTCAGAATTGATCTTTTTTGGAATGAAAATTTCATTATTTGGCACGAAATTGAACTCTTTTGTTAAAAATTAATTTTTTGGTTTAAGATTCATCATTTTAATTAAAAATGCATCTCTTTGGTTGAAAAATAAGCTATTTTTTGAAAATTCTTTTTTTCTTTGGCTGAAGATTTTTTTTTTTACTGACAATTTAACTATTACTGTTGAAACTTTAACTATTTTGTTGAAAATTATTTTTTTTTCGGTTGAAACATTTTTTTGAACAGAAAATGTAACTATTCAAATTGAATATTTGATCATTTTAGTTTAAAATTTATATCTTTGGCTGAACATTAATTTGTTTTACTAAAAATTTAAATTTTTTGTTGATAATTATCTTTTCAAGCTGAAAATTCATCTTTTTTGTTAGAAAATAATCTCTGGTTAAAAACTGATCTTTTTGGCTGAAAATTTAATTATTCTAGGTTATCAATCATCATTTTAGTTGAAACTTTAACTTTTTGGTTTAAAATTCGACTATTCCAGTTAAAGATTCATCGTTTTAGTTGCAAATTTATCACTTCGTTTGAAAACGTAATTATTGTTTTGAAAGTTAGTTTTTTTTTTGGTTGAAATTTTTTTTTAAACTGAAAATGTAACTATTCCAATTGATTATTCCATAATTTTAGTTGAAAATTCATCTGTTTATTGGAAAATTAATTTTTTTGAATGAAACTTTAACAATTCAATTATTTGGTTGAAAATTAGTACTTTTTAGTTGAAAATTCAACTATTTTGTAGAAAATTCATGTATTTTGTCTCGTTTTCTGTCCAAAAATCGTTTTTTTTTGTTGTAAAAACTAATTTCTCTGGTTGAAAATTCATCTTTTTATCGTAAATTTAAGTATTTTTTTTTTAATTTAGTATTTTGGTTTAAAATTTATCTATTCCAGTTGAAGAATCATCATTTAAGTTAAAAATTCATCAGTTTGGTTGAAAATTGATCTTTTTTAGTTCAAAATTCCACTGGTTGGTTAAAAATTGATTTTTTATGTTGAAAAATCAACCGTTTCGTAGAAAATTCATGTAGTTTGTTGAAAAATCCTTTTTTTTTGTATGAATCAATTTTTCTGGTTAAAATTCTTCTTTTTCGTCGTTTTTTATTTGAAAATTAAACTATTTCGTTAAAAATTAATGTATATTGTAGAAAAGTCGTATCATTTTTGGTAGAAAATTATTCTTCTCTTTTGAAAGTTCATCTTTCTGTTTGAGAATGTAAGTATTCTATGGTTAAATATTCATAATTTTAGTTGAAAATAAAACTATTTATTTGAAAGTTAATCTATTTTCTCAAATATTCATTTTAAGTTCATCAATTGCAGTTGAAGATTAATAATTTTAGTTGAAAATTTATCACTTTGATTAAAAAATTTGTTTTTTCTTTTGGTGGAAAATGAATTTTTTCAACTAAAAATTTAAATATTCCATTTTTTATTGAAAACTGCTATTTTTTAGTTCAAGATTCAACTATTTGGTTAAGAATTCATGTATTTTTTGGATAAAAAGTCTGTTTTGGAAAATAATTAATCTTTTTGGTTGAAAATTGAACTATTTGGTTAAAGATTTATCTATTTGATTCAAAATGCAATATTTTAACTTGAAGAGTTAGGAATTTGGATCCATTCAAATTGAATTCAAATTCATGGACTTTAGAGACAAATTCAGGAAATGACTAATGATGTTTTTAGTATTATTTAATCACTTAATTAATCGATTGTGCTAATATATTAAAGAACATCTTGTGATATAATTTGTCAAAGCTTTCTAAATTAAACATATTAATTGAATTCGTAGAAACTAAAAAAACATTGTTTATATAAAACTCGCAGGAGTGCATACTTATTACCAGTCGATTGTTTTAAAAAAAACCTGGAATTGTCAGGGAATTTGTTTCGACGATTTGAGTAGACACCCTGTATGATATGTAATAATATGTATATGTCATACAATATGTATATATATATATATATATTTGTATATATATGTAATATGTATATATATAATATACATGTAATATAATATATATGTGATAATATGTATGTTACTCTTGCAATTCAAACTGCATTAAGTATTTAGAAAAATTGCCTAAGACCAATAGTAGAAAGACAGTTTTGAAAAGTCACAGCACATTTCAAATACATGAATCTGTAGTTAGGGACACCTAAAAAAGCGAAAAATTGTCTGCTTTATTACAAAAAAGACATGTCTAACTGTATAGGGTATGTTACAATAGGGTTTACCGCAGTGCTATATGCAGTTAATATCCTACCCACACGCATAGTAATATTGATAATAATACTAATAATAATGTCTAACTGTAATTTTTTCTACTTTATCTGTATTGACTAAGAAAGTAGGCCACCATGTGTACCATATGTATACAAATTGAAACCTATTTGAAAATCGCCCATATAGGTAAAATTGTTCATACCAAATGAAAGTTGTGCAAAACCATGTCAGGCCACGAGCCACACAGCATATAGTTTACATTTTGCATCATTCATTGCTTTACAATCTGTTTACTGAAAAGTCATTCCTTACATAATCACTGAGTGCATTGCAATGAGAAGTGATGGATTGTTATGATGTTGGTTTGATGCATGGAATTTAAACGCCTCACGGATATCGACGACTCAACTCAGTACCTTCCAAGAAAGAAAAAACAATTTTCAGAATCAGAATCGCTTATATCTTTATCAAAGAGCTAAAAATCCGGTTGGGAATTATTAATTTCTGCCAGCAGGGATGAAAAAAATTTCAGTTATATCATAGCTTTCTGTTTTTTCATCTTTTTTTATTGAACTCTGCTTTTCATGACATTTTCTGTTTTTTTTTTAATAATGTTGTTTCTTGGTAGGTGGCAGACTTTATACTCTTCCCCCTATTCTCCCCTATTCCTCTTTTTTTTAAAGAATATGGTTGAAAGACAATTCTTGCTAATTGAAAAGTCTACTATTATATTTTTGGTTCAGAATTTATCTATGTTGGTTAAAATTCTACTATTTGATTGAAAATTAAACTATTTTGTTTAAAAATAATCATTTTTGCTTGACATTTAAACTGTTTTGTTGAATATATGTCTTTTTGGATAGAAAAGTCGTCCTTTTTGGTTGGAAATTCATCGTTTAGTAGGAAAGTTATCTTTTTTTGATTGAAACTTCATTCTTTTTATTGGAAAACTTTTCTTATCATATTTTATTTTTGGCTGAAAATTGGTCCCCTTTAGTTGAAAATTGTAACTATTACATCTTACGTTAAGAATTTTTTTTGTTTGATAATTCAACTACTTGATTAAAAATTGAACGGCTTTCAGCCAAATTATTTTGATGGTTGCAGATTGAAATATTTTTTTAATGTTTAGTTTTTTCGTTAAAAATCCATTTTTTTATTTGAGAATTTAACTATTCCATTTATTGGTAGAAAGTGGCTCTTTTTGTGGAATATTAAACTGTTGATTTGTGAATTCACGTAATTTATCGAAAATTTATGTACTCTGCTTGACAATTAAATTAATTGGTTGAAAGTTGAACTACTTTATTATAAATTAATTTTCGCAGTTGATGAATCATCTCATTGGTGAAAAATTTAACTATATTCTCGAAAAGTCTTTTTTTGTTGTTTTTTTTTTGTTGAAAATTAATTTTTTAACTGAAAATTTAACTATTAGTTTGAAAATGAACTTTTTTTTTTAAAAATTCAACTGCTTGGTTGAAGAATTAATTTTTTTTTTTGAGGATTGAACGATTTTGTTAAAAATTCGTCTTTTTTGGTATCATTCAATTCATTTTTATTTAAGATTAAAACATTTTTTTGTTGAAATATGAATTGAATATATGAATATTAAACATTTTGTTGAAAATTCATTTTTGTTTGGTTATGAATAAATTTTTGTGACTGATAATTTAACTGTTCCATTTTTGGTTGCAAATTTTAATCTTCTTCTAGGCTTAAAATTGATCTATTTGGTCAAAAATTTATTAATTTGTTTTGAAAATTTAATTATTTTGTTAAAAATTCCACATTTTTTTCAAACTGATCTTTTTTGTTAAAAAATGTCACTGCTTGGTTGAACATTCGTCTTCTTGAATGGAAAATTGAACTGTTTTTGGTTGAAATTAATTCTTTTTTGGTTGAAAATTCATCTTTGTGGGTTAAAAATTAAACTATTCTGTTGAAAAATCGTCCGTTTATTTTAAAACTTCAATTACTTTTTGTTTTTTGAAAATTCGTCCTTTCGTGTCTGTTATATTTACGGGTCACCCATGTACAATGTACATATACTGTCTTCCGCCCATTGGAGAGAAATCATTCTGCGTTTTGATTAGATTTTTAATATGTTCTCGTACTGAGTTTAGGGTAGGTATTTTCAAACTTCCTTTTGAAATCCGTATCGGGCATATTTACGACTCATCCATGTACTATGAACATATACTGTCTTCCGCCCACTGGAAGAAAATCATTCTGCGTTTGGTTAGATTTTTTAAAGGTTCTCGTTTTGACTTCAGGCTAAGTATTTTTCAATATGCCTCTAGAAATCCGTGTCTGTCATATTAAAGGATCACTTATGTACGTATACTTTCCTTCGCCCATTGAAGGAAAATCATTCTGCGTTTTCCTTAGATTTTTAAAATGCTCTCGTATTTACTTTCGGCTAGGTATTTTTCAAAAATCGGTTTCCAATCCATGTCTCATATTTACGAATCATCCATATATAATATAAATATACGGTCTTCCGCCCACTGGAGGAAAATCATTCTGCGTTTTGATTAGATTCTTAAAATGCTCTCGTTTTGATTTTAGGCTAAGTATTTTTCAAAATTCCTTTTGAAATCCGTGTCTGCCATATTAGAGGGTCACCCATGTACATATACTTTCTTCCGCCCATTGGAGGAAAATCATTCTGCGTTTTCATTAGATTTTTAAAAGGTTTTCGTTTTGCCTTTAGGCTAAGTATTTTTCAATGTGCCTTTAGAAATCCGTGTCTTTCATACAAAAGAGTCATCCATGTACATATACTTTCTTCCGCCCATTGAAGGAAAATCATTCTTCGTTTTCATTAGATTTTTAAAATGTTCTTGTATTGAGATTAAGCCAAGTATTTTTAAAAAATTCCTTTTGGAATCCGTGTCTTTAATATTAAAGGACCATCCATGTACATATACTTTCTTCCGCCCATTAGAGGAAAATCATTCTGCGTTTGCATCAGTCTTTTAAAATGTTCTCGTATTGAGTTTAAGCCAGGTTTTTTTTTTAAATTCCTTTTGAAATCCGTGTCTTTCATACTAAAGAGTCACCCATGTACATATACTTTCTTCTGCCCATTGGAGGAAAATCATTCTGCGTTTTCATTAGATTTTTAAAATGTTCTCGTATTCAGTTTAAGCCAGGTATTTTTACAAATTCCTTCTGAAATCCGTGTGTTTCATATTGAAGGGTCACCCATGTACATATAATTTCTTCCGCCCATTGGAGGAAAATCATTCTGCGTTTTGATTAGATTTTTAAAATGTTCTCGTATTAAGTTTATGCTAGGCATTTTTCGAAAATAAGTTTCGAATCCGTTTCTGTTAAATTTACGTGTAATCCACATACAATTTACATGTACTGTCTTCCGCCCATTGGAGAAAAATAATTCTGCGTTTTGCTTAGATTTTTTAAATGTTTCTTGTATTGACCTGAGGCTAGGTATTTTTCGAAAATCCGTTTTAAATCTGTGTCTTTCAAATTTACGCGTCATCCGTGTGCAATGCACATTTACTGTCTTCGGCCCATTGGAAGAAAATCATTCTGCGTTTTGATAGGATTTTTAAAATGTTCTCGTATTGAGTTTAAGCCAGGTATTTTAACAAATTTCTCTTGAAATCCCTGTCTGTCATATTAAAGGGTCACCCATGTCCATATACTTTCTTCTGCCCATTGGAGGAAAATCATTCTGCGTTTTCATCAGATTCTTAAAATGTTCTCGTATTGAGTTTAGGTCAGGTATTTTTAAAAATTCCTCTTGAAATCACTGTCTGTCATATTAAAGGGTCACCTATGTACATATACTTTCTTCCGTCAATTCGAGGAAAATCATTCTGCGTTTTCATCAGATTTTCAAAATGTTCTCATTGAGTTTAGGTCAGGTGTTTTTAAAAATTCCTTTTGAGACCCGTGTTTGTTATATTACTGGGTGACCCATGTACATGTACTGTCTTCCGCCCATTGGATGAAAATCATTCTGATTTTTGATTAGATTTTTAAATTGCTCGCGTATTAAGTTTATGCTAGGTATTTTTCGAAAATCAGTTTCAAATCCGTTTCTGTTATATATGCGTGTAATCCACGTACAATTTACATGTACTGTCTTCCGCCCATTGGAGAAGAATCATTCTGCGTTTTGATTCGATTTTTTTAAAGGTTCTCGTATTGACGTTAGGCTAGGTATTTTTTGAAAATCCGTTTTAAATCCGTTTCTGTTATTTTTACGTGTAATCCACGTACAACGTACATGTACTGTCTTCCGCCCACTGGAGAAAAATCATTCTGCGTTTTGATTAGACTTTTTTAAAGGTTCTCGTATTGACGTTAGGCTAGGTATTTTTTGAAAATCCGTTTTAAATCCATGCCTATCATATTTACGCGTCATCTACGTACAATGTGTATGTACTGTCTACCGTCCACTGGAGGAAAATCATTCTGAATTCTGACAGGATTTTTAAAATGTTCCCTTATTGAGTTTAGGCTAGGTATTTTCAAAAATCCTTCTGAAATCCATATCTGTCATATTTACGTGTAATCCACGTACAATGTACATGTACTGTCTTCCGCCCATTGGAGAAAAATCATTCTGCGTTTTGATTAGATTCTTAAAATGTTTTCTCATTGAGTTTAGGCTAGGTATTTTTCAAAATTTCTATTGAAATCCGTATCTGTCATATTTACGACTCATTCATGTACAATGTACATATACTGTCCTCCGCCCATTGGAGGTACCTATAAATCAGAATAATTATTGTAATAAGTAATGAGTATCTGAGGATTCGACAGAGACGGTGGGTGTTACGTTCCTAACAATAATTGATATAGTGCACAGAAGAATAGATTTTGCCTTTTTTCTGCCCTTCCCACAATGATCGAGCAATCAGGTGCTCGCGTGGGACGTTGTCTCGATAGATCGACATATCATACTCTCTCCAGCGTTTGTTCCCAAGAAGTCAAGAAGAAAGGAAATAAAACAATACAATGTTTAATTTGTCTGCAATTATAATTTATAGTGAAAAATATCTTGTTATTTAACGAGGGATCATAAACATGAAAACTGATTTCAGCAGAATCATCTTTTAGTATTGCTCTATGTATAAGTCATGGTGGAGAAAGTATCAAAATGCAAATTGAGTTATTCCTACCAATAGTGCAATTCATTGTTTCTTTCAATGCAACTGAATTGAATCTTATTCAAGAGGCAATTCGCTTGCGGAAGTTATTCTTCAGTCGAAGAGTTTTACGTTAGTCAGCGAGTCAGTAAAATTTCTTCGATTTGCTAGGTCCGCATTCAAATCGGTTTTATTATTCGGTTCGAAAGAAGGCTTCATTTGACCTTTGACACTCGGAATAACCAGACGGGTGTGTTTTCCAATTCCAATAGTGCTTTCCATGGATGCTTGTAGAATACAATATAGCATATGGAAAAGAAAGGAATATTTTTATTACCTTATGAAAACAATTTTGGTATTTGATTCTTATGGTGGATTACTCTAGCTAAGTTAGACTCACGCGAATTTTTAATCAAAAAGGATTAATTTGTGATAAAATTGTTGAATTTTGAACAAATAGATGAAGTTTTAACCAAATTGTTGATTTTTCAACCGAGAAGATTAAGTTTCTACCGAAAAAGTCGACTTTTCAAGCAGAGACATGCATTTTCCACAAAGTAGTTGAATGCTTAACGAAAAAATATAAATTTTCAACCAAATAGTTAGATTTTCAACTAAAAAAGACAAATTTTCCATCTAAACTTAAATAGGTAAATTTGCAGTTGAAAAAATAAGTTTCAAACAAAAAAATAAATTTCTAACTAAATAGTTGAATTTTCATCCAAAGAAGATGAATTCTAAAAAGAATGTAATTGTTGATATTTCAACGAAAAAATATTTTAATTTAAAATGTACAGATTTTTTCAAATAAATATTTGAATCTTCAAAGCCGACAATATTTAACAAAATTGTTTAATTTTCAATAAGGTAGATTAATTTTTAACTAAGACGGTTTATTTTTTACCAGAAAAGGTAAATTTTCAACAAAATATCTGAACTTTCAACCAAATAGTTGAATTTTAAACTGAAAAATATAAATTTTGAACCAAATATTTAGAATTTCAACTAAAAAAGACAAATTTTTCATCTAAAGTTAAATAGGTTTATTTGCAGCTGCAAAAAATAATTTTCAAACAAAAAAATGGATTTCCCACAGAATAGCTGAATTTTCATCCAAAGAATGTGAATTCTAAAAAGAATGTAATAGTTGATATTTCACCCAAAAAAGATTTTAATTTGACATTTAAAGATTTTTTCAAATAAATAGTTGAATCTTCAAAGCCGACAATATTTAACAAAATTGTTTAATTTTCAACAAGGTAGATTAATTTTTAAATCATACGATTTATTTTCTACCGGAAAAGGTGAATTTTCAAAAAAATACCTGTACTTTCATTAAATAGTTGAATTTTAAACTAAAAGAAAAGTAAATTTTTATCCAAAAATGGAACAGTTACATTTAAAAATAAAAAAATCGTTTCTTACAAAAAAAAACGCATTTTGAAAATATAGTTGAATTTTCAACAAAAGAGATGAATTTTCAAGTAAAATTATGCTTTTCCAACCAAAATGATGGATTTTCTACCAAAAAATAAATTTTGAAGAAAGTAGTTCTTCTTTCAAACTCGTAGATAAATTATAACAAAAAAAATGTTAATCAACAAGTTTAATTTTCTATCAGAAAAGACGAATATTCAAGAAAATATATGGTATTTCAACAAAAAAGGTCAACCAAATAGTTGAATCTTCTATTAAAGTATAGTTAAATTTTTAACCAAAAGAATGACTTCGACATAATTGTTGAATTTTTTACCAAATAACTGAATTTTCAAACAAAACTATGAATTTTTTTCAAAAAACGAATCTTCAACTAAAAAATAGAAATTTGCAACTAAATAGTTAAATTTTCATTTAAAAAAGATAATTTTTTAACCATAAATATAATAATTATATTTTCCATAAAAAATTATGTTCTTACAACAACAAAATTTTTAAAAAATAGTCAAATTTTTAATTAAGAGGATGAATTTTGAATTGATCTTATCCATCTTCAACCAAAAAATAAATTTTTAACAAAGTAGTTTCACCTTCAATGAAGTAGTTAAATTTGTTACCAAAAGAAGATAATGAATTTTCAACCAGGAAGATTAATTTTTTACCAAAAAAGAAAATATTCATCAATATGCATTAATTTAGAACCAAATAGTTTATATTTTTACTAAAAAGAATTAATTTACCATAAAAAATGGAAAAGGTAAATTTTCAGTTAAGGAAAATAATTTTTAACAAAAAATTGAATTTTTAACAAAAAATTGAATTTTTAAGAAAGTAGTTCCACTTTCAATCAAATAATTGAATTTTCGACAAAAATAGTTAATTTTTAACCAAGTAGATTAAGTTCCTACGAAAAAAGACGAATTTTTAACAAAATATATGAATTTTCAACCAAATACATAAATTTCCAATGAAATTGTTTAATTTTCAACCAAAAACATGAATTTTCATCCAGGAAGATTAATTTTCTACCGAAAAAAAACGAATTTTTAAAAAATAGTTAAATTGTCAACCAAAGAGATGAATTTTTAATTAAAATGATCCATTTTTAACCAAAATGATGTATTTCCAACCAGAAAATAAGTTTTGAGCAAAGTAATTCTTCTCTCAAGCTCGCAGATAAACTATATAAAAAAAAAATTTTAATCAAAAAGTTTAATTTTCTATCAGAAGGACGAAGTTTTCACCAAAAGAATGACTTTCACAAAATTGTTGAATTTTTTACCAAATAATTGAATTTTCAACGAAAAACATGAATTTTTTACCAAAAAACGAATTTTCAACTAAAAAATAGAAATTTGCAGCTAAATAGTTAAATTTTAATCTAAAAAAGATTAAATTTTTAACCAAAAATAGAATAATTATATTTTGCATAAAAAATTATGTTCTTGCAAAAAAAACAACAAATTTTAAAAAAATGTTTAAATTTTCAATCAAGAAGATGAATTTTAAGTTAAAATGATGCATCTTTAACCAAAAAATAAATTTTTAACCGAGAATATTAATTTTCCACTAAAAAAGAAAATATTCATCAATATACATTAATTTAGAACCAAATAGTTTATATTTTTACTAAAAAGAATTAATTTACCATAAAAAATGGAAAAGGTAAATTTCAAGTTAAGGAAAATAATTTTTAACAAAAAATTTAATTTTTAACAGACTAGTTCGACTTTCGACCAAGTAATTGAATTTTCGACAAAAATAATGAATTTTCAACCAAGTAGATTAATTTTCTACGAAAAAGACGAATTTCTAACCAAAAGAATGACTTTCACAAAATTGTTTAATTTTTTATCAAATAATTGAATTTTCAACCAAAAACATGAATTTTTTACAAAAAAACTAATTTTCAACTAAAAAATAGAAATTTGCAGCTAAATCGTTAAATTTTAATCTCAAAAGGATTACATTTTTAACCAGAAAAAGAATGATTATATTTTCCATAAAAAATTATGTTCTTACAAAAAAACTGAATTTTTAAAAAATTGTTAAATTTTTAATCAAGAAGATGACTTTTTAAATTAAAATTATGCATCTTCAACCAAAAAATAAACTTTTAACCAAGAAGATTAATCTTCCACCAAAAAAGAATATATTTAACAATATATATTAATTTTTAACCAAATATTTGATATATTAACTAAAAAGAAATAATTCACCATAAAAGATGAAAAAGGTTAATTTTAAGTTAAGGAGAATAATTTTTAACTAAAAATTGAATTTTTAACAAACTAGTTCGACTTTTAACAGAGTAGTTGAATTTTTGACAAAAATAATGAATTTTCAACCAAGTAGATTAATTTTCTACGAAAAAAGATGAATTTTTAACAAAATATATGAATTTTCAACCTAATACATAAATTTGCAATCAAATTGTTTAATTTTCTACTGAAAAAAAGAAATTTTCAACTGCAAATGGAAAAGTTAAATTTTAAGTTAAAAACATTAAGTCTCAAAAAAAAACAATTGTTTAACAATATGGTTCAATTTTCTACAAAGAAGATTCATGTTTCACCAATTATTTTAATTTTCAACCAAAAACATGAATTTTCATCCAAGAAGATTAACTTTCTACCGAAAAAGACGAATTTTCAACAGAAGAAAATCAACAATTATTTGAAAATTTGTGTTTCTAATTTAAAAATTCATTTATTTCAGTAGAAATTGCATCTTTCTTGGATGAAAATGCAACTGTTTTGTTGAAAATTCGTCTACTCGAGTAGAAAATTCAACTATTTTTGTACAAAATTTACCTTTCATTAAAATTCATACCTTACTATTGAAAACTAAATTGAAATTTTTGTTGGATAAAAATTCAACTATTTTTTCGAAAATTTGTCTTTTTAATTAAAAAATGCATTTATTTTATTAGAAATTTGATATTTTCTTGAATAAAAATACAACTGCTTTATTGAAAATTTAACAAATTTGTTAAAAATCATGCTTTTTGGTTGAAAATTCAACTGTTTTGTTGCAAAATTCGTCTTTCTAGGCTGAAAATTAAACTATTTTCGTCAAAAAATTACTTTTTATTTGAAATTCAATTTTTGATGTTGAAAGGTCAAACTGAATTTTTTTTTGGATGAAAATTCAACAATTCTTTGATTTCTAGCAATATTTTTATTAATCGACACTAGTATTTCCAGCTATATTCTAAGGAATACAACTAGTATTTTTAACAATACTTTGAGGAGTCCCATTAGCACTTCCAGCAATATTTCCGAGAATAGCTGTAGAAATTCTTGTATTTCTAGCAATATTTAAAGAAATAAAACTGGTCTTTTCAACAATACTTTTATAAACCCTGTAAGCATTTTCAGCAATATTTCTAAGAATCCCGCTGGTATTTATAGCAACATTACTTAGAATTCCTTTATTCACCCTCGTGTGTTCATCAATATTTTTAGAAATCCTACTAGCATTTCTAGAATTACTGCTAGGAATTCCACCATTATTTCTAGGAATATTTCTATAAATCCCCATAGTTACTGTGGTATTTATAGTAATATTGTAATAATCGCGCTAATTTTTCAAGCACTATTCCATCAAATCCTTCTAGCTACTTTAGTATTTTTATAATATTTTTGCAATACCATTAACATTTCTAGCAATATTGCTGATGATCCATTCAGAAACTTTCGTATTTCTAGCAATATTTTCAGCAATCCCACTAGTATTTCAGCAATATTCTGGGAAATAAAACTATTATTTCTAACAGTACTTTGAGGAGTTCCATTAGCATCTCCAGCAATATTTCTGAGAATCCCTCTAGCAACTCTTGTATTTCTAAGAAATTTGTAAGAATCCCACTAGTATTTCTAGAAATTGTCTGATAAATGCAATTAGTATTTCTAGCAATACTTTGAGGAGTTCCATTAGCAGTTCCACCAATATTTCTGAGAATCTTTCTAGAAACATTCGTATTTTAAGCTATATTTTTAGGAACCCCATTAGCTTTTCCAGCAATATTTCTGAAAACCCCTCTAGAAACTCTAGTATTTCTAGCAATATTTTTATTAATCGCACTAGTATTTCCAGCGATATTCTGAGGAATACAACTAGTATTTTTAACAATACTTTGAGGAGTCCCATTAGCACTTCCAGCAATATTTCTGAGAATCGCTGTAGAAATTCTTGTATTTCTAGCAATATTGTTAGGAAACCCCTAAGCATTTTCAGCAATATTCCTGACAATCCCCCTGGAAACTCTCGTATTTCTAGCAATATTTTCAGGAGTCTCACTAGTATTTCCAGCAACATTGTAAGAAATGCAAGCATTATTTCTGACAATATTTTTAGGAAACCCATTGGCATTTCTAGCAATATTTCTGAGCAATATTTTTAGGAATATAAATAGTATTTCTAGTATAACTTCTAGGAATCCCACCATTATTTACAGAAATATTTCTACGAATCCCCATAGTTACTGTAGTATTTCTAATAATATTTTATTAATCGCGCTAATTTTTTAAGTATTATTCCGTAAAATCCTCCTAGTTACATTAGTATTTATAGAAATATTTTTAAAAATCTCACTAGTATTTCTAACAATATTTCTGGAAATGACATTAGTATTTCCGAAAATATTCTTAGAAATCCCTAGAACTCGTAGAATTCCAGTATTTCTAGTAATATTTTATAAATCTCACTGGTATTTCTAGCAATATTTCTAGCAATTCTACTAATACTTTCAGCAGTATTTCTACGAATCCCTATAGTTATTCTAGTATTTTCAGTAATATTTGATGAATACTGCTATTATTTCTAGCAATGTTCCTTATAATCCCTTCAGTTACTCTAGTATTTCAGCAATATTTCATTAATACAGCTAGCATTTCTAGCTATACACTTATAATTCCTCCAGTTACTTTAGTATTTTTAGCAATATTTTCAGGAATCCCATTAGCATTTTCAGCAATATTTCTGAAAATCCGTCTAGAAATTCTTCTTTTTCTAGCAAAATTTTCAGGAATCTTACTAGTATTTCTAGAAATATTTCTGTGTATCCTTCTAGAAACTCTTGTATATATTTTTAGTGATCCCACTGGTATTTCTAGCCGTATTTCTAAGAATTTCACTATGATTTCCTGCAATCTTCCTACTAATCCCTAAAGTTACTCTAGTATTTCTAGTAACATTTTCAGAAATCAAAATAGTATTTCTGGAAAAATTTATTGTGAATCTAATAGTATTTATAGAAATATTCATATGATTCCCTACATTTACTATATTCTTTCTGATAATACTTCGAAAATCCCACTAGTATTTCCAGCAATAGACCTGGAAATCCCTATGGTTATTTTAGTATTTCTAGTTATATTTTAGGATTGCCACTAGTATTTCTAACAATTATCCTTAAAATTCTTTAGTTACTATAGTATTTATAGTAATATTTTTAAAAATCTAAACAGTATCTCTAGCATTACTTTTATAAATCCAGCTAATATTTCTAGCAATATTTCTAGAAAGGTCGCTAGTTTATGCAGCAATATTCGAACTAATTCATATAGTTATTATAGTATTTCTAGTAATATTTTAGGAATCCCACTAGTATTTCTAGCAATTATCCTCAATATTCTTTAATTACTCTAGAATTTATAGTAATATTGTTAAAAATTCAAACAGTATCTCTAGTATTAATTTTTGTTGATCCCGCTAGTATTCGCGTCAATATTTTTGAGAAAGCTACTAGCATACCTAGCAATAATTCTTAGACTCCCTATAGCTCCTCTCGTATCTTTAGTTATATTTAAAATTGTCCACTGGTATTTCTATAAGTGTTCCTGAGAATCCCTATAGTTACTCGAGTATTTCTAGTAATATATTCAGGAGTCCGAATAGTATTTTCAGAAAATTTTAATAGAATTCAAGTAGTATTTGCTGCAATATTTCTAGGAATTTCTGCAATATTTCTAGTATTTCTGACAATAGCTTGATTGAACCCAGGAGAATTTTTTAGTAATATTTCAGAAATAAGGCTAGTATTTCTAGCAATATTTCTGGGAGTACTGCTACTATTCTTAGCAATAATTCCAGAAATATAGTTTCTCTAGTACTCCTGGTAATATTTGAGGATTCCCACTAGTATTTCCAGCAATACTTTTTAGAATCCCTTTAGTTGCTCTAGTATTTCGAGCAATACTTTTAGGAATACTGCTGATATTCCAAAAAATATTTTCAGGAATCCCACTAGAATTTCTAGCAATATTTTTTAGAATTCGTCTAGTCACTCTAATATTTTTAACAATATCCTTAGAAATCTCGTTAGTATTTCGATGAATATTCCTTATAATCCCTGTAGTCACTTCAGTATTTCTAGCAATATTTTTTTTAATCCCGCTAGTATTTCTATCAATAGTTCTAGAAATACAACTCTTCTCACTAACTATGTTGCTAGGAATCCCTTTAGTAAAATAAGCTTTATTTTCAGGAATATAATGAGTTTCAGAATTAATCTCAAAAATCACTATAGCTTCTCTAGTACATCTGGTGATATTTGAGGATATCCACCAGTATTTTTAGCAATACTTTTGAGAATCCCTTCAGATGCTTTGATACATCGAGTAATACTTTTAGGAATACTGCTACTATTTCTAACAATATTTTCAGAAATCTCACTTGCATTTCTAGCAATATTTTTTAGAATCCCTCTGGTTAGTCTAGTATTTGTAGCAATATCCTTAGGAATTCCACAGTTTTTCTAGCCACATTTGCAAGAATCTCACAAGTATTTTTAACCATATTCCTAGAAAGGCCACTAGTATTGCCAGAAATATTCCTGGAATCCCGCTAGTATTTCTATAAATATACCTTAGAATCCCTCTAGTTACTCGTATATTTCTAGCAATATTGTCAGGAATCACACTAGAATTTGCATCAATATCCTCTGGAATCCCTCTAATCACTCTAGTATTTTAAACTATATTCTTAGGAACCTCACAGTGTTTCTAACAATATTTGAAAGAATTTCACTAGTATTTCTAGAACTATTTCTACAAAGGCCACTAGTATTACAAGAAACATTCCTAGAGATCCCGTTAGTATTTCTAGAAATATGTCTTAGAATACCTTTTGCTACTCTAGCATTTCTAGAGATATTTTCGGAAGTCCCACTAGAATTTCGGGCAATATTCGTTACAATCCCTCTTATTACTCTAGTATTTCTAACAATATCCTGAGGTATCCCACAGTATTTCTAACAACATTTGAAAGAATTTCACTAGTATTTCTAGCAATATTTCTATGAAGGCCACTAATATTACCAGAAATATTCTTGGGAATCGCGATAGTATTTTTGGGAATATTCCTCAGAATGCCTCTCGTTTCCCTAGTATTTCTAAAAAAATTTCAGGAATCCCACTAGAATTTCCAGCAATATCCTCTGGAATCTCTTTGATTACTCTAATATTTATAAAAATATCCTTAGAAATCCCCCAGTATTTTTAACAACATTTTCAAGAATCTCACTAGTATTTCTAGCAATATTTCTATAAAGGCAACTAGTTTTACCAGTACTATTGCGAGGGATCCCGCTAGTATTTCTAGAAATATTTCTGATAATCCTTCTTGTTATTCTAGTGTTTCTAGCAATATCCTTAGAAATTTCACAGTATTTCTGGCAACATTTTCAAGAATTTCACTAGTATTTGTAGCAATATCTCTAGGAAGGCCACTAGTATTACCAGGAATATTCCTAGGAATCCAGCTAGTATTTCTGGAAATATTTCTCAGAATCCCTTTTGTTACTCTAGTATTTCTAGCATTATTTTCAGAAATTCCTCAAATATTCCTCAGTATGCCTCTCGTATCTCTAGTATTTCCAACAATATTTTCAGGGATCCCACCAGAATTTTTAGCAATATTCACTAGCATCCCTCTAATTACTCTAGTATTTCTAAAAATATCCTTAGGAATCAGCTAGTATTTTTAACAAGATTTGAAAGAATTTTGCTAGTTTTTCTAGCAATGTTTCTATAAAGGTTACTAGTATTACCAGTAATATGCCTACAAATCCCGCTAGTGTTTCTAGAAATATTCTTCAGAATCCCTCTTGTTACTCTAGTATTCCTAACAATATCCTTAGGAATCCCACAGTATTTCTAACATTTAAAAGAATTTTACTAGTATTTCTAATAATATTGCTATAAGGTACACTAATATTACCAGAAATATTCCTAGGAATCCCACAGCATTTCTAACAGAATTTTGAAGAGTTTTACTTGTATTTCTAGCAATATTGCTATAAGGGCCACTAGTATTGCCAGAAATCTTCCTAGAATTCCCGCTAGTATTTCTAGAAATATTCATAAAAATCCCTCTAATTACTCTAGTAATTCTCGCAATATCCTTAGAAATCCCACAGTATTTCTAACATTATAAAGAATAGCACTAGTACTTCTAGAAATATTCCTTAGAATCCCTCTAGTTACTCAAGTATTATTTGAAATTTTTTCAGAAATCCCACTATACTTTCTAGCAATATTCTCTAGAATCCCTCTAATTACTCTAGTATTTCTAAAAATATCCTTAGGAATTCCCTATTTTTTTTTAGAACATTTTCAAGAATCTCACTACTATTTCTAGAAATATTTCTACGAAGGACACTAGTATTACCAGTAATATTGCTCGGAATCTCGCTAGTATTTTTATAAATATCCCTTAGAATCCCTTTTGTTACTTTAGTATCTCTAGCAATATTTTCAGAAATCTCACTTCAATTTCTGTCCATATTCGTTAGAGTCCCTTCAATTACTCTAGCATTTCTAACAATATCCTTAGGAATCCCATAGTATTTCTAGAAACATTTTTAAGAATTTCACTAGTATTTCTAGCAATATATCTATGAAGGCCACTAATATTACCAGTAACATTCCTAGAAATCCCGCTAGTATTTCTAGAAATGTTCCTCAGAATACGTCTTGCTACTCCAGTATTTCTAGCAATATTTTCAGAAATCCCACTAGAATTTCTAGCAATATTCTCTACAAATACTTCTAATTCCTCTAGTATTCATAACAGTATCCTCAGGAATCCCACAGTATCTCTAACAACATTTTAAAGAATTTCACTAGTATTTCTAGCAATATATCTATAAAGGCCACTAGTATTGCCAGAAATATTCCTAGGAATCCCGCTAGTATTTCCAGAAATATTTATTAGAATCCCTCAAATTAATCTAGTAATTATAACAATATCCTTAGGAATCCCACAGTATTTCTCACAAAATTTTAAAGAATTTCACTAGTATTTCCAGCAATATTTCCAGAAAGGTCACTAGTATCACAAGAAATATTCTTAGGAATTGCGATAGTATTTCTAGGAATATTCCTCAGAATGCCTCTCGTTTTTCTAGTATTTCTAGTAATATTTTTAGGAATCCCATTAGAATTTCTAGAAATATTCTCTAGAGTCCCTCTAACAACTCTCGTATTTCTAACTATATCCTTATTAATCCCACAGTGTTTCTAGTAACATTTGAGAGAATGTCACTAGTATTTCTAGAAATATTTCTATAAAGGACACTAGTATTATAATTAATATTGCTGGAAATCCCGCTAGTATTTCTATAAATATTCCTTGGAATCCCTTTTGTTACTCTAGTATTTCTAGCAATATTTTCAGAAATCCCACTTGAATTTCTGTCAATATTCGTTAGAGTCCCTTCAATTGCTCTAGTATTTGTAACAATATCCTTAGGAATCCCGCAGTATTTCTAAAAACATTGTCAAGAATCTAACTAGTACTTCTAGAAATATTCCTTAGAATTCCTTCAGTTACTCTAGTATTATTTGCAATATTTTCAGGAATCCCACTATAATTTCTAGCAATATTCTCTAGAATCCCTCTAATTACTCTAGTATTTCTAACAAAATCCTCAGGAATCCCACAGTATTTATAACAACATTCTAAAGAATTTCACTAGTATTTCCAGAAATATTCCACTAGTATTACTAGAAATATTCTTAGGAATCGCAATAGTTTTTCTAGAAATATTCCTCAGAATGCCTCTCGTTTCTCTAGTATTTCTAGCAATATTTTAAGGAATACCACTAGAATTTCCAGCAATATTCTCTAGAATCCCTCTTATTACTCTAGTATTTCTATAAATATCCTTTGGAGTCCCCCAGTACTTTTAACAACATTTTCAAGAATCTCACTAGTATTTCTGGCAATATTTCTATAAAGGCAACTAGTTTTACCAGTAATATTGCTAGGAATCCCGCTAGTATGTCTAGAAATATTTCTGATAATCATTCTTGTTACTTTAGTGTTTCTAACAACATCGTTAGAACTTTCACAGTATTTCTAACAACATTTAAAATAATTTCACTAGTTTTCCCAGCAATATTTCTATAAAGGTTACTAGTAATTCCAATAATATTCCTACGAATCCCGCTAGTGTTTCTAGAAATATTCCTTAGAAATCCCTCTTGGTACTCTAGTATTTCTAACAATATCCTTAGGAATCCCACAGTATTTTTAGCAACGTTTTCAGGAATTTCACTAGTATTTCTAGCAATATCTCTATAAAGGCCACTAGTATTACCATTAATATTCCTTGAAATCCCGCTAGTAGTTCTAGAAATATTCCTCAGAATACGTCTAGCTACTCCAGTATTTCTAGCAATATTTTCAGGAATCGTACTAGAATTTCTATAAATATTTTCTAGAATCCCTCTGATTACTCTGGTATTAATAACCATATCTTTAGGAATCCCACAGTATCTCCAACAACATTTTAAAGAATTTCACTAGTATTTCTAGCAATATATCTATAAAGGCCACTAGAATTGCCAGAAATCTTCCTAGAACTGCCGCTAGTATTTCTAGAAACATTATAAATAATTTCACTAGTATTTCTATTAATATTTCTATAAAGTCTACTAGTATTATCAGCTAAATTCCTAGGAATCCCGCTAGTATTTCTAGAAATATTCCTCAGAGTCCCTCTTGTTAGTCTAGTATTTTTTGTAATATTTTCAAGAGTCACACTAGTATTTTTAACAATATTTTTAGGAATCCAACTCGTACTTCTCAAAATATTTTCGAAAGACCGATCTGAAAATGAATCATAAAAAATTTACGATTTTTTAAATTGAGAAAACCCTTACTGTGTTGTACCTTTCACTAGCTTATTTTTTAATTAAATGTTCGAAACATCAATTTAGTTATGATTATCAGCTTTCAGGAACTTCGGCAGCTGTTTCTCAGTTTCATATAAAGAGAAAACTTTTCCGGGAGTGGTTGCTCGACGGCTCATAAAACCTTAAGAAGCTTAATGATCTAAGAAAGAAATGACTCAGTTAATGAAGCAGTTATTGCGAAAGGGTTGGAAAGGAACGTGGGGAATTTGAGCAATCAACCCTTCGAAAAGGAGGAACGTTTTTGTTGAAAAGGGGATCTAGCATTAGTTCTGAGACTCTTACTTGTATATTCAGCAATATTTCTAAAAATGCTACTATTATTACTAGAAATATTTTCAGGAATCCCTTCAGTATTCCCAGAATTAATTTGAGGTGTCCGACTAGTATTTCTAGCCATTTTTGTTTTCTTCTAGTATTTCTAGCAATACTCCTAAGAATCCTTCTAGTCACTCTAGTATTTATAGCATCAGTTTTAGTAATTCTACTTGTGTTTTGATGAATATTTTCTAACTAATATTGAATTTGGAATCAAATCTTACTGATATTTCTAGCAATATCTTGAGGAATCCCACAAATATTTCTAGCAATATTTCCAGAAGCCCCTCAAACATTTTTAGCACTATCTCTAGAAATCACTATAGTATTGCTAAGATTATATCTAAGAATCCTACTAGTATTTCCCGAAACATTTGTAGAAAACCTACTAGTATTTTTAGCAATATTTTTAGCAATCCTTCTAGTATTTGAAGCTATGTTGCTAGAATCCCTATAATATTTTTAGTATTAGTTTTAGAAACCCCACTAGTATGTCAATCAATATTTTGAGCAATACCACTAGTTTATCTAGCGATATTATTTCGAAATTCCACTATAATGTTGTCTAGGAATATATCGAGGTACCCTACTACTATTTCTAGCAATAATTTTAGGAATTCTTGTAGTATTTCACAAAGTATTGCTAGGAATTATTTTTGTAATATCAAAAAAATCCTAGTATCATTTCTAGCAATATTTTTATGAATTCTTCTAGTATTTCAAACGATATTCCTAGAATACCTTTAATATTTTCAGCATTAGGTCCAGAAATCCCACAAGTATTCGTTGAAATATTTTTAGGAATCTTAAACGATTCCTAGCTATTTTTCTAGAAACACCTCAAGCATTTTTAGCACAAGCTCTATAGATAGTCTCTAATATTTCTAACATAAGTTCTAACAATCACGGTAGTATTTCCCAAAATATTTTTAGAAAACATGCTAGTATTTCTAGAAATATTTTTAAGAATCCCAGTAGCACTTCCAGCAATATTTCTAGAAATTCCAATAGTGTTTTCAGCAATACTTTTAAGAGTCGCACTAGTTTTTCTAGCCATATTTTTTGCAATCCCTCAAACATTTTTAGAATCAGGTCTAGGTATCCAACTAGTATTTCTAGAAATATTTTCAGCAATCCCACTAGAAATATTTTAATCTATCCCAATAGTATATTAAAAAAAAATTTAGAAATCTGACCGAAATTTCAATCAACATTTTTAGATATCCAATTAGTATTTCTCACGATATTGCTAAGAATCCCTTCAGTATTTATAGCATTTGTTTTAAGATTCCCCCTTGTATTTCAATAAATATATCTTTGGAAGTCACACTACTATTTCTAGCAATTTTCTCTCAAATACTTCAAGCAATACTAGAAATAGTTTCAGAAATCCCTCTAGGATTTCTAGTATTAGTTCCAAGAACCCAAATATTATTTCCAGTTATATTTTGAGAGATACCACCAGTATTTTTAATACAATTTTAAGAAATCCCTCTAGTCTCTCTAGTATTTTTAGAAATATTTAAAGCAGTCCCAACAGTATTTTTAGCAAAATTTTCAGGAATCACTCAAGCATTTCTAGTATTAGTTCTTGAAATCCCTTCAGTATTTCTAGCACTAGTTCTAGGAATCACAGTAGTACTTCCAGAAATATTTCTGGAAACCCCACTAGTATTTTTACAAAAATTTTAAGAATACTTTCAGTATTTATACAATATTGCTAGAACTTTTCTAATATTTATAAAATAAGTTCTAGGAATCCCACTAGAATATTGTACAGCAATATTTCGAGAAACCCTGCTACTATTTCTAGCAATATTTTTTGAAATACTTCAAGCAATGCTAGCAGTCGTTCCAGAAATCCCTCTAGGATTTCTAGTATTAGTTCCAAGAACCCAAATATTATTTGCAGTAATATTTTGAGAGATACCACCAGTATTTCTACTACAATTCTAAGAAATCCCTCCAGACTCTCTAGTATTTTTAGAAATATTGGAAGTAATCCCAGCAGTATTTCAAGCAACATTTCCAGGAATCACTAAAGCATGCCTAGTATTAGTTCTTAAAATCCCTCTAGTATTTCTAGCACTAGTTCTAGGAATCGCAGTAGTACTTCCAGAAATATTTCTGGAAAACCCACTAGTATTTTTAACAAAAATTTTAAGAATCCTTTTAGTATTTATTGAATATTGCTAGAACTTTTCTTATATTTATAAAATTAGTTCTAGGAATCACACTAGAATATGTAGCGATCTTATCACGGAATCAAACTAGAATATTGTCTAGCAATATTTCAAGAAACCCTACTACTATATCTAGCAATATTTTTAGGAATCCTTTCAGTATTTCAAAAAAATTGCTAGGAATTCCTCTTTTATTATTTTAATTAGTTCTAGGAAGTCCACTAGTATTTTTATGAATACTTTGAGCAATCCCTTCAGTAAATCCAGCAATAATTTCGATGAATTCCAATGGTATTTGTAGCAATATTTCTACTAATCCCCCTATTATTTATAGCAATATTCACTCTAGTATTTCTGGAAAATTTTTTACGAATCCCTGTAGTATTCTTAATCATATTTTTAAAAATCTTAGTGGTATTTCAATCAATTTCTTTTAAAAATTTACTAGTATTTCTAGCAATATGCTTAGGAATGCCGTGAGTGACTCTAGTATTTGTAGATATATTTTTAGGAATACCGTCTCAAAATACATCTTTGAGTATATTCTGATATCTCAAAGAACGTAAATTAAAAAGGCTCCATAATATAGTAACTCTCACCAGTTTATTTTTTTTAGACGGACATGAGGAGACGAGGAGTGACAAGGAGAGCCAGGAGGCAAGGACAGGAGAGGAGAGGAGAGGATTGACGAGGAGAGTAGAGGATCGGCGAGGAGGGGAGAGCAAAGGATAACAGAACAGAGGAGAGGAAAGGTCAGGAGAGGAGACAAGAGGAGAGAATAGGACGAGGGAGAAGGTAAGAGGAGACAAGGGATGACAAGGAGAATCAAGAGAAGAGGAGAGGTGATGAGAGGTGACAAGGAGAGACAGCAGGGAAGAAATGAGGTGATGAGGAGAGCAAAGGAGGGCAGAGGAAAGAACATGACAGGACAGGGGACAAGAGGAGAGGAGAGGAGATAGAAGGAAATAAAAGAAGAGATAAGGAGAGGAGAGGACACAAGGGGTGACAAAGAGAGTCAAGAGGAGAGAAGAGGAGACAAGGGGTGACAAGAACAGTCAGGAGGAAAGAAAAGGAGAGATGAGGAGAGGAGAGCACAGCAGAGGAGTGGAGAGGAAAGGAAAGGGCAACACAGGGCAGGAGAGGAGATAAGAGGAGAGGAGATCAAAGAAAATGCAAGAAGACTCAGGACAGGAGAGGAAGGAAAGAAGACATGGGGTGACAAGCAGGGTCGAAAGGAGAGGAGAGGAGATTAGGGGTGACAAGAAGAGCCTAGAGGAGAGTAGAGGGGAGGCGACATGAGAGAAGAGGGGGTAGTAGAGGTTGAGAGGGATGAGGATAGGATAGGAGACAAGGCGTGACAAGGAGAGACCATTTCTTTTGATTAACTTTTCGAACATCAATTGAGTTGTTATTATCAGCATTTAGCGACTTCAGCATCTGTTTCTCAGTTTCAAATAAAGAGGAAACTTCTCCGGAAGTGTTAGCCTGACGGTTCATAAAACTTTAAGAAGCTTAATGATCTTATGAAGAAATGACTGAGTTAACGAAGCAGTTACCGCGAAAGGGTTGGACAGGAACGTGGGGAATTTGAGCATTCAACCCCTCTAAGACGAGGAACGCTGTCGTTGAAAAAAGGGGTCGAACCTTTTTCTGTTCCTTTTCCTTTCCTCTCTTTCAATGGATACGCCTTGTTAATCCAACCCGGCGCGGCGCGGCGTTGGACGCGAGCGCGAATATCGTAATTATATTAGCGTGTTTCTCGTAAAATTTCGCTCGCTGGAATCCCTGTGTTAAAACCCGACTTCGACTCCAGCTGGGCTAATTCCATACTCGCCGCGGCCGACCTATTGTTTTCTCTATTGGCGAGCAGGACTTGTGTGCATGCGTGGCTGTATTTTATTTTTCAGACCGACCATGTTGGAGAACTTTGCCACTTTTGCAGACTATCCCAGCAACACGTGCACTGCTAAGGGAAACACAATGCCAACCTAATTGTGAAAAACATTTTATTCTTGATCTCAAAAAGGATCGAATAAACTGAGAACATTTTTACACTTTTTCAGATAGCATTTCTTAAGGGTAAACAGGGCCTCTTATAAGATGTAGTTCTTTAAAGTTTGTGTGCTTTCAAAAAATAGACGCAATTCCACGCTTCAAGAGCAGTAGAAATTTTTAAAAAAGGAATGATTAGCTATTTTACAAGATGAGTTATGAGCCAATTTTACAAGAAGCGCTCTAACCCACGCGTCATTTTTACAAAAAGTGTTATAAGCAACTTTTGCATGAGGAGTTCTGAATCACTTTTACGAGATGAGATATGAGGCAATTTTACAAGACGCGTTCTAACCCACGCGCCATTTTTTACAAGAAGAGTTAGAGGCAAATTTTACAAGAGGAATTTTGAGCCAGTTTTACGAGATGAGATATGAGTCCAATTTTACAAAACGCTTTTTAACCCACGCGTCATTTTTTACAAAAAGAGTTAGAAACAACTTTTACCAGAGGAGTTGTGAGTCACTTTTACGATATGAGATATGAGTCCAATTTTACAAAATGCGTTCTATCTCACGCGTTATTTTTTACAAGAAGAGTTAGAAGCAACATTTACAACATGAGTTCTGAGCCACTTTTAAGGCATGAGGTATGAGCCAATTTTACAAGACGCGTTCTAACCCACGCGTCATTTTTTACAAGAAGAGTTAGAAGCAACTTTTACAAGGGGAGTCCTGAACCACTTTTAAGACATGAGGTATGAGCCAATTTTACAAGACGCATTATAACCCACGCGTCATTTTGTATCAGAAGAGTTAGAAGCAGCTTTTACGAGAACAGTTCAGAGCCACTTTTAGGACATGAGATATGAACGAATTTTACCAAACACGTTCTAACCCACGCGTCATTTTTTACAAGCAGAGTTAGAAGAAAACTTTAACGAAGGAATTCTGAGCCACTTTCCCGACATTAGATATGAGCCAATTTTACAAGACGCGTTCTAACCCACGCGTCATTTTTTACAAGAAGAGCTAGAAGCAACTTTCACAAAAGGAGTTCTGAGCCACTTCTAAGACATTAGATATGAGCCAATTTTACAAGACGCGTTCTAACCCACGCGTCATTTTTTACAAGAAGAGCTAGAAGCAACTTTCACAAAAGGAGTTCTGAGCCACTTCTAAGACATTAGATATGAGCCAATTTTACAAGACGCGTTCTAACCCACGCGTCATTTTTTACAAGAAGAGCTAGAAGCAACGGTGACTCTTGCAAATAATGCTCGTGTTTTTTGATTTTCATATTAGTTTTTTTCACATAAAATAGCTTTCTTGAGTAGTGAAGAAAGCTATTTTATGTGAAGAACTAATATGAAAATGAAGAAACATGAGCATTAGTTACAAGAGTCACCGTGCCCCGCACTGACACCATACCCCACATTTCCCTACTTTTTATGAAGAAAAATCGATTTTTTAGTAATTAGAAACACCTATAGAATAAAATATGCATTCGATTGGTACACTCATTTAAAGATAAATCTGGTGGAAGGAATTCTTTATCCGTTTGTTAGTAATTTTTCATTTGTTTTTTATTTTCGAGTTTTAGTACTTTTTACGAAGAAAAATAGATTTTTTGGTAATTAGTCACTCTTGCAACCATCACTATTCAACTGACTGGTGCACAAATTCTATATTAATGATTCTTTTTAGTTTTAAATATTTCTATTACTTTGAAACAAGTATTTCATTTGGGAAAACTTTTTGTTAAATAAAAAGCAAAATCTCACCAAAAACATCTACGATACAAACAATTCCGCCAAATAAAAATTATTCAGTACAATCAGCTTATTTTGAGAAATCAAAGTGAAATCCAAATAATTCTAAAAGATATCTAAATTTTTTAAATTAAATTGAAAGAATGACAGAAACTTTGAGAATGTGTTACAGGAAAAAAATGAAATCTTTGTGAAATTTTCACTCCTTTTATAATAATAATTTTGTCGAGATTTAATTCTGTTCCTTTTTAATACATTCTTAGAGTTTCTGTCATTTTTTCAATTTAATTTAAAGAATTTAGATATCTTTTAGAATGACTTGACAAACTCTGATTTTACAAGCTATTTTTATTGTGCTGATAACTTTTTACTTGGAAGAATTTTTTCTATCGCAGATGTTCTTGGTGTGTTTGATATTCATGGTAAAAATGCCTAAAAAGAATTATACGTCAGGCTGGTAAAGCAATTTGTCACAAAGAAAAATGATTGATTCACGGGAATCACATTTTTCTCTTCCCTTTTCTATTTTAGCAATCTGTTTTTTTTTTCTTTTGATAATATCCCACCCTCAATTTGTTTTACCTTGATTCGTCAAGCAGAAAAGCATTTCATTGCTCGACTGAAATGTAAGCAGGGGTTGATTTGCCCAGACGAAGTAAGCTATTTTCTCCTATTTCTCTTATTTCCTGTTTGCAAAAATTTACTTTTTCCATTATCTACCTCGTACGTATTCACGCGTCTTTTGCAGACGCTATTTTCGACATTTCCCCTCCTGCCTCTGCGAAACAACTAGCGAAAATAATTACATTGACGGGAATTAAATTTCGGTAATCGATTTCCCGGAACGGCATGAAGAGCGAAGTGAATTGCGTCAAAATTGATTTTAATAGCTTCGACGTCAATTTCGCAAATTTATGTTCGACAATTTCATTATTCTTATAAGAAGTTTTACGTTCTAATCAAATTTAAACTAAAGGGAAAATCAAAAATCCCCATCAACATTTTCCTCAGGAGCCGTCCATAAGCTACATTACAAATTTTGGACTATTTTTGACTATTTTGAACTATAATGATTATCCTTAAAAAAAAAAGAGTTAAACACTGAACCCAAGAGATGATTTTTTAACCAGGAAGATTAATTTTCTAACAATGGAATAGTTGAATTTTCAACCAAGTAGTTTGATTTTTAACAAGAAACAAGATGACTTTTTAACAAAATAGTTGAATTTTCAACCAAATAATTAAATTTTCAACCAAATAGTAGAATTTTCAACCAAACGAGATGAATTCTGAACCGAAAATATAATAGTAGACTTTCCAACCATATTTCTCTACATATGTAAGCTTTGTTAAATCCAGTCAAACGAGGACCTTGATTTTTATTTTAAAGATCGATAAAATTTCACATTTGAGAATGAGCGTTTGTTTTCTGTCACTTACACTTAATTCCATAATATATTTTTAGTTCGGAACGCAGTGAAGGATTAGCGTTCGCGAAACGAACGGTTATTACTTTAATCTCACTTAATTGGAGGAGAGGGTCGAAACAGGTGAATCGTGTCCTCAAATTCAAGCGAATCCTGACATTTCTCAGAAAAAATGAATTTCCGCTATTTAAGGGTATGCACTGTTGATACTAGGTAAATGGATGCCTCATCGCATTTACCTCCAGTTGCAGGGCTAAATTCCTAATTGCTAATTAGGAATGTACTATGTATGTAATTAGATTCATGTGGTTGCTACCTATTCATTGTATATACATTTGGACATGAATATGGTCTCTCATAAATGATAATTAACCCACATGAGATTCTTTAAATTATTTTCTAAAAAATATTCGCGAATTATATATGAGCTGAATAAAAATGCGAAAATATTGGCTGAAAAATAGCTGTGTCATGAAAATCTCGAAAGCATTATTGTCACTTTTCCTCAATGTCAATTAAGTAATTTGAAAAACTCGAAGCAAATAATGTTGACAAATTCACACACATTATTAAGAATTCAGTTCCAATTGAAGGGCGGTGGCAATAAAACTGATGAAAATTTAAGATTTATTTATGTAAGCTTTGATTATTTAACCAAAGCTAGACATGATAAGCAGAATTAAAATGTGTATATATTTGACATGAGCGAAAGTAACTTTATTGTCAAATATCAATCAAAAAATGTATTTTTACAACAGGTGAAAAAATTACCATTATTCAAAATTTTCATTGAATTATCAAAATTGAAATAATTATTTTTGAAAAAATTTTTGGATAACAATAAAACATTTTGCCTCCTTTTTTACATTTTGATCCCGTGATATGACGAAATTTCACTTTAAAATTGACACTTTAATCAGTGGTGTAGTCCGAAAAGTATAAGTGGCCTAGCAGCACTTTCTATAAATTACGTTACCAGTTTGAGGGGGGGAGGTAAAAAATAAGGTTAGCAACATGGAGGAGGGAGTTATAAGTGAAAATAACGTTACGAACTCAGCAAACATTCATAACTTAAACCCAATAATAAAATCCAGCTACATTTTTGGGTAAAAGTTCATTTTTTTATTGAAAAGGCTGCTATTGTATTTTTAGTTTGGAATCCATCTCGTTTGGTTAAAACTTCTATTATTTGGTTGAAAATTTAACTATTTTGATGAAAATTCGTTACATGTTTGGTTGGAAATTGACCTTTTTAATTAAAAAATTAATTGTTTTGTTAAAAACTTATCTTTTCCAGTTGAAATTTCAACTTTTTGGTTGAAAATTCTTCGTTCTTGCTAGAAAATTGATCCTTTTCGGTTGAGAATGCAATTGTTTGCAATATCAACTGTTACCTGCTTCGTAGAGACATCATCTTTTTTGGTTAGAAAGTCAATTATTTGACTTAAAGTTAAACTAATTTGTGAAAAATTAATTTTTCTTTCAGGGATACATAAATGTAGTTAAAAATTCAACTATTTGCTTTTAAATGAACAATTTGGTAGAAAATTAAACTATTTTGTTGAAACTTAAAGTTTTTGGTTCAAAAGTTATATTTTTGGGTTAAAAATTCAAATTTTTTTTAAATAATTCATCCTTTTGACTTTAAAATTGAATAATTTTTTTGAAAATTCATGTATTTTGTTTAAAATTCGTCTTTTTTGGTAGAACATTAATCCTCTTAGTCGAAAATTCATCTTTTTGGGTTAAAATGTTACAACTTTGTTGAAAGCCCTTTTTTGCTGCTGAAAATTATATTTATTTTTAGCTAAAAATGCAACCATTCCACGTTTCGTTAAAACTTTATCCTGTATATTGGATAAGTTGGAAATTCGTCCTTTTTTGATCAAACATTAATCTTCTTGGTCGAAAATTCATCTTTTTGGTTGAAAACTCGTTTTTTTTTTTGTTTAAAGTTATTTCTTTTATCAGAGTTTTTATCTGAAAATTTAAATATTCCATTTTTGGTTGAAACTTTATCCTGTATATTGTAGAAGTTAAAAATTCAACTATTTGGTAGAGAATTCATGTATTTTGTTGAAAAGTTGTCTTTTTAGGTAGAAAATTAAAATTGTTTTTTAAAAATGTATCTGTTTGTTTGAAAATTTAACTATTTCGTTGAGAATTCATCTATTTTGTTGAAAATTTGTCTTTTTTGGTAGAAAATTCATCTTTTGTGTTACAAATTCAACTATTTGGTAGTAACTTTCTTGGTTCAAAATGAACTTTTTTGATGAAAATTTAACTGTCTTCTGAAAGAATTTGTCTTTTTATCTTGGAAATTCAAACATTTGATTGAATTTCAATCTTTTTTGTTCTAAAATTCGACCATTCGACTGAAAATCAAATCAAGATTGATTTACAAATGATTTCCATCCCCAATAGTTTATTCAAAAAATCTCCCGTTTTTTGGAAATGTCGATTTCATTGCTTGAATGTTTAAGGGATGCTAAAATAACCTTTAAAATAAATTAAAACACTTTTCCTGATAGAGGACGCTTCCTGCACTTATTTTGAAGTGATTTCTGAACCCCATAGAATTATAAAAAAATCTCTTGTGGTTTTGATTGTTAAAAAAGGTTGATTTCCTCACTTGAAGCTTTAAAGGGTATTTAAACAATCCTTGAAATTACTTCAGCGTATCTTCCTGAAAGGAGTTTCCCAAGTTTATTTTAAAGTGATTTCTGACCCAATAGTTTATTTAGAAAATGTTTCGTGGCTTTGGTTTTTGGGAAATGTCAATTTCCTGGCATGAATGTTTGAAGGCTGTTAAAACAACCCCTAAATATGCTGTATACACAAAATCAATAATCTGCACAGTTCATGGGTGCACAAGTTTTGCTTTAGTGGATATGATCTACAAAATATTAGGCATCTAGCCAAATCTTACAAAAAGCTTAAGAATCTTGAAAAAAAACAACAGAATCTTAGCCAATTTTGAAAGCTTACAATTTGGAAAGCACATACAATTAAAAATTTATAAAAAACGAAAACTATACAATTACTTAATACGTACCTTTTTAATCCTCATCAACGTTGGAAGTTTTCAATTTGATCGAATTAAAAAACCCTTGTAATTAGAAAAATTAACATTTTTAATCTCTTAACAGTATTTATCATAAAGAACAAAAACTTTAAAGACGTTATTAAAAATATTCTGAGTATGAAAATACTTTAAATTCGAAAATATATTCAAACTGTGTATAAAAAAATGTTGCTCGTAAAGTGATGTTGCAGTTTGAAAAGTTACGTGAGGAAAGGACAAAATCCGATTAGAGAGTGTGGGTTTCCGCCAGTAGTAGTAGTCATGCTTGGGTCAGACACAGTCGACTGACAGGAAAAAGCTCAGAGTTGTTAATGAATGTGATGGATATTGTGGGCAGGCAAAAGCACCAAGTAAGCTAATTTATTCAAGTAGAGGTTCTCATTTACCTGAATCAATATTGCACGAAATATTCAATAAATAGAATCAATATTAATTAATGATAAAAATCATACTTTTATTTTTTTGTTGACTGGTTCGTTTTATTTTTTAAAGTTGAGAGGCATATAAGTAAAGAGAGAAAATAATAATATTCAAATAATAATATATAAATATCTTTGGGATCAATTATAAATCTTTGAAATTGTACAACAAACGAAACTAATAATTGGAAACTAATTTTTTTTCAATAAATCAATTTGAAGTTTTACTTACTATTTTATTTTTCAATCTATGAGCTTTTCATTTTTTTATAAATCAAAACACTTAGAATGAAGAAAAAGCCGCTAAATTTTTTTTATTCAGAGACTAGTTTCAGTAAAAATTATTAAATTTTAAATATCTATTACAATTACAATTTTTTAATTTCAAGCAAAGGTGGATTTTCTAACGTACTTAGTTTATTGTATCAAAAAGAAAAAATTACAAATTTTCATTTCTCTTTCCAAAATTAAATGTTTTATATTTAGAGTAATGAAAGTTTGCCAGATTTTTCCAAATTCCTTAAATTCTCTATAATCCCTAAAATCCTTGAATATTCCGAATTTCCTGAATTGTTCTAAGGTTCTGAATTCCTGAAATTCTTTGAGTTCCTTGACTTCCCTTATATCCTTGAATTCCTTGAATATTCGGAATTCTCTGAAATGCGTGAATATTCTGAATTCATAAAATTCTCTGCATTCTCTTAATCTTCTGAATTCCTAGAATATTCTAAATTCCTATGATATTCTAAATTTCTGCAATTGCTAGGATTTTCTCAATTCCTTGAATTCCCTGAATTCTCCCAACTCTCTTAATTCCTTCAATTTGATGATTTAATCAAATTCCTTTAATTCTTTTAGACGCCAGAAATTCTTTAAATTCCCCGAATTCCTTTATTATTCTTAATTCCGTGAATTCTATAAATTTCTCGAATTCCCTAGATGCTCCGAAATTCCTGCAATTCTCTGAATCTAATAAAATGCTGGAATTCTTGAATATTCTAAATTTCCTGAATTCTTTGAATGTTTTGAATTCCTGAAATTCTTTGAATTTTCTGAATTTATTGAGTTACCTAAAGGCTCGTAAATTCCTGAAATTCTTTTAATTTATCAAATGTCCTTAAATACTAGATTTCTCTGAATTCCCTGAAATCTTGGAATATTCTGATTTCCCTGAATTCCTGAAATACTCTGAATTTTTGGAATTTCTCGAATTCTCTGAATCTGCTGAATTCATGAAATTGTCTGAGTTTCCTGAATTCTTTGAATTCTTCAAATTTAGAATATTCAGGGAATTCTTTCAAGTCCTCGAACTCCTTAAACATTCTGAATTCTCTGAAATCTCTAAATTACGAATTCTGAATTTTGAATTCACTAGTTAGGAATTCAAAATGCTAAAAATTTGACACTGATTTGATTCATATGGTCATTCAAAATCGAATTATTTGAAATTTAAAAATGTTATAAATTGATCCTTTTTCCATATGATTCATATTCCATTTGATTGTTCAAGAAATTAAACACTGTTTTCTAATTATCCTTATTTCTCGATTTCTTAATTTTCTCAATAATCGATGTGTTATGTTACAATGAACAACTTTTTAACTTAAGTAGTATTATATTTCAAATTGAAATAAAAGTTTTCATTATAGGAACAATGTAACTTTTTTTCTAAATTTATTAAGTCGCTATTGATTAATCAAGAATGGTCATCGAAAGTTCGTCAATAGATTAATCCACGTGTCTCGAAGACGCAAACAATAACATTGAATGCAGTACTGTTATATTCCCTATATCAATAAAAATTCTCTTATAAATAAGGTAAATAGTTTTGTTACAAAATTTAAAAACGATATTGGTAGATTATGGTAGGTCATTAAAAGTTCTTCAATATTGGGTAATGGAAGCATCTCGAAGACGCGAACAAATATTTCACATGCATTACTGTTGTATTCCCAATATAAAAAAAGTTTTCCTTGTATCATGAAGATGAACATATTTTTTAAATTTATAAATTGGTATTGCTAGATCACAAAAGGTTCACAGAAGGTACGTCAATTGATCATTCGACGTGTCTCGAAGACGCGAACAAACATGTCGGATACAGTACTGCAGTATTCCTATGTAATATGAGAAGAAGTTTTTCTCACATAAATAGAATACACAAGTTTTTTTGGACCTTCGTAAATCGGTACTGGTGGGTCACAATAGGTTCAACAATAGGTCGATCAATGCGTCTAAAAGATGCGAACAATTGCACTACATTTAGCATAGTTTTACTTTGCATATCAAACAAGTTTTTTCATGTAAACAGAATTAACCATTTTTTTTTAAACTTTATAAATCGATACTGGTGGGTCATAAAAAGTTCAATAATAGGTCGATCGATGCTTCTCGAAGACGTGAACAAATATACTAGATATATAAATACCAAGCACTAATTAACATGAAATCAGGTTGGGTTTTTCAAACTTGGGTTTCAGGAAGTTTATTTCCAAAGTTTAAGCAACTTGGACGTTATAGAAGCCCTTGCAGGTGTTCGAGGATTTGCACAAAAAAGAGTGTATGCGAAATTATTGTGTAAATTTAACTGAGATGCATACCATCCTGACCCAGTTAAGAAACTTACATGCAAATCGAACCTCTTGTTTCTGCACTATCATGTAATTTACTTCAAACTGTATAATAAACCCCTTAGCATAGATAGAAAAATGTAGTTTCCTCACAAAATTGGAATTTACAAATGGGCAACACTCACTTCTTTTCGAAACATTTAACATTCTATACCCGTGTGCAAAAAGACACGTTTAGCCCTCTTCAGAAATTTTGTTTAAACCTTCTCAGTCCAGAGGGTTAATATTTTTTTGACACTATCAATGTTAATGTTTCATTACTTCAGTCTTAAATAAAAATGTATTTTTCTCAAAAAGTTTGATGACAGTTTTTGGAAGTTGAACTTCAAAATCTCACACATTCCACTGTTGGTTGCCCTCATACCTCAGTTTGCAAAAATTTAACCATTTCTTTGTTGTAATAAATAATCTTTTGAGTCAAATAGTAACAATATTTCATCCAAATCGGCACTGGCAAGTATTACGGAATTTTCCGTAATATTGGCCCTGAAAGAGCTGAAAATGGATTCGTCTTACTGAAAATTTCTTAACAGTAGACAGTTCGTTTTTGAAAATATCTTATCTAAAAAAAGTGGTGTAACGACATCTCGCATACATTGACAAAATGTAGATTTTTGAAGATTTCGAAAAATATTAGTTCTTTAAAAATTTGGAAAGGTTTCAATAGAATACACTTTTTTAAAGATTACTGTGGTAATTTCAAATGATTTTTCGACCGAAAAATCAATTTAAGATTTTAAAGCAAAATTTTTCAATTTTGCAAGAATAAGAAATTTTAGAAAAAAATATCAAGTAAGTTCAAGATCTATTTAGACGTTTCAAAAAAATACAAAGATGATTTAAAACTGGAAAATATTTCAAAAAATTTGAAACGAAATGTAAATTTTTGAAGATTTCGAATAAAAAATTGCAAGCTTTATAAAAATTTTGAAAGCTGTCAAGCCAATAATCAATTTTTCTTCAAATTTCTGGAAAATTTTTAAATGATTTTTCATATTTTCGAATTAATTTTCAAAGCAAATTTTAAAAGATTATCAAAAATGCCGAAAAAAATCTGGAAGATTTTGAGGACATTTTTTTTACTTTGAAAGAGTTTTCAACATATTTTAGGAATAATATGAGTCAGTTTAAAAGATTTCAAGTCATTTGAAATCTTTTACAACCCCATTAAATTTATTAACGCTCTTAAATATTTTAAATATTTTGAAATCTTTTGAAATATCTTGAAATTTTGGCAACCTCTTGAAACATTTTAAAGCGCTTTAGAATTCCTAAGTATATTTAGAAATACCATAAAATTTAAAAAAACCTTTGAAATTATTGAAATCTATTAAAAATTTATTAGAATATCTTAAAATACCCTAAAATATTTCAAAAGAATTCAAGAAAATTCAAAAATAGGCGTGGACCTGAATATAATAGTGGTAAACTCATGGGTTAGTTTATTGAAAGGAAAGTGATAAAGTGATCTTTCTCATTTTAAAAACTGAATATAGTGAGTTTATCATAAAAAATTCTCTAAAATGTGCTTTTATAAAATAGAATTGACTACATGTGACTGTGTGGTAGCCCTGCTTATTTTTGACACATACTTAAAGTGCTTCTTACAGAAACTCTCTGACTTCAGACATCTTTTTTTCTCAAAATCTCTTACTATTACCTGATTTACACGTTTTTCCTGACCCAAAATACATAAGAATTGACTAGTCTGGTCACTCGGAACTCCTACTTTTTTCGTGAGGCTGTCTGTGTTATTAGTGGTTTTATATTTTTCTTTTGAGGCCATGTGACGAGTCGGGCACGTGACCGGCTTCCTACCTTACCGACACTTTTTTTATTTGTAAACTTATTTTCACACGAATAGCCATATCGAGTTGAAAATTTGGGGAAATAAATAATAAGCACTAAGAAACGCGGCTCTGGTCCTACATTTTTATAATTATGAGAAAGCAAAAAAAAAATTATTTACAAAAAAAACTTTTCATAATTATAAAAATTTAGGACCAGAGCCACGTTTCTTAGTGCTTCTTATTTATCATCCCAAATTTCCAACTCGATGTGGCTATTCGTGTGAAAATAAGTTTATAAATAAAAAAAGTGTCGGTAAGGTAGGAATCCGGTCAAGTGACCCACTCGTCACATGGCTTTAAGTGGCATTGAACATGATTTAAAAGTAAATGTACAAGGAATGATAAAATCGTGTAAAAAAAGTTACACTTATATTCTTTTTCCAAATTATATACTTCACTTTGAGGTTATGCCGTGTAACCAATCAGAGCAATCTACCGGATATCAACCTAGCGCCCGGCACCGGACATCTATACACAGCAAAAATTATACGAATTGAACTTGTTTATGCACACACTCTTGTCGATGGCACATGGACTGTCGACCGTCTAACGCGTTCTTCTGTTTGGTTAATCTTTAATTACTCGTTAATAATTAACCTGTATATACACTTATATTCTTCTTTGGGGTCATCATTTCAACTTTCAGTTAGATCGAGACAATAATCAATTAAATTTAACAGAAATAATTTTCTAAGCAATTTATTATTGTATATAATAATATTATCTGACAATAATTCTAGAAAGCTGCAGTTTTTATAGAAATTGCTGATGTACGTTGTTGGCTTTACGGTCAGGTGAATTGAAAACAATTAAGTTGTTTCACAGGTTTCGGCACATAATGTTGGCCCTCATCAGTGAGTTTTATTGAATCTGTGAAAAGTACGTAATGTCTTGTAGGTACGCAGTTTTACAATTGGAAGTTCTTTGGTTAATATCTCAGTTGTGAAATTATATACATTCTTTAATTAAAATTAAAAATTTTATTTTATTTTATTACTAACTATTAACAATGCTATATGCAGTATTGCAGTATTCTTTAAAAAAAATTATTTTAACGAACTACAATATTGATGAAAAAACAATTACAATGTAGTAGACCAATTTTTTAACAAAATGAACAATTTTTTTTTAAGTTGTCAGAAAACATTGCAGTCCCTTGAAAATCTAATTTTTTATTTTTGTTTACTTTTACTGAAATAATTCTTATGATCGCAGAAAATTTATTACATATTTTCATGAATTATTTAGCTACAATGTTTAAATTTAAAAACAGAATTTCATAATTATACAACTACATACAATGTTTTTTTGAAAAATATATTTTTTACTACAGTGTGATTTTGGAAATGATTTACTTTTATATAAATAATTTTCTCATCATCTTTTCGTCGATAAGGGAAAGAACATTTTTCACAGATATTATTCCTCGTAACAGAAAAATTCATTAATGAACATAATTTCTCTTATACACAAAAAAGGGTTGCATTCATAATTATGAAAATTTAGGACCAAAGCCGCGTTTCTTATTGCTTCTTATTTATTATCCCAAATTTTCAACTCGATGTAGTTATTCGTGTGAAAATAAGTTTACAAATAAAAAAAGTGTCGGTAAGGTAGGAAGCCGGTCACGTGACCCACTCGTCACATGGCCTTAATATCGAAAATTCCTGCAATATGTATCGAGAATCTGTTGCTACTGAGTTTTCCTTAAAATGTTATGTCAATCGGTTCAATAGATTAGGCTGTAGAGGTGGACACACGTAAAAAATGGGTTTCTATAGTTTTCTACTTTCTCGTATTTTCTGATGGAAGGTTTTAGATTCATGTGATTTTGGATCTATCTAGTTTTCGAAAATTCGTGATGTTTTGACACCCCCTGACTCGGAAAAAATGGTTTATACGAACATGTCGGTCTGTCTGTAGTCTGACGATGCGATAACTTTCGAAGGAAATTTCTAATAAAGATTTCCTTGGGTACACTCTTATGTCATCCAAAAAGTTAGGTCAACTTTGTTAGTCGGCCTTCTATGGACAATAATTCGATGGGTGCAGACAGAGCCGGCGCGCAATAGGGTGCAATGTGTGCGGGGCACATGGGCGGCCAAGCTTGGCTCTTGGTGGGGGGGATGGCCAAACTGCACTGAATATAAACGGCACCAACAAGGGTTTGGTCGTTAACAGACGACTGATCTCTTAACGCAATAAAGTTTCTAACTATAAGTGGGCTTTGTCTTCTGGGATTTTCCCCTCGATACTGCAATTTCCTGACTGTATTAAATCTACCTTGTCAAAGCATTGTTTAAATAAGCATGTTTCTTAACCCTTAATCACTACTGTTGGGTTTCCGAGATCCGAGCGAATTTTTCGAGTTTGAATTTCGATAGGAAGCCGTGAGTTTCTGGGACCGAAGGGTGGGGGGACATATAGTCTAGAGTAGTGATTACGTTGCACCGACAAAAGTAAGTAGATTGAAAAAACATGTATATTTCCCCACAATGTTTTATATTTTTATGCTAATCTTATTAGTACGTATTTTTGTGTTGCAAACGAATGTTTTACAATTATTTTTGACTAAAAAAATGGTTATTTGTGAGTATCTACACTAGGGTGGTCCAAAATTTAATTGCAAAATTTTTTTCACCTTAGAGGGCAAGCCCCCCCCCCCAAGTTTCCATTTCCGGAGAAAGAAAATCCCTTTTTTTTTCGAAGTTCGAATATTAACACGTGCCACCGGGCACTTCAAAATCCCATTCAATTAATATGGGGAAATTTTAGATTTTCGAAAAATTGAACTCATACTTCAGGGTTTGATCGAAACGTGCCAACTTTTTTAGGGATTGAAGAGGAGTACCTATGAAATGAAACCATGCTAATTACTTTTATTTTCAACGCAGCCTTACACCCCCTCCCCCAAAGCACCCCAAATATGATCCAAAATAGAAAAAATACATTTTACGTATTATTGTTACTTTTTAGCAATTTCCGTCGTTTTTTTTCATACAAATAATTACTAATGTACAATCTGCATATGTCCCATGGCTCTTTAAACAATTTTTCAATGTTTAAACAAATGTAACTTATTTACACAATTATTTATTCCCAAAAAATGTAAAAAATGATCGTATTTTCCTATTGAAGTGTAATAGTTTGTCACTGTTTGAAGAAGTAAATTTGTTAAAAAACATGATGTAATTATTTAAATAATTACTTATTGCTTATTCTCAAAATTTCTGAAAATTGATGCAGAGATGTCCAGTTTTTTCTCAAATTGGTATCCTATGCTACTTTTTGTTGAATAATTATATAATTTTGATACCTTTCTTTTAATTTACAATAAATTTCTATTTGTTTAAACAATTTTTATTTGCTTAAGTATTTTTTTTTCGAAAACTTAAAAAAAAGAAAATGAAATAAAATACATATAATTATTTTTCTGACTCTACAATGTATAGAAAAAATATATTAACCATTTTTTTATTGTTTGAACAAATATAATTTGTTCAAACAATTATTTTTCCAACAATATTTTTCCAATCGCATTTTCTGAATATAAATACACTTTTATAATTTAAATTTTGTTATGACTTTTATGATTTATTTAATAATGCACCAAAAAAATGTAAACCATCCATATTCAATTTGAAGGAAATTTGAAGAAAAAAAACAATAATTAATTGTATAAACAATACCATAAAGTTCTTTGCAGAATTTATTACTCCTCGAAATCATTCAATATTATGTTTCATTCAGAAAATACGATTTGAAAAGTATTTTTGGAATAGTAACTGTTTAAACAAATTATATTTGTTCAAACAATTAAAAAATGGTTAATATATTCTTTCTATACACTATACAGTCAGAAATCGCTTTTCTCCAATCGTCTGGGACTTGTCCCGTCTCGATGCATAAATTTATCAATTCGCACACCCTGTGAGGTATGAATTCGCCACCGTATTTAAGCATTTCAGCATTGATACTGTCTAGACCGGCAGTCATACCATTTTTTTAACTCCTAATTATATCAATAACCTCAGTGACGCAGACATATTCATTTGGGTTTTTCAATGTATTATTTTCAATCTCGCAGCTCCGTTGCCCTATATGTTCACCTTCTAATAATTCTTTAAAAAAAAAGTCTTTCAAAGCGTCTACTATCCCGTCTGTATCATATAGCATTTCACCTTTCTTGTTTCTCATGCTCACAAACTCTGTACTTTTACTTTTCTTAAAAATATCGATATTCACGATATCAATATATCTGGCGTGAAAAAACCGATATTTCGATATTAAAAACACTTGAGTGTGAGCGAGGGGGAAGATATTTTTTTCAATATTTACGATAAAGATATATCGGGCATGAAGATATCGATAGCAAATTATTGATTTTTGGTTCAAAAAAATCTATATTTCCCATATGTTGATATTGATATTGCATCACTAGGTAAGGCCACTGCTAGAATCTGATCATTGTTGCGAGTTGCATGTACTCGCAGGTGGAGTCTGATCGTTTTTCCCCGAAACACGATAGATATCTTTCACCTTTATTTTTACTGAAACTTTGATCAAAATTCTCAGTTAATAATTACGTTTTGAATCCATCTGTAGCGAGCTTTCAGATAAAACCATTTGAAAGAAGGAATAAAATAAACTTTTCAAATAAGGAGATTCCAATTTCCAATGAGAAAAATTGTACACAGCCATTCCATTTTAAATCAGGCAGAGAGAACCAGCTTAGGATGTCAACGTAATTTGGTATTTGGATATATCAATCTATAAAAACAATAAAGGAGCACGTAGTACATGTTTTAATATGAAAAATATTTTGGATTTCTTGCACTCATTCGAAGAATATCTAAGGCCGAGAAAATTATTTTTAATCTATTTTTTTGTTCTCTTAAACGATACAAACTATCATTAAGGAGTAAGAGGTATTTTTTGGAGAACTTTTCTAGATTTTTCAACTTTTATCTCAAGATTTTGTGTACCTCTCGCTGTTTCAAAAAAGAGAAAAATGCAAAAATTCTATTTCTTTAAAAATACGTATGCTCGTTCGAACAATACTGCAGTTTAAAAAAACTTTTTGTCAGTTTTTGAGAATTCGCAAGTAATCTTCAAATGATTTTAACAAACCCAAAAAAAAACTTTGATCGAACTGTAAACTTTGGGTTTCTTTATTTTTACCATACAATGATATATACGAATGTCAAATCATTCTGACATAGACTTTTCTTGGAATTTTGCCTGATTTGAAATTAAATTGGTCAATAGTATGTTTCAGTATAGCCTAAAATATATTTGAGTTGCGTTTATATAAACAATGCTGAATTAAAACTAGGCACGTACTTAATGAAATAAACTTGTATTATATACTAATAATTTATAAATATCAAACTAACTTTCAAAGATAAAAAACTTACCTTACTAACTATTTGTAAACCTTTCTACCCTTAACATTTTTAAGTTCAAAAACCGGTTTCATTCTTGCTCAAGAATTGTAAGTTTACAGGTCCGCTTAGTTTTTCAAAGTTTTTATATGCTACCTTTTATGAAATCTTAGGTTGAAAAAGTAAATTGGGTTTTCTGAAAAATTAGCTCAACTTAGCTTAACTTGAACTCAATAAAGCTTAGTTTAATATAGGGGAAACCACCCTACAGCAGATAAAAAAAAATCAACAGTATTTATCTGCATCAGTTTGAAAAATAAAGAAATATTTTTTATTCATATAAAGCTTACACTTTTAATTGACTGTTTTCATAGAAAAAAATATTCATCAATACATAATCCTTTCCGGAATTGCTCCCGGACATAACCGAATACTCAATTCTCGAGAATTATAATTTATCATTAGTATACTTACAATTAAAATGAGGTTCTTGAGTAAATAATAGTTAAAACTATCATTCATTCACAAAAATCATAAATGCTTAAATTTTTCGTGATTGTTAGGATTGGTACAAGCTGTTTAACCTTTATACCATGCAACCTGATTTGTGATGAAAGAAAAGCCCAAACTTTTACATACCTAAGTCCTAAAAATTATATCTTTTCTGAGTGATTCCTAGCATAACTAAAATTCAGGGGCTTTTTACTAACTACAAATTCACACTATGTTTTGCATTGTTATTTACAAAAATCTAAAAATAAAAACTTCACGAGTCAAAAGAAAAACAAAGAAACACAGCCTCTATCTTGAAACAACTGCGATACCATCTCAGAGCTGTCAATTCTGACAGCGAAATTTTTCGCAATATTTTGATTATATACTGTTGGAAAATGTAATGCCAACTAAAAATTTCCCAACTATTATTAAATGATAAAAATAACGATTCGTATTCATATATATTGATCATTCAGCTTCAAAATTTGATTCTAATGTATAAGCATGCCACAAAAATGTTTCATTTAGGTCAAAAGTATGAATAAAGAAGAGCCGAAAATTTTGTTGCAGGTTAAAAATTCATTTTTTGCTCTTTCTTATTGATTGATTAATTATAATATTTCAATGTGACTACGTTGTGCAATATAGCATCCTCGCAAAAATTTTATACTACAAAGGATAGTGGAATTTTTTGTCCAGTTTTCTATGTTATTAATATTATGTACTGCAAATTATTATGTACTGTAAAGTAGTTTCCCTTATATAGATTCAAACTAGCTATAGTTCTTTGCAGTTAGTGCACCTATAATTAATTGCCTTGTTTGGTACATTTTTCCACAGTAACTGGAAGCTTCTTGAACGTTCAAAGAATGGCATTAAATTACTGGATTCTGGATCTACACCACAGGACTACATTTCATAAATTCTAAGAGCAAGCCAGATAAGATCAATATAAAGCTAGATAAGAATAAGATTTGAAAAATTGACTTGATGAATGGAGAGCTTAATTCAATCCCAGATGTGTCAAGAAAGAATATTTCTTCGTAAAAATGATGATGAATCTCTATTATTAGTAGCTTCATTTCCTTCTGCAAACTAGTTATAATCCTTCCTTGTTAAGGAAGGTGTACTTAGTCATTTTTTCGGAACAAAAAGGAAAGTACCTTTTAGAAAAGCTCATTGTTATAAAGTCGATAACAGGTACCTACTTGAGAAACACTTTGTAGCCACCTAGTACCTTAATAAGGACTTAAACGGTAATAGCACGATGGTCGCCCTTGGGCCACGGCTTTGTACTGTGAACCAATTAAGAGGCCATCCTTGTGTTACTTCTTCCTCGTTAAGTTATTTTCTGAACTGATCACGCTTCCTATTTCAATCTGACGTTAATAACTGCCCCATTTAGCTTTCGAATTTATATTATTTCCAACAGAATTCAATTTAATAGATGCTTCGAGCAAAATTTCTAGTAGTATACTTTAAAACATGCCAGTTTCCACAGTCCATTTTTATCAGAGTATGACAATCGCCAGAAAACAGAAATATTCGAATCTATAAAATTAATCATTATTATCGTAAGGCAACATTTTGAATACTTATTATTGATTATTATTATTGGTATAATTGGGGAAATAACTTTCAATGATATCAATGAATATGAAAATAAGTTGATAATAACCTGACATCTTAAAGTCTGTTAATACATTTTGTTTTAAAATAATTAGCGGCTGATCAAAAATTACTTCACACTGCAAGGGGGGGGGGGATAAAAGTTTCTTTGACGATTTGAGACGTATAGGGGCAGGGGTGAACACATAATGTTACATCACACATGGAAAATATAAATCGATACCTGCATGTTAAAAAAACCTCTCTTGGATTGATCGTTCGAAACGACCACTCTAGCGTTGGTCGTCTAAAAGAACCACTCTGTTTTTTGAGTTGGCCCCTCGTTTTAGTAGGCATATTTACACGGCAAACATCAGATAGGTTTAGTTATTATTACTCTCCAGTTTAACAAGTATATATTATTTAAAAATATTGTGAATTCACGGATTTCAAGGAATTCACGGATATCACAGAATTCACGAAATTTGCGGAATTTAAGAAATTCAAGGAATTCAAGGAGTTTGGGGAATTCAGGGAATGCAATGAATTCACGGAATTGAAGGTATTCGTGGAATTCAAGCCATTCACGCAATTTAAGGAATTCGCGGAATTCAAAGATTTTACGGAATTCAAAGATTTCGCGAAATTCAATGATTTCATGGAGTTCAAGGAATTCGCGGAATTCAGGGAATTCAAAGAATTCACGAAATTCGAGGAATTCACGGAATTCGAGGAATTCACGTAATTCTAGCATTCTTTCCGTAAATTTCTTGAATTCTGTAAATTCCTCGAATTCGTTGAGTTCCGTGAATTCCATGAATTTCGTGAATTCCATGAATTTCGTGAATTCCTTGAATTTCGTGAATTCCATGAATTTCGTGCATTCCTTGAATTCATTGAATCCGTGAATTCCTTAAATTTCTTGAATTCCGTAAATTCTCCGAATTCCTTGAATTCCTGGAATTATCCAAATTCCGTGAATTACTTGAATTGCTTGAATCCCGTGAATTTCTTGAATCCAGTGAGTTCCTTAAATTCCGTAAAATCCCACAATTCCGTGAATTCCTTGAATCTCTTGAATCCCGTGAATTCTGTGAATTCCTCAAATTTCTTGAAATCCATGAATTCACAATATTTTTAAATAATATATACTTATTAAACCGGAGAGTAATAATTACTAAGCCTATCTGCTGCTTGCCGTGTAAATATGCGTACTGAAACGAGAGCCCAACTCAAAAAACAGAGTGGTTCTTTTAAACGATCACTCCAAGAGTGGTCGTTTTAAACGATCACTCCAAGAGAAGTTTTTTACCATGCATGTATCTAAATACAGGCTTCACACTCCTTTGCCTATTTTCCTCTTTGCCTCTTTTTTACAGAATTCCTTTTTTATCCCCTGCTTTCAAGAAACTTCCCATTTTTTGTGGTCATTTGCTTGAATGCGAACTCAATTAATATAACCCAATAAGAAAATCCAACTGTTGTCTGACTGTCTGACTGTTGTCATTTTCAAATAACTCTTTCGAATTGAGAAGTCTATGATTATATTTTTGGTTCTGAATGCATCTCTTCCGGTTCAAAGTTCTATTATTTGATTGAACATTGAAATTGAATTATTTTGATGGAAATTGTTGTTCTTTTTTAGTTGGAAATTGCCTTCGGTAACCGAAAATTGATCTACTCTATTTTTGGTTAAAAATGGGTACTTTTTATTTAATAATTCAACTATTACTTTTTTTTATTACTATTATTTTTTTATCAATATAAATCTTGATGTTAAAACGATTACTTAGGACAAGTTAAATTTAGGAAACAAGAAAAAAATCTGCATCAGCCCGGTTGAAAATTCTACTATTTGGTTAAAAGTTAAACTACTTTGTTCAACATTCATTTTAGTAGTAGAGGTTTTAACTGTTTTGTTGAAAACTCGTTCTTTTTTTTAAATTACCTTTTTAACAGAAAATTTAACTTTTCCCTTAGTAGTCGAAATTTATCGTTTTTCATTGAAAATGCAACGAATTGGTTAAAAATTGATTTATTATGTTGTAAATTCGTCATTTTTTGTAGGAAACTAGTGTTCTTGATTCAAAGTTAAACTGCTTGGTTAAAAATTGAACTGCTATGTTGAAAATTCATTCTTAAACTTAAAATCTGACTATTTCATTACTGGCTAAAAATTCTTTGTTTTCATGTGAAAACGCAGCAGTTCGGCTGAAAATTGATGTATTTTGTTGTAAATTTGCCTTTTGGGGTGAAAAACTGATCTGCTGGATTACAAATTCAACTATTTGGTTGAAAGTTGATCTGCTTTGTTGAAAATTTATTTCTTGCGTTGAAGATTCAAATTTTTTTCTTAAAGTCGTTTTTTGTTTGTTTTGTTAATAATTAATTTTTTACCTCAAAATTCAACTGTTCGATTTTTGGTAAAAAAATTATCCCTTAGATATTAAAATTCAACTACTTGGTGGAAAATTAACTTTTTAATTGAAAATTTATATTTTCGGTTTGAGAATGCCACTTTTTTTTAGAAAATTCGCCGTTTTTGTTTAGGAATTCAATAATTCGGTTAAAACTGTTGTCTCGCATGGCTGGGAAATCTTTCCGAGATGAAAATTCAACTCATTTGTTGAAAATTCGTCTTTATGGTAGATACTTATCTTTCTTTGTTAAAAATGCAACTTTCTGTTTGAGAAACTAAAAGTATCCAGAACAATCTTTCCAACTTAAAAATAAAACAAAACATCTTAAATGACCTACTTTTTCATCTATTTGATGTTACATTCATAAATTTACATACTAAACCTGACCCCGCTCGTTCATAATACGTAGATTTTTGTAAAATCGACCATGCCGCACTTCCCGCCGAGAATTTTTACCAACTTCTCTCCTATATATTGAATTTAATATGGTACCTATATATTAATTTTATTTTACAGAATGCATGTCCATATGTTCGTGAAAGATCACACTATCTTCCCTCTTTTAAGAGCATTTTGGGCTGTGAAGTTTTTTAAAATATCATATTTGTAAGTTTTGTGTTTCATTTTAGGAATGTTTTTATTTTTGACGTCACCCTGGGGGTTAAAGTATTGGGTGATGATCTGTGACAAAGAAGGTAAGGGCAGGAAAAAGTGTTCAAAATAGCGTGACGTACTTTTTGAACAACCCCTTATTACTAAGAATGATACAATTATTATTTAATGTAAAATCAAATATTTTTTCAATTAGCTGGTTTACTGTGCTTGTCATAAATTCAAGTTTAAATTGATTGAAAACGAGTAAAATTTGAATGTGAATAGTATAAGGAGTATGAATATTTCCTTCAATAGCTGAATATTTGAATTATCGTTCAGATAGTTTCAATGAATGTTCAATATGTCCGGGACAAAAGCTCTTGACTCCAATCTCGGCTTTGGCATGTGTGAAATATGGAATTAATGCCCAATGGCATTTTATGCAACGCGATAATAATGGTATCCGATAACCTTGCTATATATTCTTTAATCATTATAGGTTCAGGGCACTTGATATATTTAACAATAGTAAATGCAACTGACGGTATAATGTTTTGCAAGTATGTTTCAATGCTTGACCATAATAATTGCTCTAAAACTTTCAAATGATAAAATGAAATTGTAAATCGCAGATTAGAATAATTATATGCAATTATGCATGTAATCATAGACGCCACTTATGAATACGTTACATTGTACTCTTCTCTCTTCAATTTTCAGAACATATATGTTACCACGGAGCATCCGCGATAAAGCTCAAGTTAATGAATATAAGTGAACCCAGGTGGAAAAATTATATATAGTTCATACATAGTAAAAAATATTATGTAAGGTAAAACGCTGAGTCTTCGCCAACTAAAGCAATTTGGTTAACTATGAAATTTTCTTCTTAATTTTATAAGGATAAGGGTTTCATGTAATAAACATTCATAGAAACTCCAACTCTCTATGATTAATATGCACTTGCTTTTTTCAAATACTTTTTTATAGTTTTAGAAATAAATTTTAAATATAATAGTGTAACAAAAGTCCAGTAATTGCCAGTCCGATATCTTAGCTTATCTGGTGATCACCAAGTCTAAAGACTATTCTTTGCCAAATCAGTGATATGTTAAAAAAGTCACGAAAATTTTAAATATTACTCTTAGATTTTACACTTTGACTAAGAAAAAATAAAAATTTAATTTTCGGTATCGTTTTCCCTGCCCAATCTTCACACTCTCGATTTTTATTTTATATTCTTTTCAAAATTCTAAGTTTCTAACCATGAAATTCAATGTTTTCAAATAACTGTCAGATTAAACTTTCAAGTTTCACTTATGAAAACCTCAATAAATGCACCTCTCTGATTGACTGGTTGTATATAGAAATTCCTGGTCAACCTTCGTATTGTCAAAACCCTATCATCGCCTAGTTAGTAAATATTAAAGAGGGTATAAAACGTTATTTTAATGATATTTTTTTATGAAAAATAGTATATTGTGTATCGAGGGCGTAAAGGAGGCTATTTTCACGAATGTGAATTTGCTGCCCGTGCGAAGCGAGGACCGCAGTCACACGAGGCAAAATAGCCTCCTTTACGCCCTTGATACACACCGTACTTTTTGTCCTCCTCCTTGAAAACAAGCATGTGAAGCAGATAGAGGATGTTTGGTGTACTTGACAATTTTAGAGTATAGGTGAAAAGAAGAAATAACGTACTTTACAGAAGGGAGACTGTCGGGTCTAGCAATACAATTTTTTCAAAGATAAAGATCAATTGATCCATATTATTACTTGCGGGGTGCAGTGTATGTGTAGCGGATGTGATGTTTTATGTAGCGGGCGTAAAGTTACATGTAGCGGACGTAAAGTTTCATGTTGTCCAGGCGGCGGAGTGCGCATGTGCGAACATCACTGGGCTGGAAGCGGACACATTACGCCTGCTTCACGTGCATGCAATGGCGCGTTTTCAAGGGGGGTCGAACAACAAATTATTTTGAATGTAGGATACCATCTTCCGTATTAACAAATATTTACTTTTTTTTTTATTTGCGAAAATTTGAGACTACTTTTTTTACTCCATGGTGTAAGAAATCTATGATTTTTCTGTCACGTCGTGAGATTAAAAAATAGTATATTGTGCTACGAGAGGCACATACTTTTTGTCCAACACCTACGCGAAAAATACGACTTTTTTGTCATAAAATAGCAACACGAGGACGAGTCATGAATAATAGGGTGACGAGAAAAAAACACTTTTGGTTTTCTTAGGAGCGAAAGGCAAATACCGGTAGTTTATGCGATTGTAGAAGCCAGTTTTTTTTTTTAATTTTAAACAATATTTATAAGTGCCCCATGGTCTTTGAATGCAAAAGCTGAAAATTTCGGTAAGTGAAGAGTCGATCGTAGAAGTGCAATCTCAGCTCTTTTCATCGACGTGACTTTATAACAGGTATAGTTAGCGTACCTTAAATCATTATTACTCACTTTTCTGAAGAAGGGAAATATAACTATCAAAAGCTTTGCCATGAAAGGGTCTGCTTTATGAATTTATGGTGTCACGAGCCACTGTGATAGACTTTTATGGCCGAGCTGATGAGCGCTCCACCTCGAAAATTAAACAGCTTAAGTCGTAGACCCGTCAAATTTCAAAAATTCACTCAGATTTGTTTTCAATTTCGCAGGCATATTTATATTTTCCCCGATTGGCTTTTTCAGAAAATTTGATCTTCAACCTTCAGGGAAAATATTCTCAACATTTCATTATAAGATATAAATTATTAGGGCCGTGATTAGGCTTTGAAAACAGTAGAAAACAGTGAAGATGACACTTTTCAAGCAACCGTAATTCATATTTTTTATGAAATTTTCATTGAAAAATGCTTTTATGTGGATTCTGAGGATCTGAAGAACAAGTTATTGAAAGTTCAAATTTGAAAGTGGTTAACTTCGTGGTTAAAATCTTAAATGGAAAAAAAATTTGCATTGCCCATGTTAATTACATAAGAACATCAAAGACGATGGGACACCTCTGAATATTGTTCAAAATTAAAAAAAAAAAACTGGCTTCTACAATCCCATAAACTACCGTTATTTGCATTTCGCTGCGAATAAAACCAAAAGTGTTTTTTTTCTGATCACCCTAATGAACATACATTGACTCTCCTGCAAAGCGCCCATCTAAGTTGTAGATAGCGCCACGTGACGGCTTGTTCAATCACACGTTTACGACAGAGCATAATTTTCTCCCACTGTTCCACATACTTTTTCTCACTTTTTAGGAAACTTTTCATCATCAGTAGAAAAAACCTGCTAGTTTTCAACGCTCACGTCAACGATTGAGAAATCGCTCATTTTGTTTACTATTTTCAGACGAGAAAAGTGGTCTTTTTTGCGTAGATGTTGGAAAAATAATATTTCTAATTTCTCATCCGGTTAATCATAATACTTTGATGTTATTTTTACTGTGTTTATCAGTGTTAGGAGTTACATAAAATATTTATTGAAAAATATTTGGGTAGGTTTATTCTATATTTTTATTACATAAATATACCAATTGGCGATTCCTGGGGCTTCGGCGATGACTGGGCATTTTGCCTTATAACTTTCATTTGTTTTACATGGAAAAATTTAGAAAACAAATGTAAATTGTATTTCATATTTTCCACTATACATAATTTTTTCATTAGGGAATTTTTTGTTATTATGTTACTAAATTAATTATTTATCATTGAACAGCAAAAATGAAGAGAAACCATGTTTCTACTTAATTAACTGATATTTTTCCTAATAGTAGCCGTATTTTATTATTGGGAATTGTTGTAGAAAGTTATTACTTACACCTATAAATATCTTCCGAAAGCTCCACAGTAATAAAAGCTCCTGTACATCGTAAATTGTCATTAAATTTGAATAAATTATTTTAAATCATGTGTGTTGACCTTTTGGTTTTGAAGCGTTTAATTTTCAACACTTCATGAGAATTATTATCCATTCTTGAAGTTTGACAATCAAATATTTTGAAATCTTAAATCGCTAATTTTTTAAATCTTTAATCGAAAAACGGACAGTTAAGTATGAAATTAAAAATATTTTGCGATATTTCTAAATGAAAAATTATTCAATTTTCGATACCTAGTTCTGCAATCTTCTCATTTTGAAGGCTAAAGCTTAAGAAATTATTTTCTTAATTTTTCATTATTTTAAATTTATTATTGAGGCATTTAACGCAAAATTGTTTGATTACAAATTCTTTGGACTGTGAGTTGTGCAACTATCAAGTACCAACAAGAGTGAAAATCTTTTCTTTACGAACTCAATAGAGATTATTGTTTGAGCAGTTGTAGGCTCCGGAAGCTACGATCATGGTTCCTTGAAGCAATCAATCCCGAAATTTACGCGAGAAAACATCGTGGAACACAGTTTCTTGGAGTCAGGTCTCTAGCCGCGGATGACCTTACGCGGCAGACGGGACATTTGGAGATAAAGGTTTTAACTCTGAATACTTTTTTAGAACTACCAATCTTTGTGGAATGTTGTGAGGAACAGTGTTGACGGACCAGATAAAGTGATCTTAGAACAGCCTTTTGCATCTGGTTCGCGATGGAATGAGCCTGACGCTGACAAGCCAGAATCTTGTCGAGTTGGCCAACTCAATCCAGCAGACTTGAGAAACATGTTGGACAGACTCATCGAGAGCTCTTCTCTACGTATGATGCCATAGAATTTACCATGAAGGGGCTTGTCAGAATGTTCTCTTAGCTGAAGCGTATGTTCTGCTTCCTGTACACAAATTTTGAGCACCAAAGGTGTTAGAGATACTAGGCCAAGTGTAGTGTCGCTGGAATCAAATGGGAGGCCAAGCTCGTCTGCGGCCCTATATGCGGCACGGTATAGAAACGCCGCAGCATTAACGAATTCTTGTTGATGTATGAGTCGCATAAGAGAATCTGCACTATTTAGAACTGAGCAGGCTGTAGCCAGAACCGTTCTTTGAAGAAGACACGCCAAGCTTAGCAAGCCTCTACCCCCTTTATCTTGAGGGAAGTATATTCGAGGTACAGAAGATTTAGGATGATGACTTCAATGGATTATCATCATTCTGCGTGTACATCGTTCAAGTTGCTTCAACTTATCGAAGATCCATTTTAATGCACCAAACGTGCAGACCAGTAATTTTTCTGAGAATTTGGCGATACCTTTTTTCAATGGCCATTTTTAACACACCCACATTTTGGGTTGCGCTTGCAGTATTCAAAGATGTGTATATGTTTCTCCATTACCAAGATGTTGAGTGGTATTTCCGCCTATGAGTTGAATATCCTGATCGTCACGCGATGATGTAGTTTCTAGTCTTCCTTTATTTTGGTGGACGCAGACACACTTGTCCAGCCCGAAGCTCATGCCAATCGCTTTGGAGTACCTATTCACCGAGAGCTTCTGCCTCGGAGCACAATAGATAGAGGCAAGAGGGAGATGCAGAAAAGTATCGGAATAAGAGAGTCTCCTTGGAAGTCCCCCCTCTTATATGTGATATATTTGGTAGTCACTGTTCTTTTGTCAGATGTTATGACAAATCTTGTCCGCCACCAGAGCATAGGCTCTTTTATGCATCTCACTATTTTTGGATGCACCTCCAGGCACTCAAGGATCTTAATAAGTAGCTCATGGTTCGTGTTATCGAATGCCTTACGGTAGTCAAGCCAAGCCATGAACAGATTGCGTCGCTACCTGACCGAGTCATGAGTAATACACCAGTCTATTACAGGTTCTTCCTGCAACCGGCCAGCCCTCTCTTGCATCCACGTTGTTCAACTATTGCACTGCATACCGGCTCGATAGATGTTATTATCCTCTCTTAGAGGATACCAGTGAATAGCTTTTATCTGGTGTTTAAACAAGCTATGGGCCTGTAGTTGTTTGGAGTTGCCAAATCTCCGGTCTTAGGGATCAATACCGTGCATCCTTCCACTAGCCACTGCGGGATGGGTTGTCCTTCATTTAATAAAGCAGTAAATATGCGAGCAAGATGTTGGTGCGTAGAAGTGAACTTCTTCCACAAAAAGTTGTTGATTTTATCTGGCCCTGGCGCTAAAAAGTTTTTAGTTCTAGCGATAACTTTCCTCACATCTTCAGCAGTAATTAGTGGACACTCTTCCTCTGGAGCGTGCAACCTTTGCCCTTGGCAAAAGTTACGAAAGAGTGATATATCTGAAGTGTCATCATTTAGCTGATGTGTATCTCCATATACTCCCTTCCAGAAGGCTTGAATCTCTTCTCGGCTAGGCGGATTTTTAACGACACGTGACGTTTTAATTAACAGATAGGCAGGGTGAGTCGAAAAGGTGGAATTTTCTTAAATCCACTTTACTCGCCGTGCAAGGCGTTGTTTTGCTGTTGAAGGAGATCTTATTTTTTGCGTCCAATGCTGCTTGATGCTTGATTTATTATTATTATTTTTAATACTTGAATTTGAAATTGCAACATTGTGAAATTGGAAACCTTCCAAAATTAAGAAATTTTAACCCATATATTTTCGAATCAAAGCTTTTGAAGCAAAAAGCTTTAGTTTGAAGGTTTAAAAAATTAAAGTATTTTGAAATAGCGCATTTGAAACCATAATTTTGAATCGAATTTATAGAAATTTTAAAGATGATAAATTCATCAACGATAAGTATCATATTATGTGGTACCAAGCGATATTCAAAGCGATGGGACAGATTTTTTACTAAAAAATTTAATATAAGCTGACGAGTTGATTTAAAATTTAAATTATTTACCAGATGTGCGTAACTATATATGAATCACTTTCTGAAGCATTCAAGTTTTTTTTTAATTAATAAACTCAAACTTCAAGCCTTAAAAATTAAACAATCGCAAACCTCGTTTAAAAATTAAGGACAATTTTATAAAACGTTAAACTTGCCTGTATTATGATTAATATATGAACTGTCACATTTGAATGATAGAGAAAAGTCGCGAGACATGAAGTGTCATAGAAATTTCAATGTGGAAAAGCTAAATAAATCGATAATAGATTTAACGCTTTCACGATGATTCATTATGATAAATTTAAAATTTCAATTTAAATCTTTTTCGGGTTTCAATCGTGTGCAAAACTACGAATCTTGCCGACGTTTCGTGAACATTGCAGTTCACTTCTTCAGGAAAAATAAATGTTTAATCTTTCCCCTATTTTCCCCTTTTTCGTGAGAAAATCACTCTATTTCCCCTTTTTTGAGCTCCTTTTGCGCTGTGAACTCTGATATTATTATATCCCTTAATTTTTTTTTTTAATTTGGATGATGGTTTTTTATTAATAGAATGCACTAATTTGTATGCATTAAATTAATGATTATAAATTAATGGTTTATTTCAGACAACTTCGTGGAAAGCAATAAAACTAACGAGGGATCAGCGAACGTGTCAACAACGGGCAAACAGGTAGATATGCTGAAAGAATTCTGCATCAAAGAAGATACTGTAAGAGCGTCAATAATTTGGAGTTTGAGTACGGTGTACTCACATCTGCCGATTTCCGCGTCAGTAAGTATGTTAGAGAGTGCAAGACTAGCTTTTCCCGATAGTGAAATTCTTCGTTCACTAAAATTGGATAGGACAAAATTATCGTATATTATAGTACACGGATTGGCACCTTATTTGCGCGCAAAACTAGAGAAGTGTATAGAGAATAGCACAAATTTTTCCATAGCTTTTGATGAGTCTTTCAATAAAATTTCAAAAACGGAACAATTAGATATAATTGTGAGATTGTGGGATGTTAATGAAGAAAAAGCTTATTCGCGTTATCTCACATCTTCATTTTTAGGGCATACAAAAGCCACGGATATTTTATCAGGTATTAAAGACAGTTTGAAAAGGTTTAATTTAAAGTATTTGACGCAGCTTTCAATGGATGGTCCAAATGTCAACAAAAAAGTCCTTAAAGATTTACAAATCTATTTATCTGACCTAGAGTCTAATTTCCCAGAACTATTAGACATTGGGACGTGTGGTCTACACACTCTCAATAATTCTTTTCAAACATCGATGAAGGAAACTGATTGGAAGTTAGTCCAATTTCTCAGAACAATTTACTATCTATTTAGCAAGTCTGCTGCTCGGCGAGCTGACTATGTTGCATTAAACAAGTCAGCAAATTTTCCAGAAAAGTACTGCGAAATACGCTGGTTAAATAATCGCCCAGCAGCAGAAACAGCAGTTAACATTCTAAAAAACTTGCAGGAATTTGTCAATTATTACGTAAACTTGAAAAAGAATAGTACTATTCCTGATTTCATGTTTCTGAATGATTGCTTGATGAGGGATCCATTACTAGAAGCTAAACTTCAATTTTTTATTAGCATATGCAATGAGTTGGAACCGTTTTTGAAATTGTATCAAACCGAGAGACCAATGGTGCCCTTTCTCTATGATGATCTAAAATTTCTCATCACTAGTCTTATGGAAAAATTTGTGAAGAAAGAAGTTTTGTCAAATACGCAGATTGTTACTATCGATGTTCATAATGCCGAAAATACTGTAAGCGTTAAAGATATCGATTTAGGTTACGGAACAAGAGATGCTCTTAAAAAATCAAAAGCTTCTGAAAAAGATGTTTTAATATTTAAAAAGGATTGCTTGAAAATATTAAAACATTTAGTTCTTAAGCTGCTGAAAAAGTCACCAATAAAAAGTAAATTGTTGAAATCTTTGAGTTTTTGTAACCCAGTGTTGATTGGAAAAACAAGGAATGTTAGTTTTTCTCGACTTAAATCTTGTTTAGAATTTTTTGTTGATAAAGCAAGAATCAGCGCATTACAAGCAGACAAGAGCGAAAAAGAATTTCGATACTTAGTTAGCGATCCTATAGTTTTAGATAAATGCAGAAGTTATAAAAAGGAAATCGATCGTTTAGATTCATTTTGGGTCGCTTTAATTAAAAGCAGACAGTCGGATGAACAGTCTTCTTTGTTGACAATTTTGCAAAAAAATTTCGTTATGTTTCATGGAAACGCGGATATCGAGCGGGGATTTTCGGTAAATAAGCATTGCTTGATAGTCAATCAATCGTCACAATCGTTGATCGCGCAGAGACTCGTTTATGACGAAATACTCAATGTAGGAGGAGTTAAAAATTTCGAGATCAATAAATACGTAATTAGGGCTGCTATGAACGCGCGTAGAAAATACGATGAATATTTGGAATTACAGAAAAAAGAAAGAGCTGACTCAGTGCAGGAGTATTTGAATAAAAAAAGAAAAGCTGAGAAATTGAAAGAATTAGAAGCAAAAAGGCGTTGTTTGGAAAAAGAAAGCGCAGATCTTCATTTAGAAATTGATATTGTAAAAAGTTCGTAAGTGTTTATGCTCAAGTAATAGCTCTTGTTTATTCGTAAATGCTTATTAATATTATAATATTATCATGTATATATGTAAATATTCTAGTGTATCTAAGTTTTGTTCTTACTTTAATTAATAGCAAAACATATTAAAATTACTTTTGACTGCTCTAATTTTTGTTTTTTATTCAATCCTCCTTTTTTAATTTATCTTTAAGGTGGCCTTATTATTAAAATATTATTATTTAATTAATAAACATTAATATTATTAATTATATTACTAATAATAAATAAATTAAAATGTTCAAAAAAAAATCATGGAAATTTCATCCCATATCCTGGAAAATATCATGGAATATCATGGAAATTTTTTAAAGGTTGATTGTGGCAACCCTGACTTGTAATCCTAGTAATCCACTTGTAATCGAAGTAATCCACTTGTAATCCAAACAATCCACTTGTGATCCAAGTAATCTACTTTTAATCCAAGCAATCCACTTGTAATAAAGTAATCCACTTGTAATCCAAGTTATCCTCTTGTAATCCAAGTATTCTACTTGTAATCGAAGTAATCCACTTGTAATCTAGAGTAATTCACCTTTAATCTGCTGTATCCTAAAGTAATCCATTTTTAAAAAAATATTTTGGAGTAATTCAGGTAATCGACGTAATTTAGGCAAACCAAATCATTCACTTGTAATCCAAAGTAATCTACATATAATCCAAAGTAATCCATTTGTAATCTAAATAAGACGCAGTAATTTAGGTAATCCTGGTAATCCACTTTTAATCCAAGTAATGTACTTGTAATCCAAGTAATCCACTTGTAATCCAGCCTAATCCATGATTACTATTCTGTAACCTAAAGTAATCCATTTTTCAGTCAAATAATTTGGAGTAATTCTGGTAATCACAGTCATCCACTTGTAATCCACCTTAATCCACATATAATCCGCTGTAATCCACCGTAATCCATTGGTAATCCAAATAATTCGTAGTAATTGAGGTAATCCAAGTAATCCAGTTGCAATCCAAATTAATCCACCTATAATCCAAGATAATCCACTTTGAATCCACATAATTCAAAATAATTATTATTTCCCCCTCTGACTGGCCTATTTTCTGTTTTCACAAAAGAATAACGTTGAAAATAAAAGAAAGTCAACGTATTAAAATGGCTGCAAAGTCAGATTCAACTAAAAAAGAGAACGAACAATTATCTTTTTTTTATGGAGATAAATTTTCCTTTAGAGAAATATGTTCCTCAAAACGAAATTTGCACACATTGATCGTGATTGGGCAACCAAGCATCGTTTCCTTAGACGGTATTTCAGAATTGATTAATCTACACGAATTATGGGTTGTGGAATGTCAAATAAAGGTGATGGTTATAAAAATATTTATAAAATTTCAAATTTGACAGAAATGATTAGAAAATGTATTTTATTTAGGAGACAGTGAGTTTGGAGGGATGCAAAAATCTGGAAAAACTTTACTTGTATTCAAATCAGATTGAGAAAATTCCCGACATACTTTCTTGTGAACGTCTCACTGTTTTAAATTTAGCTGGAAACTGTATTAATCGACTTAGGGTTGGTGGACATTCTAATTCCATATTCAGATTATTTTTTCTTTCACGCATTATTATATTATATTTTATCAAAGTAGTTTCGGGAGTTCCGTCCAATTATTACAGAATATTCGAGGCTTGGTGTTTTTGGAAGAACTCAATTTGGCTAATAACAACCTCAAAAGACTCGTGGATGTGTTTCCACGAAGTGGAAATTTGCGTAGTGTCAACTTTGCTGGAAATCCTCTTTTTGTTATGAAAGTTAGCAATTTTCAATGCAATATTAAAGAAAAGTTGCCCTAGCGGTTCCGCTCAAGCGGTCCGCTAGGGCATTTTTTCATCCTTTATCACATTCATTCACAATTTCACACATAACTCATCACTCTTCACCTTTTTACAGATTTATATTTATTCATTTGTATTTATAGCTTAAAATTACGAAATAATAGTTGTGAGCGGTAAACCAAAACACAATATTGCACGTTGAGTTGCTGCACAAAGTTTTTAATATCTAATTTTTTAATACAAGAATAAATACAAGCAAATAAACATAAATGTGTAAAAAGATAAGAAGAGTGTTGAGTTCTATTTGAAATTCTGAATACATTCGAAAAATGATCAAAATATGCCCTAGCGTACCAAGTTAACATAACCGTTCCGTTCACGCCGTCCGCTAGGGCATATTTTCATCCTTTTTCACATCTATTCACAATTTCATATGAAAATTAACTTTCTTTTTCATCTTTTTACACGTTTATATTTTTTTATTTGTATTTATAGTTCAGAAATTACAAATGAAAAGTTGTGAATCGCCACCAGACGGACAATATTCTACATCGGGTTGCGCTCACAGCTGTTTATTTATAATTATTGATCTAGAAATACAAATAAATATGAATGTATAAAAAAAATGGAAAGAGTGTTGAGTTGTATGTGAAATTGTGAATAAATGTGAAAAAGGATAAAAATATGCACTAGCGGACCGCGTGAATGGAACGGTTACGTTAACTTGGTACGCTAGGGAATATTTCCATCCTTTTTCACATTTATTTATAATTTCACATACAACACAACACTCTTTTCATCTTTTTACACTTTTTTATTTGTATTTATAGTTCAGAAATTACAAATTGGAAGCTGTGAACGACAACCAGATGGACAATATTTCATGTCAGGTTGCCGCTCATAGCTATTAATTTGTAATTTTTGGACTAGAAATGCAAATAAATAAATATTAATGTATAAAAAAATGAAAAGAGTGTTGAGTTCTATGTGAAATTTTAAATAAATGCAAAAAATTATGAAATTATGCCCTAGCGGATCAAGTGAACAGAACGGTCACTATGTGGTTACTTTACTCTCGGACAATTGCGTAACCGTTCCGTTCACGCGGTCCGCTAGGGAATATTTTCATACTTTTTCACATTTATTCATAATTTCACATACAATTCAATACTCTTTTCACTTTTTTACACATTTATATATTTTATTTGTATTTATAGTTGAAAAATTATGAATTAAAAACTGTGAGCGGCCACCAGATGGACAATATTCCACGTTGGGTTGCGCTCACAGCTTTTAATATATCATTTTTGAACTAAAAATACAAATAAATATGCATGTGTAAAAAGATGAAAAGTGTGTTGAGTTCTATGTGAAATTTTGAATCAATGCGAAAAATGATGAAATTATGCCCTAGCGGATCAAGTGAATGGGCCGGTCACTACATGGTCACTTTCCCAGTCAGTACAAGTGTCCAGAAACGTTATTAAAACGTTCTCAAAACGTTCTAAGTCAGTCCAATTAACGTCTCTTGAACATACAATGTTCCAGAGACGTTTTAAGGACGAATTTGGAACATAAAACGTTTTCAGAACATCATTTGGTCTGACATAGGACAGTTTTTAAAACCTTCAAATGTTCAAACGTTCTTTTGTATTGTACGACCAATAAACGTTTTCAGGACGTTCTAATTACGTTCCTAAATTTCGTGCCCACTGGGTTACGCTCGGGCAATTGCGAAACCGCTTCGTTCACGCGGTCCGCTAGGGAATATTTTCATTCTTTTTCACATTTATTCACAATTTCAGATACAACTCAACACTCTTTTCACCTTTTTACACATTTTCATTTGTATTTATAGTTATAATTATAGTTATTTATAGTTATAGTTATAATTTTTGAACTAGAAATACAAATAAATAAATTAGAATGTATAAAAAAAATGAAAAGAGTGTTGCGTTCTATTTGAAATTTTGAATAAATGCGGTAAATGATGAAATTATGCCCTAGCGAACCAGTTGAACAGAACGGTCACTATGTGGTCACTTTACGCTCGGGCAATTGCGTAGCCGTTCCAGTTCGCTAGGGCATAACAAAATTTTCTTTTACAGGACATAAAATCACTAATGGGTCAGAGAAATTTAAAATTTGTTATTTTTGCTGATCCGTTATACGGAGATTGTCCTGTGGTTCGTCTATGTTATTATCGTTATCACGTAATTAATTGCTTTCCTGATATTAAAGAACTGGATCATTTCGATGTATCTGATGAGGAAAGACACCTGGCAAATGATTTTATTAGGTTTTTTAGAATTTGACATTCAAATTAAAAATCCGATGATTTTTGAGAAGCTATCTAATAATTATTTTACAGAGAGAAAAAAATGTTTTACAATGTCATGTGGCACATGGCCTTGAATGATTACTGGGCAGCACAAGAGGCTAAACATCATGAATATTACAAAAAAGTCTCGATTGTTAAAAGCAAACTAAAAAACGAGAAATTGCTTGACGTCAAATTTGAGGTATCTGAATTCACGATATAATTTATCCACTTTAATCCACTTGCAATCTGAATTCTTGAAAGTAATCCAGGTAGTCCAAGTAATTTACTTGTAATCCAGATAATTTTGAATGATTCAGGTAATTCAAGTAATCCACTTCTAATCTAGTTCCAAGCCGGAATAATCCATTTGAAATCTAGGGTAATCCGCTGTCATCCGTTTGTAATCCAATTGATTTGGAGTAATTCAGGTCATCTGAGTAATCCACTTGTGATCCAAATTAATCCACCTATAAACAGGAGTAATCCACTCGTAATCCACATAATTCTGAGTCGTTCAGGTAATCCACGTAATACACTTGTAATCCAGGGTAATAAAGGTAATTCGGAGTAATTTACATGGGTTATCCAAATATTTTTAAACTATTTTTTTGAAAGTATTTTTTTTGTTGCAAATTAATTTTCTCAGCCGCAAATATAACTATTCCATTTTTGGTTCAAAATTGATATTTTTTTGGTGAAAACTCATGTATTTTGTTGAAAACTCGTCTTTTTCGTATAAATGTAATTTTCTTTGTTGAAATTTCATGATTTTGGTTAAAAAGTAAACTATTTGATAAAAAATTAGTCTCCTTTGTAAGAAATTTAACAATATTGTTAAAGGTAATTTTTGTTCTTAAAAATTATTTTTTCGACTGAAAATTTTGCTATTCCATTTTTAGTTGAAAAAAGATCTTTTTTAGTTGAAAATTCAATTAATCGTTTGAAAGTTTAACTAATTTGTTAAAAATTCCGTTTTCGGGCTGAAAATTCTTGATTTTAGTTGAAAATCGAACTAATTTTGAAAATCCGTTTTTTTGTTGTTAAGAATTAATTTTTTGCACTTAAAATTTAAATATTTCATTGTTGGTAATTTTTAACTAAAAACATGAATCATCAACCATAATGATCAATTTTCTTTAGAAAAATACGAATTTTGAACAAAATACATGAATTTTTAACTAAAGAAGACAACTTTTCACAAATAATAAGATACAAAGGAATTATTTAAATTACCTGAATTATTCTAAATTGTCTGGATTAAAATTGGATTACTACTAATTAAAAGTGGATTACTCCTGATTAAAAGTGGATTACTCGCATTAAAAGTGGATTACTTCGGATTAAAAGTGGATTACTTCGGATTAAAAGTGGATTACTTCGGTTCAAAAGTGGATAACTTCGGATTATAAGTGGATTAATCCAGATTGGAACTGGATTAAAAGCGGATTAATCCAGCTAAGAACTAGAATAAAAGTGGATTAATCCAGCTTAGAATTGTATTCAAAGTGGATTAATCCAGCTTAGAATTGTAATAAAAGTGGATTAATCCAGCTTCGAATTGTATTAAAAGTGGATTAATCCAGGATATAAATGGATGATAAGTGGATTAATCCAGTTTAGAACTGGATTATAAGTGGATTTCCGAACATTAAAAGTGGATTTCATTGAATTACTTGGATTACCCCGAATTATAAGTGGATTACTCACGAATACTAATACTTTCTCATTAGGATGATAATGTAAAAATAGATTATTTAATGGCGGAAATCATTACAAAATCATTTAACATAATTTGAAAACTGTTTTTTTTTTTATTTTAAAAAGTTTTTTTTTCTTTTTTAAATGTAAAAATAAATGTTTAATCTTTTCCCATTTTCCCCTCTTTTTTCGAATTTCTCAAATGAGTCCGAGGTCTGCCATTTTAATCTTTTTTTTCCTTCGGCGTTATTTGCTTTTTTTTGCTGGAGGGGGGGGGGATCTTCGATTATCACCGTAATTTATTAGGCATGACAAATTTCCCATATTTTAAAATATTTTTCAGGACCAGAATCTTAAAGAAATATCAGAAGACTTCTCCAACTTGAGGGCTCAATACGAAGATATTCAAGAATGGGAAAAGAAGGATCTTGAGAAGCTGGAAGTCGGTTATCAATTTTTAGGGTTTCGTAGCCCCAGGCAGAAAGCCTTATAGATTCGGTCGGATGTCCGTCCGTCGTACTTTCTCCCAGGAGGGGAAGTGAGGGGAAATTATAAGTAGGAAATAGGGAAGTGAGGGGTCATGATGGTGCTTGGAAGTAGATGGGAGGGGTGGGAGGTAGGAGAAGTGAGGGTAAATTATGGAAGGGAAGTGAGGGGTAATGACGAAAAGGTCAGTGAGTAGGAGTAGTGAGGGTAAATTAAGGGCAGGCAAGTGAGAGGAAATATTGGGATTGTAATTAGTGGAAATCAAGGGAAGGGAAATAGGGGAAATTTGGGGGGTGGCGGTAGTAAGGGGAATGATTTGAGGGGACACAGGGGAAATTAGGGGTTGGAAGTACAGTATATATAGGTGAAAAGTATGGGAAGTGGGGTAAGTGAGGGAAAATGAGGGTAGGAGAACTGAGAGGAAATGCGGAAATAGAAATTAGAAGAAATGAAGAAAGTGAAGTAGAAATAATTCTGCGAAGAAAAGCAGGAAAAATGAGGGAGGGAAAATAGGAAAAATGAGTGTAGGAGAAGTAGGAGAAATGTACGAAATGAAGTGAGATGAAATTATGGGGGAAGAAGTGGAAGAAATGAGAGAAAATAGGGGATGGTAAATAGAATTAGTGGGTGATAAAGAGAGGAGGGAAGTGAAGAATAAGAAGTAAGGTGAATAAGTTGAGGGGTGTGGAAAGTGACGGATGGGAAGTACAAGAAGTGATGGGAAATGAGGGAGGTGAACTAAGGGATACTTACGGAAACTTCAGTGAGGGGGAGTGGGAGAAGTGAGGAGAGAGAAAGTGAGGGAAAATAAGGAGAGGGGAAGTAGGGGATCTAAAGGGTTGGAAGTACGGAAAATGTGGGGTGTGAAGTATGGGAAGTGGGAGAAATGAAAAAACGTGAAGAAGAAATGATTATAAGAAGGAAAGCAGGGGAAATGAGGAAAGGGAAAGTAGGAGAAATGTAAGAAATGAAGTGAGATGAAATTATGGGAGGGGAAGTGGGAGAAATGATGGAAAATAAGGGATGGTAAATATAGACAGTGGGTGATGAGGAAAGAAGTGAAGTGAAGAATAAGAAGTGAGGTGAATAAGGGGAGGGGTGGGTGAAGTGATGGATAGGAAGTAGAAGTTATGGAAAACGAGGGAGGTGAAATAAAAGATAATGTCGAAAGGTTCAGTGAGGGGGAGTAGAAGTGAAGAGCGAGAAAGTGAGGGGCAATAAGGAAAGGCGAAAAAGGAAATATAAGGGGTTGGAAGTACGGAAAATGTGTGGTGTGAAGTATGGAAATTGGGGAAAGTGAGGGGAAATAAGGGAAGGAGAAGTGAGAGGAAATGCGGAAAGTGAAATTAGGAGAAATGAAGAAAAGTTAAGTAGGGAAATTTACAAAAAGGAGAGTAGGTGAAATGAAGGAAGGGGAAGTAGGAGTAATGAGTGGAGGGGAGGTAGGAGAAATGTAAAAGAGGAAGTAAGGGGAAATTATGGGGGGGGGTAGTAGGGGAAATTATCGGAGAGGATACAGAGGAAATGAGGGGAGGGGAAGTGAGGGGAAATAATAGGAGGAGAAGTAGGAGAAATAAAGGGCTGAAAGTACGGAAATTGAGGAGAAGTAGGAGAAATGTAAGAAATGAAATGAGATGAAATTATGGAAGGGCAAGTAGGAGAAATAAGGGAAAATAAGGGATGGTAAAAAGAGTTAGTGGCTGATGAGGAGTGGAGTGAAGTGAAGAATAAGAAGTGAGTTGAATAAGGGGAGGGGTGGGGAAAGTGATGGATAGGAAGTAGAAAAAGTGATGGGAAATGAGGGAGGTGAAGTAAAAGATAATGTAAAAGATAATAATGTACAGTGAGGGGGAGTAGGAGAAGTGAGAAGAGAGTAAGCGAGGGAAAATAAGGAAAGCAAAGTAGGTGAAATAAGAAGCTAAAAGTGTAGAAAATGAGAGTGTCTGAAGTAGGGGAATAGGGGGAAGTGAGTGGAAATGAATTGGAGGTGAAGTGAGAGGAACTTAATTGGGGGTGAAGTGAGAGGAAATGTGGGGAGTGAAATTAATGAAAATGAGGAATGGTTTGGAAGGAAGAATGATGAGAAGGAAAGTACGGTTAATTATAGGAAAAGAAGCAGGTGAAACGACGAGAGGGGAAGTAGGAGAAATGAGTCGATGCGAAGTAGGAGAAACAGGGTGAGAGGAAGTGATGGAAAATGATGAGAGGGAAGAAGGGGAAATAAGGCATGGTAAATAAAGTAGAGGGGATATCATAGGCGGGGTAAGGGAAATATGGGAAGTAAGGAAAATAAGAGGAGGGACAGGAGGGAGTGTTGGATAAGAAGTAGAAGAAGTGATGGGAAATGAGTGCGGATGAGTAGGGATGGGAAAGTGAGGGGTGAGGAAGGGAAGTACGGGAAGGGGTGTAATAATCAGGAAAATAGGAGAGCTGGAAGTATAGGAGGAAGAAATTGGTGAAGTTAAAGGAAGCGATGGGTAAAGTGAAAGGTGGGGAAGTAGGGAAGATGGGAATGTAGGGTAAGTGAGGAATGGGAAAGTATGAGAGGGGAAAGTTTGAATGACTTGACTAAGGTCCTAATAGGCTACGAAACCCTTTTTTTAGGCACCCGGCGCCTACTTTGACGAACTTTTTGAAGGTTGTGACAGTTTATTATTAATTTGATATTTGTAGGTCTTTCAGCACCAACTACAACTAAAATTTCAGTACTCTGGTAATGTGGATTTCATTGAATGCAAAGATAAAGTCATCCAGACCTGCCAGTCAATGTTGGAAGATTCATTATGTCAGTCTATCAAAAAGTAAGTCAATTAAAAAATAAAAATAAAAATAAAAATGAAATATAGAGATTAATGAAGAATAATCAGTTTAGGTATTAGGGGTGTAACCCTCTTAAGAGTGACAAGAATTAAAAATAGTGGTATCAAAGCTTTTCAGTCATTGAAGAGTCCAGAAGAAGATTCATCATCAGATACGGTTCTCCTGTTTCTTGTATCCCCAAGTGGAGATCTGACAATGAAAAAATGGCCATTTGCAGTTTGTGAAAATCACTTTCTTAATGAAAAAGAAATTTGGCTTTCTGATTGTTTATCAGCTGCAGACGCAAACTTAAGAGATTTTTCATCAGAAAACTTATATCTGAAGAAATATGAAAGAAGTCTCGAGACTCGAGTTTGTGTCCTTGTTGAGTGTCCTAATTGTCTATTAGAAAGGTATGATCATACTGGTAATCCGCATTAATCCGCGTTAATTTATTTGTGATCCAAATACATAGGAACTACAAGGTTTGTCCGGAAAGTATCCGGCCTTGTGGTGTACCAGGAGTAAGAGTTCATTATGCGCAATAGCGATGACAACCGCTTAAAACTACTCTCTTTGGAAGCCACAACCTTCTTCCAGCGATTCTGTAATTTCTGGCGTTTCACCAGAAATTGCTGAATGAGCTGCGAGGGTAAACTGGAATGTGAAATACGTGTTTTAGACAATGAGCGAATACTTTCCGCGTATCAAAGGCGTGATGAAGAGATCATTAGTTTTTTCCCTCACCCCACCATTGCGCGACGCCTGCGCAGTTGAGAAAGTCGTGGTCCCTTAACACCACTGAGTTGTGTGAGGCTCTGTTTCACCATAGCTTGCGGAATAAGCTGCGATGAATGGGCTTAAAATTCGCAGGTCTATGCCACTTAGTAAGGGTAATGAATAATTTTCTGCTTTTTTCTAAGATGTGAAAATACTGGAAGGTTCAAGAACGTGCATCTAAACAACAATAAAAATTGTCAAGAATTTTGTATCCTGGAGGTTGAGAAAGTGAATCCTATTTTCGTTATAGAATACAACTACCAATTTGAGAAATGGACTACAAAAAATAATACCGAAATACCATTTCCCTTAAATATCACGAATCGTGATTTAAATATTGATATTAATTTTCAATTCAAGACAAACGAGGAGCTGCATAATCTGACAATTTTAAATTTATCTCACCAGGGATTAACGAGAATTCAATTGAATTTTGAATTATTTCCTAATTTGAGAGAACTGAACCTTTCTTGCAACCATTTAACAAAATTTCCCGATGCACATTTTTTGAAATATTTAAGAGTGTTGAACATCAGCTTCAATCAGATAAAGTTTTTGAATGTTAAAGAAAAACTATTTCAATTGGAGAAACTTGATATTTCATGGAATAATATAATTGAATATGTGTCCTGCCTTCAAACTTTTGAAAAATTTGCTTTAAACATAAAGGAATTAAATACAGAATATAATCCTTTTCGAGATATTTTTGAGCCTCTAACAAGAGCAAGAGTGGCCCGAATTTATTTGCCTGGTTTGAAAATTTTCGATGGACTTAAAATTGATGACAAAATTGCAAATGGGCTAAGATCTACTAAATGTTGCAATAGAAGTACAAATTTATTTGATAAAGTGATTAGAGGCTCATCAGCTATTTATAAAATGAATGGAAATCTGAGAACTTTCAAAACTGAGGAAAATTCACAGCGAATCAAGAGACTGAATCTTTCTGGAAATTTGATACGGGATATGGATTTTACTGTCGAATTTCCGGTTTTGCAGGAATTGTGTATTTCGAATAATATTTTGAGTCAAGTTTCAATAAAGCCTTTGAGAAATTTAGTGAAACTGAATCTCAGCAGCAATTTTATTAAGAATACTGATGGACTGAAAAAAGAAATTCTGCCTGTTTTGAGGTTTCTCGATTTGAGTAATAATTTAGTATTCTCGCTATTAGCGATGGGAAATCATGATAATCTGAGAGAATTTTATTGTTATCAAAATAAAATTACTGAATTGTCGGAAATATTAAATTTGAGAAGGTGGAGTGAATTAAGAGTTGTGGATTTGTCTAATAATGAAGTTGTGGATTCACTGTGTAGGACCTTCTTGATATTCCACCTGTCAAATATTAAGGTATGATTTTTTAAAATCCTTTTCCTAAACTGGCTAATAAAATTAATGGAACGAAATGGGGTTGTTGCATATTTTCAAATTTATTTTTTTCCTAATTAAATTAAAAGACAACTAAAAATTGAATATAATTACTTGAGGAAAGAGTACTTTTTTCCAAGGAGGGGACGATGGAAATGTAAGGGGAAATTAAGGGAGAGATAGTAGGGACTGCGAGCGAAAGTGAGGGGAAATAAGGGAAGGGAAGTGAGGGAAAGTAAGGAAATGGGAGTTAGGGGAAATAATAAAAAATGAAGGGAGGTCAAGTAGGGAAAATTAGAGAACGTAACGGCACCAAAATTCCGGTTTGAGCTTGGATTTGTTAAAGATTTTAGTTTCTAGATTTTCCATAAAGATGTTAGCTATTACAGGTGAGATTGGAGATCCCATTGCTGCTCCTGAAGTTTGTTCATAGAAGTGGTTATTGAAAGATAAGTAAGTATTATTGAGACAGTGTTCTATCAAAGGTATGTAATCGGAAGGAAAGTTGGCAAATGATTTAATAATATCGATTGTATCAGAGATTGGTACTTCCGTAAGGAGAGATACTATGTCGAAACTCACTAGAATGTCTTGGGGTTGGATGTGGATCTGTTGTATCTTTCTGATGAAGTCAAAAGAGTTTTGGATGTGGGTGATAGAGTTTTCTGTAAAAGGATTCAGGTTTTCGACTAGAAAGCGTGCTAGGTTGTAAGTTTTTGGGTTTATTGCGCTGACGATCGGTCTGAGTGGAATGTTGTTTTTGTTGATTGTTGGGAGCCCGTAAAACCTTGGAGAAGTAGGATCAGTACGTATTAATTTAGCTATTGTTTGGCTGTCAATTTAAGAGTCTTTTAGGAGGGTTTTTGTTTTGCTGATCATTTTTTTTGTGAGGTCTTTTTTAAGCTTTTCATATGTATTGTCAGTTAGAAGGTCCATGATTTTGTTGTTATAGTCCTCTCTATTTATTATTACTGTTGTGTTGCCTTTTTATGCGGGTAATCTTATGATACTTTTATTCTGTGTGAGTTTTTTAATTGCTGTTTCTACTTGGTTTTTTAAGTTTGAGGAGGGAAGTTGGGGTTGGCGTAGCATGTTGACCGTTTTACGTCGTATGTCATTGGCTTTTTCGGGTGGAAGGCTATATATTGTGGATTCCAAATTACTGATGATTTCTTCTTTTGGGATTTTGAATGGAGCTACTGCAAAATTATGTCCTTCAGATAAGGCTAAACTTATTTCATTGCTGAGAGGATGGTTAGAGATGTTTTTTGCTGTGTTAGTTAATAGTGCGTGCCTTACTGGAAGTAATTTGTCAAATTTTTTTTTTGAGTAGAAAGATCTTTAATCCGTTTGGTTTGGTCAAATGTAATGCGGTCCAATGTAGACCAAATGTCAAATCTGAAAGTGTTTGATAGGACAAGGTGAAGTTTTATTAGTTTTTTGGAGGTAGGGTGCAAGAAAAATTTGGTATATTGTAACATAACCTGAAACTTCAGTTTCAGGTCAGCCCTGAAGAAGTGAACTGCAATGTTCACGAAACGTCGGCAAGTTTCGTAGTTCTGCACACGATTGAAACCCGAAAAAACTTCAAATTTAAAATTTAAATTCATCATAATGAATCACCGTGAAAGTATTTAATTTGATATCATTTGTTAAATAGTAAGAAAAAAGAGGAAATTTCGTTTTCGCATATCATTATGCGCTAGAATCTTTCCTTTTAGGTCGATATCCTTCAAACCCGTCTGAAATTGAAGGGCTTAGCATGTAAATATAGAATGAAAGATAAAATTTTATATGTCAGGCCATTTGACTAGTTGGTCACGTGACCAGCTTCCTACCTTACCGACACTTTTTTTAATTTGTAAACTTATTTTCACACGAATAGCCACATAGAGTTGAAAATTTGGAAAAATAAATAAGAAGCACTAAGAAACGCGGCTCTGGTCCTAAATTTTGTATAATTATGGAAAAAGTTTTTTTTGTAAATAATTTTTTTTTGCTTCTTCTCATAATTATAAAAATGTAGGATCAGATATGCGTTTCTTATAGCTTCTTATTTACCATCCCAAATTGTCAACTCGATGTGGCTATTCGTGTGAAAATGAGAATACAAATGGAAAAAAGTGTCGGTCAAAATAAAAGCGAAATGATGGGTCTCGTTTCTAGATCATGATACTTTTTTTTGTTGAGATGTGTTATTGTTTGTAGCAAATTCTCTCTTAGAATAGAGATAGAAAGACGCGTTTTTCTATTTTCCAATATTTTTCCAATTTCCAACTAGAGCGAGGTAATAGTTAATTAATGTTAAGAAACATAATTGTTGAAACAATTTACTTTTATTGTTAGTAATATTGTCTTTGCTTAATGGTAGAAAGTTGTGGTTTTTTTCTGAAAATTTTTAATATTTTCCTATTTTTCACTTAGAGTTCTAGATGGATCATAATAAATGCAAATTTTACTTTAAGCGGCTACTGAGAGCCTTTTTGTTAACCTAAATTAATTAATACTTCACTCTAATTGAAGAGTAGAAAAAAGTTCAAAATTTGCGACAAACCCGCAACTATTTTGTATTAATATGGATGAAGATAGCTATGAACAATAATAATGTGTTTCAACAAATATCTTTGCTACATTGAATTTAATATTGAGTCACTCCAGTGTAAAAGTGGACAAAAAATGGAAAGTTTTAGAAAAAAGACACTTTTTAACTCTATTCTAAGAGAAAATTGCTAAAAAAAATGATAAATTGTTTACGAAATTTATGCAAACATCTAAGTATTAGTAGAAAGTAGTATTTTATGTATTAGAAGAAATTTGCATTAAAAGAACGCTAAAAAAATCATAATTAGCGCCCGAAACTCGCAAACCCCATTTTTCCACTTATGGTGTTTCTTTGGAACCCTATAAACCAGACTTATGGGGGTGATATTTGACAAGTAATATTGCATTCGTATTCTATGGCTGATTGTGAAGAGAAATATTCATATTCAACTCGATTCTCATAATACTGCCGATCCTGAATAAAATTTAAAGAAATGTCTTTTGTACATTCTCATCAGAGAAGGTGTTATATTTGTGTAAAATATGCCCTCCCCCCCGTTTTGGCCAAATTTTCAAAGCTAAAGCATTTAAAAAAGTTACAGACCACTTTTTTCAAGATTTAAAAATTTTATGTAAGGCTAATTGTAGTGCATTAAAAGACGAACAATTTATTTTTACGACTTTTTTTTGTTAAAACGACAAATTACGAGGGTTATAGCATTTACAAAATCAAAAAACAAAAGAAAATGAAAATTTTGATTACATAAAAAGTAATAAAATATAAAAAAGATCTCTAAATTTGTTATTCCTCACTTTTTGATCAGATGCGCAGTTTTTGGTTTAAACGTAAAAAACAACATTAAAAATATAAAACATTAAATTTTTAGACAAACAACACAAGCTACGCAAAAAATTAATAGACAATGTCTGCTCACCTAAAAAAGAGATATACGAATTTACCATTGATTATTTTTTATAGGACGCGTAGTTTTTATTTGAATCGTAAAAATAGCATTAATTTTTGGAAAAACGATACAAGCTACTATAACATTTTATTTAATAAAATATATCACCTAAATTATATCTAACAATTTTTTCAGAACCACTCTAGGCTAGGATGCGTATTTTTTGCTCAAATCGTAAGAAATTACATTGAAAATAAAGCAAATTATTTTATGGAAAGACGAAACAAGTCGCAATAAAATGTATAATAGCAAAAGTATTTTTTTTATAGGATGCGCACTTTTCTATTATAAAAACAACACAATGAAAATACGTCTGTTTTAATACCAATGTCGCGAGCTCTTGACGCGCTCAAAGTTGCGATTTATTTTTGTGTCGATTCAAACAAATTTTCGGGCGACATGCACAAAAATTCAAAGAAAAAAATGTGGAACACCCTAATATACAGTCTAAAGTAAGTTTGTTTATTTTTATCAAGAAATTAGTTGCTTTTCACTACTAAATTAGCAAGTATCTCACCTAATCGAATCAGTAAGTTTCTACTAATCATTAGTGGCTCACTATTCGCAAATTGAATCTGTAAAATTGTATCACTAATTATCTAAATGTTACCAATTTTGGCTATATAATCAAAATTATCTTCTTTAGGCACTCGATTTCATACTTATTCAGACTGTTTCTTATTCAAGTCAAATCATTTTTACAAAGGTAGCTGAATAACAACAATTTTCTATGAAACATAAGGAAAATATAACAAACGAGAAAAAAATTTGAAAATTAACAAAGAGAAGTCTGTGGAAAAGTAGCGCTTAGAGAACCTGTATAATTAGTTTGAAGCCCATTAAACCCTTGTAATTTAAAGATTTTAAAAAATGATTATTTTTCTTAACTTTCATTAAACAATCAGATAGCGATATTCTAAGTCGAGGCACGCTACGTCACGTTTCATTATTTCAAAATATGACCTTCTTATTATTTGAATGGAGTTAAGAATGTAACACTATCGCGTCATTTTAATTTGATAGAAGTAAAAGTGAATTATTTTTTTCATCTGAGAAAGGAAACAATTTGCAATAAAATTTCTGAATGTTCAACTGAGAAAGATAAATTATATACTAAACATGAAAGAGTTGAATTTTGAGTTGAAAAATTAATTTTACCAACAAAAAGACTAATTTTCGACAACATTTTCAAATTTTCAATCAAAGATATGAATTTTTGACTGGAATGGTGAATCATTAATGGTAATAAATTGAATTGTTAACAAAAGCATTCAACCAAGTAGTTGCATTTTTAACTAGAAAGATTAATTTTTAACCAAGAAGATTATTTTTCTACCCAAAAAGAATTTTCTAACAAATAGTTGAATGTTCGAGGAGAGAAGATAATTTTCTAAATCGTAATATAAATTTTTAACAGAAAAATGGAAAATATACATTTTAAGTTTAAAAAATTAATTCTCAACAAAGAAACGCACTTTCAACTAAATATTTAAATTTCCAACCAAAGATATATATTTTTAAATAAAATGATGAATCTCTAACAAAATGGATTTTTAACAAAGTAGTTCTACTTTCAACCTAAAAAATTAATTATCAATGAAAAACCTAATAGCTGATATTTCAACCAAGAAAGATTGAAATTAAAATGAAAAGCAGTTTAATTTAACCAAAAAATACTAATTTTCATCAAAATATATGAAACTATGAACAAAACTAAGTTATTTCCATTAAAAAATTTGCAATTTTCGCGAAAAAAGATGTCATTTATACAAAAATAGTTAAATTTTCTACCACATAGGATGCATGTTCAATCAAAATAGTTAAATTTTCAATTAAAAATAGTATAATTAAGTTTTAAGTTAAAGAAATGTACAAGTTAAATTTCCAGATAAAAGAATTTTATTCTAAGCCAAAATAAATTTACAACAAAATAATTATTCTCAACCAAAGTGATAAATTTTCGACATAAAAAATTATTCCTCAATTCAAAATGTAATAGTTAATACTTCTGCGCACTAAATTTTAAAACCAAGAAGAGGAATTTTTGACAAAAAAGTTGACTTTACCACCCAAAAATATAAATTTTCTACCAAAATAATTGAACTTTCAACCTAAAAAAGACGGGAGGTTAATTTTCAACTAAAAAGGATAAATTTTTTGAAACAAATGTAATATCTTCATTTTCATTAAAAAAAAATCAATTTTAACAATGAATAGAACGAATTTTAAACAAAATAATTAAATGCTTAGGCAAAGAAATTATCATTTAGCAAAAAAAAAATGAATTTGATTTGTTTATTCCCAATGTTATTTTTCACGATTTAAGCTAGAAAATACGCATCTCAGCGTAAGGCGGTTCTAAGCAAATTTGTAGATATAATTTAGGCAAAAATATTTATTTAATAAAATGTGATTGTAGCTTGTGTCCTTTTTCGACAAAGTTACATTTTTTATTTTTAGTATATTTTTATAACAAGAACAACTTTTGTCTTTTAATTTTTTTTGTACCTTGTATCGTTTTTCAAGAAATTTAATTTGGTTATTTTTAAACCTTATTGGTCGCAAGGGGTGAAATTCACCCCGAAAAATTGTCGAGATCCTCGTATATATATATGTATATATATATATATATAAATGTTGTTTTTTACGAATATAACAAAAACTATGCATCCTATCGAAAAATAATTAATACAAAATTTGTAGCTCTTGGGTGCATAATTTTTGTTGTTTCACTTTTCTCGTATATTGCATAGTTTGACCCGCAAAATGGAATTTATTATTTTTCCCTATTTTTTGTGCGGCCAAAATGAGAATTTTGGATTTTTCAAGAAAATTCAAAAGGTTGTTTTGCGATAATCTTGTAGGTTGTTAAAAATACAACGTTTTTCTTTTTTCGACATTTTTTTCATTTCGTGCGTCGCTTGGCTTAAAATGTTCACTTTTGTTTGTTTTTTGGAATTTTGTAAATGCTATAACTCCGGTAATTTTTTTTATTAACAAATGTCTTGGAGGTGAATTATCAATATTTTTGAGTACTACTGATAATCATACATAGAATTATCAAACTTTGAAAAAAGTGGACCCAAAAATTTTGAAAATGCGCTCACTTTCGGAATTTTTATCCAAAATGGCTGTCTAACGGATTTGACCTTGCTTTTAAAACACGTGAAGAGTATACGTAAGCCCAATCCAATCTATCAATTCTTTCGAAAGTTAACGTGCTCACAGACAGACATACATTCAGACAGACATATATACAGGCATGCAGACAGACACATTTGTAGAAGCCTGTTTAGAGGGTTCAGAGAGTCTCAAAACGTGGAAATTTGACAAAAAGGGGGGGGGGTCAAATTTTACATGAATCGAACTAATAGTTTAATTTTCAGCCAAAGAAATTATTTTTCAACCATACATTTAAATTATTCACTAACAAAATTGATATTATGAAACTTTCTAGCAACTATCTAAAAGAAGATAGTTATAGACAATAATCAATTGTTCAAATAATTAGGTTTATCAACATAATTATATATATATATATATCTATATATATATATATATATATATATATATGATTATAATATGATAAGCAATGATAATTTGTTTCACCAATTATGTTTGCTAAATTTCATTAATTATTATATCACTCTCAGTCCAAAGAGGGCAAAATTTGAAAATTTAGGAAAAAACCTCTAGCATTACCACAGATGAAGGTAGCTAATAACGATAATAAATTGTTAAAACAGTTTATGTAAACACTTAATCATAGGCAAAAAGCAGCTTTAGAAGTATTAGAAAGAATTTGCATTAAACAACCGCAAAAAAATCATAGTTAGCGCCAAAATGTCGCAAAATCTAATTTTTCACTTATGGGTATTTTTGGGACACTATAACACAGATTTATGGTGGTGATATTCAAACAGTAATTCTTCATTTGTATGCTATAGCTGATTGTGAAGAGAAATGTTGAGTTTCAACTCGATTTACCTAATATTGACGATTCTAAATAAAATGTACAAAAACGTCTCTTCCCTTATAGAAAATACGTGTTAAAATTCATAGCGTTGCGGGACCTCTAGATTGTATTAAATTTTTATATTTTTTTTTTTTGCGGATTCAAAAACATTTGGTGGCGCTATGAAACAAAATTTGAAAAAAAATGTTAACCACCCTAATATATAAGCAAAATGATTTTAAGAAATTTCTGGGTATGTCAGATTGATGATGTAATATAATCCAGCTAAGTTTGAAAATGTCCAAATTCCTATAGGATACTTTTAAAAAAATGATGTCAATATATTTCATTACAAAAATTTTTTGTTAAATTTACTAAGCCTACTTTAATTTTACGAATTCATAGCTTCTCTGAAACTTGGCAAACATCGATTTCACAAAGATTGTTGATTGTAGTGATAATTATTTTAACTTAATATATGACAACACTTATTTTGTTAGTAGAAGGATAGAGTCTAAGCTCCAGGAAATGATAATTCTAAGGCTAACAGAAAAAATTTTCGGGGTCGGAGATCTGCAGCAAGAAGAAGTTTTGGGGGGGGGGGGGGATTGAGCGATACACAGTAAAGTATATGAATATTATGTACATGTTTCCAGAAATTTGGAGGGGATCGAGCCCCGGTCACCCCCCCCCCCAGATTGGTATATATACAACTGAATGTGATCAAACTTTCACAGGGATTCTTTACGGAAACAATCTGAAAAATGAAGATCCTTATCAACACACTGTTCTTCACAATTTTGTGGTTTCTGAGGTTTTTTGGTGAGTGCACTCAATATAATATAAACCTTGACATACATATAAAATATCACATATTCACACAATTTAAAATTTTAAAATATTATGCTACAGATAGAAAAATGAAATTATATAATCATTTTAATTCAACGTCTGTTATACTCAAACACACTTCGATTTTACGATTTGCCAAATTTCACGGTTGTTCATTTTGAAGCTTCAAAATGTTAAATTTGGGGCTATTTTTAGGCTCTACAAAACTGCAAAAATTAATTTTCAAAAAACAGTACCTAGCTCCTCATGACTAACCATAAAATGAATTACGCATTCAGCACACATTTAAGCCAAAATTTATACGAAAATTTAACTAATCCATGGGATTTATTCATCCCATAACAATTGATGATTGTTTAAGCCAATTTATTCAACAAATGCCCTGTTTGGTTATTTTTAGAGGTAAAAACTTGGGTTTTTTCAAGGTAATGAATGCTAAATAACTAAGTTCGAGTTTCCCATAAGATTAACATGGGAAAGAAAACACATTTTGGTCTGCATACTTTCAAGGTCTCATGAAAACTGTCCAAGAAATACAAATTAATAATTAATGTTCAATTTCGTTCTCTCCGAGCCCTTTCTGGGTGCCTCAAAAAATACCCCGTGCAAAAGTAATAATGATTTTTCCAAATATTGCCTTTAATTATTACTTTTTTCTTATTTTTCATAGATTCTCACGAACAAATGATTTGCAGGATTCTATGTATGTGGTAATTAATTTTCTATTGGTTAAAGAATTCTTGTTCATTTAAAAAAATTTATTTCCGTAGATTATCGCGTATTAAGGGTATTTTATTAACACTATGGTCTATTTAATACACTTGGAGAGTGTATTTTTTCATTCAAACTGTTTGGTTATCATTCAAACAATTTAATTTTGCTGAAATTCAACTGTTTAACTGAAAAAGCTGAAAAATTGTACAAATAAACATAACGAATATGTTCAGAAATAGGTACTAACATTTATTAATTAGGCCATAGCATTAAGAAAATACCACTAATTTGCAATATTATAGGATAATAATTTTTTTCAACAATTAGAATTTGTTACAATAATTCGTAGCAGGTTGAAAAATCTACATTTTTTCTGTCAAAAGTTGCATTAAAATAATAATGAATTGTTGAAAAAATGAATATGAAACTAAAAGAAAATAATTCGTTCATCACATTCATAAATTAGGCTAAGGCAATCATAAAATACTATTTATTCGTGATATTGCAAGCAAATTTTCAATTGCCTAACCTAGCCAACAACAATTCTTCAAAAAATCAGGGGATTTCATTGGTCAATGAAAAGTTAGGGACTTACAAATTTTTTGTGCAAAAGTCAGGAAATTTCTACAACTTTAAATAACTGTCACGAAGAATAAATTTTATTTTTTTCAGATCAAATTTGAAATAATTTAATTTTGATTCGAAATTATTTTATTCCGTTTATAAAAGATTATAGGTAAAAAATTATACAAGATTCTGTTCTCTGAATATCAATGATCAGGGAAATGAAAAATTGATCCGAGAAAAGTTAGGAGATCTTTCAAATTAAGTTTTGCTTTAATTCTGATATAATATTCTTGTTAGTGATGTATATGCCTTGTATTTACATTTCTCTTTCTTGCAGTTGGTTCCTTAAGTAGATTATCTTTTTAATTGAAAATTTAAATAATTTCTGAAAACTCAACAATTTTGTCAAAAAATCGTCCTCTTTGCTTGAAAATTCTAATTGTTTTGCTGAAAATTCGTCTTTTTGATTTAAAAATTCAACTATTTTCGTAGAGAAATGAATTTTTGTCTTGAATGTATATTTTGGTGTTGTAAAGTCAACTGAAATTTCTTGTTGGATGAAAATTAAACTATACTTTTGAACATTCATCTTTTTAATTTGAAAATTCATCTATTTTAGTAAAAATTCCATCTCTTTTTGGATAGAAATTCAACTGTTTCATTGAAAATACGACAATTTTTTCAAAAAGTCATCCTGTTTGCCATAAACATTCAACTCTTGTTGAAAATTCCCCCTTTTGGGTTCATAGTTCAAGTATCCTCGTGGGAAACTTACTTCTTGTTTGAAACTCATATTTTCATGTTGGAAAGACAAACTGAAATATTTTTTGGATATAAATTCAACTTTTTTTTGTATGGTTTTTTTAATATAAAAATTCTTCTTTGAGTAGAAATTTTATATTTTCTGAATAAAAATACAACTGCTTTGTTAAAAATTAATCTTCTTCGATTGAGGATTCAACTATTTTTATTGAAAATGTCGATAAATCACTTTGTTCAAAATCATTTTTTTGTTGAAGATTTATATTTTTAGTTGAAAATTCATCTCTTTGGTTGAAAATTGAACTATTTTGTTGAAGATTGATATTTTTATTTAAAAATTCAATTGTGTGGGTAAAAATGAACTATTTTATTTCAAATTTTTTTTTCAATTAAGGTTCATCTCCTTGATTGATAGATTAACTATTTTATTTTTTTTTGTTGAGAAGTCATATTTGTAGATTGAAAGTTCAATTATTTTGTTAAAAATTATATTTCCTTTTTGAAAATTCAGGTATGTAGTTATTCGTTTAAAATAAATAAATAAATTGGAATATTTTTTATTTTCTTCTGAAATACTCTTTTATTTCATTTATTGAAGATCCTATGTTAGAGATGTTACAAGATTAAAATGCTGGTATTTGCATGTTAGTGGTACATATGTTTTAGGTCATTAATTAATTTTCATGGAAAATAATTCTGAACGTTATTTCATTATTAATTTTATTATTAGTATCTTATTATATTATTATTTATCAATTTATTATAATAAAACTTAAATTTTCTGGAATTAATTAAGAAGCTCATTCATAAATAAAATATTTAGGAATGGAAGTGAAAATTGAAAAAAAATATAAAGTAACAATTATTTTAATGTTACAATAAAAATGAAAGTTTGATGCTTTTCATGTTGTAATTATTATCCGATTAATTTTTTTTAAAATTTTAAATTAAATAAGGATTGAAATTAAATTGTTTTTCAATTGAGTAACATAAGTTGATTATTCACTATAATGTTATGTAATTAAATATTTGCAATTATTTGTACTCGAAAAGTTTATTTTTTCTTTCGAATATAATTTTTTGACGTGTCCATGATGTTGTTAAATAAGTATCTGAATTCAATAAAAAAAAATATGTACATGTATTTTAATTTTGTTGTAATCAGTTTAAAATGCGTTTAATAAATTGAATGTATAGGAATGCAATATCAAATTTAGGACAAAGATAATGTAAATATTATTTGAATGTTTTAATGAAAATAATTGTTTAATGTTTCTTATGATGTAAACTGATTAATTAATTGATCACTGATTTTATTAGAAGTTATATTTTCTGGGATTATTTCAAAAGATTTCTAATAAATAAAATTTTCATAAATGGAAGTTTAACTTTAAACAAAAATATAAGGTAAAAATTATTTCAGTATTTTAATGAAAATTATAGTTCAATGCTTCTTATTTTATGAAATGATAAATTAATCATTAACTGAATAATTTTCTTCACAATATTGAATTAAATAAGGATTAAAACTTAATTTTTTAATAATTAAGTAACATAAATTGATTATCTACTTGAAGGGTATATAAATGAATATTGGATATAATTTGTCTGGTAAAAATTAAAAGTTCATTTATATTTGAAATACCCCTATATTACAATTACATAATTTTTTAAACGTGTCTGATGTTGTGAAATAAGTATATGAATTTAATTTTCAAGATTATATACAAATATGTTTTAATTTTTGCTGGTATTAGTATAAAAGGTCACTAATGATTCAGATTTTTAGAAATGCAAGTAAAAATTTAAAAAAAATGTGAAGTATAAATTATTTGAATGTTTGATTGCAAATTATAGATTAATGCTTCAATCAGTATCTTAATTTGATTCAATAAACTATATCTACATATTGTGTCTCAATTTGTTCGAAAATTAGTATACCAATATATTATTAACTCAAATTTTCAGAAATGGAATTTCAAGTAAAAAAAATATGAAGTAAAAATTAATTGAATGTTTCCAGGATAATTGTTGTTTAATGCTTTTCATGTTGTGAACTAATCAATTGATTATTATTGAATAATTGATTTTATTTCACAATATAAAATTATATAAGGAATAACTTTTAATTTTTCTCTATGAAGTAGCATAATTTGATTGTTTATTTTAAGATTATGTAATTGAATATTGGCTAGAATTTGTGTAATAAAATTTTATTTAAATAATAAATACTTATTCAAAAAAGTCAAAGTCGGAAAATCACTGGTTCACCAGTGATAATTAAAAATACTGATTCAACCAATGACAATTTCAATAGTTCAGTTTAGGAAAGATGGTTATAGAAAACAGCCCCTCAATTATGGATTCGTAAAAAATTAAAAATTAAAAAGTTTACATTTTCAGTGCTTCAGTTTATCGTTTTTTTCATGTTCAATTGTCATATTGCTTTTTAATCCCTCAAGAATTGCAAATTTTGGTTTTCTTTTAACAGAATTTAATGCTGAAATTGTCCATCACCGTTTTGCATTCCACAATGTTGAATTGACGGTAGATGATTCTGGAAGAGTGACGGAGGCTACCTTTCCTGGCAATCAGGTTCCTGATAACGAATATTATAAAACTAACAATTATATTCAACGTTTTGTTAAGACACGGACAGATTTAATATATATAGCATATATACATGACAATGGATCACTTTTGGGAGTCCAAGCACCGTTAGTACCACGTAAGTAATCAATATCATTTTGAATCAGGTAGAGAGGAACATGTCCGTCGGTCTGTCTGTCTGTAGTTTTCGTTCAGTACAATTTTTTTTAACCCAAAAATACTTATCAAATTCGTTATCCAATTAACTTCTTTTTATTTTCTCAATCAATAAAATTGTTTCTTGCCCCATGAACATTTTTTATCACACGTATTTGTACGAATTTCGTAAAATAATGATTTAAATGAGTTATTCTTAAAAAATATATTTTTGAATTGTCAACTCTTCAAGAATTTCAAACTGGAATTTTTCAATATTCAGTGCTTGAATTAAGAATTGTGCAGTAGGATTGTCGATTTGAATCCCCAAAGACGTAAATGCGTTTTTTCCTGGAAAAAATGATATTGAGTGGTTTCGGAAGCTCCATGAAGTTTAAAACGTATTTCCCATAAAAAAGACGTTTTTTTAAGTCTTATTCAGAATCATCAATATGAGAGAAATCGAGTTTAAGCTGAAAATTTTGCTTCATAATTAGCTATAGAATACAAATAAATAATTACTGTTTATCTATCATCCCCAATGTCTTTTTTATAGGTTACCAAAAAACCCCGATTCGTGAAAAATTATAGTATATTTTCTAAACAATTTATTATTGTTTTGAGCAATTTTCCCTATGAATAGATTTAGAAAGTCACAGTTGTTCTGAATTTTTGAACTTGTTATTAACTTTTCAAATAGAAGGAGGCTATAACCGATTATATTCAACATGAATAGTTGTTTAAACTATTATTATTCATAATAATATTCTTTGGGAATAATGCTAGAAAGTTGAACTTTTTTCAAAAGTGGTTTTCTTTTTGTCTACTTTTCAATTGCAGTGAGGTGATAATTTATTGAGGTTAACCAGCATGATTGTTCAGACAATTCATAATTATTCTTTTTAATCTTCTTTAAATAATGCTAAACAGCTGTGTTTTTTCTGTAATGTAAAACTTTTTGTCCACTTTTCACTTACAGCGAGCTACACTTTCGCCAAATAGCATGTAAACTTTAACCGCGGAAAATTTTACATGCAACAAAATTTAACTTTAGTTTTTTCTGTGTTGGTTTTGTGTCTTTGGGATCCGTAAATGACGAAGAAAATTTAAATTTACATCAAACGTTTCGGCTCCATGTATGGGCCCACTTCAACGATTTATTCTAGAAACTTACATTTCTCGGTATAAGTTTTTTGGTAAATTTCAGTACGCGCTTTATCCTAAGACCATTTTTTATGCTTCGACTTTTTCCCATTAAATATGATAACAACCTTTTAACATTTTTGCAATGCATGTTTACCTATAATGAGTGTCTAACAACGTAAATTCGAAACCCTAAGTTATTATTTTAAAATCTACCTAATACATTATGACACTAAACTTAGAATAATGACAGTGCTGTAGCCGAGGCCGCTTTCTTGTCGCTCGAAAAATTCTCCTAGTTAGCATTAAAAGGGCCACTCACACAGTATTAAGAATTTTATTTCTGGACAGTATGGAACCCACCTTATCTCAGCAATACGTCATAAAAATATATTTATCGCAATGGATCTTGGATTTTATCATATGATCAAAATCACGATTTGGAATTTCCTGACTGCAGTGAATCATGTTAGTGGGATTTTCCCTAGTTGTAAATTTATTCTATTGACCGAATTCATTTAAAATCGCGCAGATAACACAGAAGAAAAACATAAGTGAATTTTTGTTGCGGGTAATTTCCTTTTTTCGCATCGAAACAAAATGGGCTTGAATAGAGTTGACATGGTAACCATTTCCCATGTGGTGTGTAAATCTTAACACGTGAAGGTAATTTTTGATGCAGGTACAGATTACTCTGAAATTGCTGTAAATGTTACATTTCATTTTTTTTCTGTGAATTTCTCCTCAAGTCGCATAATTATTTCTCACTCAAATATGTTGTTTTTCAAAGGGAATAAGATGAGACACGTATTTTATCGATTTCTCGAGAAAAAAAAATTGACAAAATTATGAGTATTTGAATTTTAAAAATTGACTTCAGCTATAATATGCTCTGATTATCAGTGTCAAAACCGGAAAGGAATATAATTTCTTTCAATGTTCGTGTCACTCGCAATAAACCAAGTGTGCTTCAATTTAATTTCAGTAATTTTATCATCGTTTTTCTGGTTCAAAATGAAACTTTATTGGTTTATAAATGTTTGCGGTATAAAATGGTAGACTTGTAAAAGACTCAACGTATATCAGGTGTGCTGTTGCGCTTTATCGAATTTCGTGGTGCGTCTGTGAGTGCATAGGCATTAAAGGGATTATTTTTCACCTAAATGCAGGAAGGTTAAATAGACTAAGTGTGTGTGTGTGGGTGTGTGTTTCTATAACTATCTTGTTGTTATGCCATCTTTTAATTATACCATGTTTTTAATAATTTCGTATATTTTCGTTAAGAGCAATTAATATACTTTTTCGCTATCGAATTAGTATATGATTATATTATAGTCGATCAACGCCGTGATGTTAACAATTCTATAATTCCCCATGTAGAAATCTCCCGATTTGTCCCCATTTCAAATAGGGCAGTGGTCAAAACCTCAAAAGAACAACTGGACTAGTGAGTTCTAGTCAGGATCCTTTGAGACACTGTTAAGATTTTCAATCTTGTATTTTAGCCAGGCTTTAGTTGGATTCTTATTCGGTTAAAAGGATTGAAAAATTCTGGTCAGTAACTGGTCGGCCCTTAGTCAGCATAGCCCAGATAAATAAAAATAACACAACCGGAATATTGATTTAATGAAGTGTAACCGATAATGTTGTTAAATTCTATTTCATATACAAACTAAATAGGGGATGTGGATATAACAAAACTAGTCAGGCCCTCTCTATTTTTCTGGATATGCGCCCGACCAGAAATAGGGAAAAATAGTAGGGACCCTTCCAAATCCCGATCGCAATTTCTACTTCACTGTGCGGGGTTTTATGAAAAGTGAAGTACGTGGTTTATGAAGGGAAAATACCTTGTGTACAAGCTAATGTAAACTAGAGAATAGCATCAGAGTCGAGCGCTTTGCGCCGTCGCGTTGTGTGTGGTGCAACCAAACTAATCCGCCGATGGATTTATGGGCTTAATCACCGACGGATTATCTCGGACAGCCCGCGCCGCTGCTGCCACGAACCGAAACATACGCCTGCCTCTTTGCAGATAACTATACAGCAACACCAGGCTTTCTCCCCTATGACATTGCGATTCGTCGACTTTTGTCCATTCGCGTTAGCCAGATTCCACGAAGCCACCCCCGCTCTATCGCAACTCTATTGAAAATCATACAACTTCCATTTTCATTCTGGTCCATCAATTTGGATAAATATCCTTCTGTTCTAACTATCAAAGTCTTGTACTCTCTAAATCTGAATCAGCGATAAGTATATCGCTAGTTCAAATCAGCGTATATACGCTCGCAAATCGAGAAATTTAGCTGTTAATAAGTGAGATTTCAATGATAAACAAAATGACGTTTTTAATTTTTAATCATCCCTCTATTGTCGATTCATATTTTTTTTTTCGTCTGGCGATAGTTTTGAAGAAAATTTCTTTTTAAAAAATCAAGGTGTACATAACTCTGAATTTCGTAAAGAGTTTGCACGATCGCATGCGATTGAAAATTACAGTGTTTGACACGTTAACAGTCCAAAGTAACGCGTTATATTTACCGTAACTGAAAAAAGGTACGCGTTACCTTGCCGTTACTTTTTCGCAATTAAATTTTCAAGCAGTTATTTTAAACTCCTACTTGAAAGTATTTTGAATCTTGACAATTTATTTTAATTTACGTGAATTAATGAAGTATTTTACATTAATAAAATTTAAAATGTTTTTATTTTACACTATTATTAATTATAAACCACAATTTTTGCATAGAATTTCTTTCTCTTTCAATAAAACTAGTTTTTCAAAAAGTTTATCACTTAAATGATATATTTTATCAATAAAAATCGATCGGACTATGCCGAACAATAATCGAAGCAGTGCATATAGCTTAAATCAAATCCCATAGATCGGATATAATATCCCACATTGTAGCCTAATTATGGGATTTTAAGCATTTTGTTGTCTGGGGGAAAAATTATAGGGAAGATTTTTATATACTTTTTTGAACCGAGAATAAGCAGAATAAAAACAGGGGAAAAATTATTTGAATTATTATCATTTTGTGAAACTGATACTAATCATTATTTTTACATTGCGTATTTATCCATATATTTACAACAAAATTGAAATTTAACTGTTCCCTTATTTATTTAGTAAGCATTGATCAACCGGTCAGAAACATGTTTAGGTTTGGAAAAAGTTTTTCAAATCATTTATTTAATTATTTTCTCAATTTGGCCATTTTTATTGATTTCATAGTACTATCAAAGCTTTCTAGAGATTTTGTTTTAACTTTTATAAGAAATGAAAACAAATATTAGATTGAGAAATATATGCAAATAATAAAAAATTTTAACACAAATGATTTCTTTCAGATTTTGAATTCACAGTTATTTAAAAAATCTCCAAGTAAAAAATATTAATCCTAATTTGAAGCAGAAGACATTCTCATATTTTCAGATATTTTAAGCTGTTTTCTTTCTGGCCAAAGGAACGCTTCCACACTATTAGAATTTTATACTAGAAGATTTTTTTTTCGATCCACGCCAATTTTAATGGGGGAAAAATATTTGGGTACTAAAAAAATGTAACGTTCCGGGTAACGCGTTACTGTCAAATACTGGAGAATTATTGTCAGGCTGTAGATGATTCCAAATGAATCAACGCGATTTTATATTGAATTATTAGAAATTCAAGAAATTTTAATAATTATATGACAATTAAAAATGGAATTAGTCAAAATTAGAAGAACTTTTTTAGAAGCCTTTGAAATATAGCAGCCTTTAATTTGTAGAGCTTAGAAGTAAATAATTTTTTATTTAAACATTCTGAATTTAATTATTTAAAATGAATTAAGACTTTTTAATTTCACCATTTATAAAAACCCGAACCCTTTAGGATATAAACATTTTGATTGAACATTAAACATGTCAAGGCGAAAGTTTAACAACTTTCCAATTTCAAATTGCAAGGTTCAAAATACATCATTTCGAAAAGTGAACACACGAACTCAATAAGAAGTTTAACAAATTTTTAAATTGTGAAAATTTTGGAATAATTACTTTAAAATTAAAGTGTTTATTATGAAATAATTGTAACAGTCTAATAATTTGAAATGTAAGACACATGGACCGTCGAACACTCTCGAATGAAAGTGCTTCAAATTAAAAAAATATTTCAAGTTGACAATGTTCCAATTTGAATACTTTCATAATTGGAGGCGAAGAAATTTGAGCAATTTTCCAAATCGGATATGTCTTTAAAAAATTGTAATTTTGAAAGCACACGCTATGAATAAAGAAATTTGAAAAAATGTAAGATTCGAAATGCTATAATTTTGAACGGTTCTATAGTTTATAAATGCGTACCAATTTGAACTGCTTGATGTATTCTATTTTTCATTTTAAACATTTCGATATTCAAACAACTCAATTTTTAAAGTTTGTCATTAGAAACATTTCGACTCTGAACTCTGAGTAAGAAAAAGTCCAATTTTGTACGAAGTGTGTAGGCACACCGAAAATCTTTTGTCTTCGCTCACCGAATTTCGGTGAATGTAGCCGCCCTTTCCAGTTCCCCTGAGCTCACCGAAAATATTTGTTCTGCGCTCATGGAATTTCGGTTTTGTTTCAACTGTGGAGATTGCATCTCTGCGTTCTCGCCTTCAAAGTGTGGTCATGACAGACCCAAATTGATTGATGAGATATCATTTTCAGTGTGGCCCCGTTTTTAGAAAATCGCTAGTCACAAGGTTGAACAAGGTGAACGTTCTTCTTTTCTTTCTTTATTTTTGTCTGATATGGAAAATTTATTTGAATTATGAATTTATGAATTAATCGCGTGACAGTCTGGTACATGCTCTTAACAAAATTCAATCAAAGAGTTACAAATTTTACTGTTTAAAATTTTTCAATATGAAACGCTATAATTTTGCAATGTGAAATACAATTTAAAATTCGACAGTTTTGAACGTTTTAGTTTGAAAGAGTTTTAGCTCTAAATGTTTCCAATTTAAACTGTTCATTAAAAAAAATTTATTTTAAAATTATAATTGCTTCAAATTTAAAATTGCTTAGTTTCATAGGCTCTCAATTGAAATTGTTTAATTTATATCAATTTTGTACTGTTCAATTTCAGAAAATATTTGGGTCAAATCCACAAAATTATTCATTCTACCAAAAAATTTAGTTTGAGCAACAAAATATTTGATATTGAATTAAGTCAGTGACTAGTGTTACGGAATTTTCCATAAGGTTAACTAGTCAAGTAAGTGTGTATAAGGTGTCTAAGGAGATGGAAAAGGCCTCGGATTTTATTCCTCAATAATTCCGGGGAACGAAATATGATAAGTACGGACAGGGGCGTGCCAGGAAAGTTTTTTGGCGGGGGGGGGGCATCTAGAGTTTGTGGTGGGATATCTTGAGGTTATGCTTCCCCTTCACTTAAATTACCATTAGAATCTGGATCTTTGGGTGGGACCAAGCAGTCTTACACCCTCCCCCCCATCGCAATTCAGCTTTATAGTAGAGGAACTTCAGTAAGATTAGCCCCACCCGAAAAATTACGTAAAACTAAACAGTGCGTTAAATTAACTAAATATTTGGGTTCATGTAAATAGTCTTTATCAGATACTAAAATCCTAGCCGAGTGTTGTCAAGAACTTTCATGCTGCACATAGAATGGCTTACATGCGAGGTAGCCCATAACCCTTTTTTAGATGATGTACACACTACACAATTTGTTTATAAGATTCGCCGCCAAATAATACATTCTTACAAGCATTAAATACAAACTTATAGTCGAAATATATATGTGTGTAAGGAGTCATAAATATTTCACAATAGAATGTTGAGACATCACTAAAATTCGCGAAATACTATTAGTGAATAAAACATTTTTGTCAATACTATTATAATATTTTAATTATCCATGTCCCAGAAGTAAAATCTCTTCAATTATAATAATATGAATTACAGAATTTTTAATTACAAACATGCCACCTGACACGCGACCTATTGGGTATGTCGAAGTTATTGGAGAATTGTTAATGAAAAAGAGTAAATACAATTTGAGTACAGATGAAATCTATTATAGTTATTGATATAAGCATTGATGAATGTTCTTATTACAATTGGAAAAGTACGTAAACACCATTGCACTTGTTTCTTCTCATTAAAAGAAAAATTAATACTAATTATGTGTCATGTATAATCACTAGAAGCAATATCGAGAAGAGAGTAACCTACAAAATACAAAACAAACTACGTGTACTATATATTACGGAATTTTATGTCAGACTAATCAATTTCCAAATCTCAAAGGGCTACTATGTATTTCTTTATATGACTTTGTCGATTAGTCTTACATACAATTAATTAATTACACTAGAAAGAGCCTATATATATATATATATATATACAAGTTTCAGAAATTCATTCAAAGTTCTACACGGAAAAAAATTTCTTGAGGCGAACGAGTGAATCTATATATAGAATATATTAAACTCAAAGAAAGCGTCCACTTACATTAGGAAAAACGTTTAGTTAGTTTGATTTCAACATTTAGTTACTTTACATAAACTTTTCTCGTAGATCAGTAATTTTGACCATGTTGCTGTGAATTCTAGAAGAGACCTATAAAGTGAATAATCGCATTACTTAAAAATAGAAACGCATTAAAAAAATTATTCTCAATTACTGATAGTTGAAAGATTCTACAGTCTTACTGAATCAAACTTTAGGTTACTATTATTCTGATTCTATTATTCATTGAAATAATTATTATCCAATATGGGATGCACTTAAACTATTATTAAAATGTAAAAAAAAATGTAAATGAATATCAGTTTACTTATAGTTTCCATTGAAATTAAATGTGAAATAATATACGTCGCATTTTAATCAATAATTTAAAAATACAATTATGCTATGAATGCGGTGACCTTATCTAGAAGCAAGATTTTCGCTCTTCATCCTAAAAAAGCCGAATGAGTAGCCATGGCCAACTTTGTTGTTTCAACCTAATTTCTTCGTAGATTAAATTATTTGACAGGGATCGTTAAAGTATTACGCAAGCATTTTTCAGGTCGTTTTAAACCTCCCACCAATGTTACAAAAGATTTTTCCTACTCCCTTTGTTTGTGATCAAAGCAGGTTTTTAACGAAGCTTCACTTATTGTATGCTGGTGTGATTGTTATCATTGAAATGGCGGCTAGACTTCAAGCTAATTTTTCTAGGTCATGTGGAAACTTTCCTAAGATTTTACCTTCCCCCCTCCCCCACTGTAATAACAATAAGCAGTTACGAGGACTCCCGCCACCCCCACAAGATGCTTTTATAATTGGGCTATCTAAGATGACGTCAGATGTCCTGTGGTGGGGCTAAAATTGTCAAGAAGCTTAGTCTTGGACCCCCACTACAGGACCTCGGACGTCATCTTGAATTGCTTAATACTTGAACGACCCCGTGGATTTAAACCAAAAATTTCTTTCAATTAAAAAATATTTCAAAAAATTTTCAAAATTACACAATTTGAGACGTTAAAAACTATAAAATTTCGAATTGGTTTTCTTATTGTAGAAACTGCACTGTTTCATATTAAAAAATTTTTAATTGTACTTTACGTCTGCCTAGTATGGAAAATGCATTCGACTTATTAGTTTATGAGTAAGTTCATTCAAAATAGTTGGACATGTGACAGTTTGGTATATGATCTTAAATTGGAAACTTTCAAGATTAAATTATTTGAAATTTATATGTTGAAAATCACCAATAATTCATGTTTTTAGACTCTGAATGTCGCTTACTTTCGTACGCGGAAAAAACAATATAAGCTGTCCATCGATATCAGCAGATTACTTCACTCATTGACAAAACATAACTTAAATAAAGAGTTGTATTTTTATTCGAAACTCCTTCACACCTTATAACATGGATATTTCGTTTTCTCAAATTTATGAAAATTCTGTTTCTATAATTTGAGAAAACTTCAGACAATATCGCGATAAATAAATCTTAAAAGCTGTCTTAGTAGCGAAACAATTTAGATTGTTTACGGAAAGAAACAGTTTTGATAGAACGTCAATTTCGCACATTTTCAAAATGTAAATTTTCCAAATTATCCCTTTTTTTTAAACATAGTTTTATCATTTCTGTTCTCATTGGTCCCAGTTTAATGTATTTATTTCTTTCCTTGGTGTTCTTCGTCAGAGTTGGTTGAAGGATGTTACCATATGTTAGCAATAACAGAAAAGTATCGTACTTCTGCAATGCACGCATGTATCCGATTTCGTATGTATCCGTTTTCTCTGCAATGAACGTATGTATCCGATTTCGTATGTATCCGTCGCTTGATTGAGATGAGTTGAAGCTTGTTTCACCTGAGACATTCATAATCAAGCTATGAATTTTATCATCAACTGTAAAAGAAGCTTAAGTAAACTTTACATTCATTTGTAACATTAACAGCAGTGTATTTACAAAACACGATGTATAAGCTGGTAAATTTACGAGCGGCACACAGAAATTTACGATCGAGTCATAATTTCACCTCACGGAACGGTGTGAAAGAATAGTCCGCGATGTAAAATAACTACGTCCAACGTTGGAAATTATTTTATTCACGTGGCAGGTGGCACATTTATATAAGTAAATCAATATAAATGAGAATATGAATTTAAAATTAACGAGTAAATTTACCCTGAGAAATTACGAGCGGTACGCGTAAATCGACAATTTACACGGGGAAAAATTTGTAGTTCGAACTAAAAAATTCTGAAAAATCAAATCAATAATATAAAAATGCATTTGAATAAAGTCATTTTTAATTTAAAAAAAGCCAAGTTTTCAAGATTCCATTCTCGATTCCAGGATTTTTATATCTTTAAATTAGCTACGTGATGTCATCAGTTTTAAATGTCATACATAATCCAAGCTTCAAGTGAAGATGGGTTCCTTTTTGTTGCAGCTCCCTTTAAATGGGAAATTCATTCTAATAGAAACCCCAGCTTTTTTCTGTGAATTATAAATTTTAAACCTCTTTCAAAATTAATCCTACTTTATTAGCGCTATATATTCAGAGTCACAACATTCTTAATCTAGCTATATAATATATTTGTTTAAACGATTTATTTATGTGTTTCATTAATAATTATTATATTCACAATACATTCTGCTGCAAATCCCTGCTTAAAAAGTTTTACCAATACCGTCGGTTTGTTTCTAACAATATAACAAAGAGTAAAAAGTGATTCAGTTAAAAATGCTGTGGGTAATCTCGGCTTGCAAAAAAATGAAGTTAAGCAAGGGTAAAATGAAAGATCACTAATTCCTTATCTTACCCTTACCGATCTTCATTTTTTGCGTGCCTAGATTACCCCTAGAATTTTTACCTGAATCACTTTTTACACTGTGTTTTTTCTGTGCATTTTTACTATATATTTATTACGACTTCAGACCCTCGCGAACTTTCCTATTCACATAATGACGTTGTAATCACTATTTTCCCCATCTCACACGGATACAAACGCACAAATGCTTACTTCACATGCACAGAAAAATAAACGGTAAAAAGCGTTTCAGGTAAAGATGCTGGGGGCAATCTCGCCGTATAAAAAAAATGAAGATCGGTCCAGATGAAATGAAAAATTAAGAGATCGTTCAATTTATCCTTGACGATCTTCAGTTTTTTGCATGCTCGGATTACCGCCAGCATTTTTACCTGAAACGCTTCTTGCCTTTTGTTTTTTTCTGTGCGGGCGGGCACTAAAAAATAGGGACCCAGAAGCAACCTCGTCTATCTACTTCTGCAGGCGACTTTTGAATAAAGAAATTTGAAAGTTGGATAACTCGGAAAGTAAATTGTTGAATCATATATACTATTTATATATATAAATTACGAAGAACTGGATCCAGAACGGGCGGAGGCGGCATTAAAAATCACGTGTTTCGCTTGAGCTCATAATCTCGTATAATCTTTTGCAAAGTTGTTAATACTCGTGGCTTACGGGTGTTAATTTAATATCCATACAGGTGCGCCAACATTGAATATCCGAATCCCACTGGTACCAGTGCTTCTCTATACGGACCGCCGGCACCGCACCACACCGATAAAAAAATCCATAAAACTGCTCTCGCTCGACCATCCCTTCCGCACCCTCTGTCGTATCTACCCCGCGACTTCTCGTATGTGAGCCGTTTTGTATCGTTTCGCAATTTCGCATTGTATTCCAAACTGATCTCTAATGCTCGTTGCGTCCCTCGTTTACACCTCACAGAAAACCATTGATGTGAATTTCGTTGCATCTCATTTTAAGCAATGACAATTTTCATTCTGCCTTCATTTGTTTTCGTGTCTCATTTTTGTTGCAACTCGAAACTACACTGAATTTGACGTGCTTTGGAGGATCAGTGTTTTTCTGTGCTTATTCGAATATCTAGGCTTCAGATCCTATCAAATTCTCTTCATAGTTCCATCATTTTTGCCAGAATCTCAATGTATAGTAACCAAATTTAAGAAAAGTTCAATCTGAATCTGTTTAATCATACGCGCCTTCAATTGTTTCAATTTCAAGTTATTCGTTTTATGATCGTTTTCAATTTTTAGTTTTACGATATTCTTCTTTCTTAAAGTTCAACAATTAAAAAAAACATAAAAAAATATATAAAAAATTGTAGCTTTCAAAATTAAATAACAATATGATATTGCAAGCTTTCCGAATCCAATCAATTTCAATTAAACAACTATTAAAGTCATGAACACTTTGAAAACGCAATAATCAAGAATTAAACTGAATTGAAACATTTAAATTTAAAATGTTTAAGATTGTATATCATTCTAATCTAGAACATTCATAATTATATGTTTTATAATATTTCAAGTGATACGAATGAACAATTGCATAACTATACAAAAAGTCTAAATAAAGTAAGGTAAACCTGCCCAGAAAAATGCGAGTGTAAATTTTGTTGCAGGTGATTTTATGCTTTTACGTGTACGTATGGGTAAAATTCAAATATTACCCTGAGTGTCCTGAGTGTCCTAATATATAGAGCTGTCGCTACCAAAATAAATTTGATAGCTCCATAAAATCTTTACGGCCGTCTTTAAAATTACAAGCCTAATCTATCCCAATAACCATAATTAAAAGGTAGCACAGCAAAATGAATGAACCCACATTTTGCCGAATTTCAGGAGCGATAAAAAACGTTCTATAAAATCTGATTTTCAGTTTCATTGAAAACTGAAAATTTGATTTATAGTTTATTTTTTACTGAATGAAGGAGAAAAATGTTTCATCATAAAAATCAACTACTTCGTATAAAATGGAGAGGGAAATTTTGTTAGAAAATTAGCGCTGTTTTCCATTTTTTTAAATAACGTAGGGCGCGCGCCTTACTTTCTTTATACTTAAAATACTATGAAATCATCTCAAATCACAAGCTTAAATGGCCAAAAATGCTTTTGCCCTCAATTTTCTCAAAAACTTCACGTGATAGTAATGTTTTGCTTTTGGATTCGGATTCAGCTACCCAAAATCTATGGAAAACACGTAAGTTTAGTCCCGGTACAATAAATTAATTTTTGTGTTTTTTTTTGCCTAATCGATAAAAGGAGTTATAAGAATTCCTTTTGTGAGGATGTATATTTGAATTATTTAGTATTTTCTACCTAATAATCTCATTTTCAACAAAATGAGGGTGGATTCATTTGGCTGTGCTAACCTTTCAACTTTCATCGATGAAGTGTCGGTGAAACAACCGAATCGTAGAAATTCCGTATTTAACTTAATAAAGACGACTATGACAACTTTAAAGGGCTGCAAACGGCCCTCGGAGTAAACATTGAAAGTTACTCTTGCAACATGGGTAAAAGCAGAAGAATTGCCCGATATGGTAGGGTAAAGATTACCCGCATGGGGTAATTTTTCTTGCAGGTCATCTTTACTCTGAAATTCGTGTAAGTATTACTCTTAGTTTTTTCTATATATATATTATCGTTAGATACGTTTTAAGCGTTAAAATGTGTACACAGTAGATCCCAGGGATATTATTTATCTGAAGTTGGATAAAAACGTTGAAAACAATTGAAAACTACTATTATCCGACGACGGACAATTTTTATCTGCCTCGTGATAAAAATTATATGCCGTTGGATAATTGTAGTTTTCAATTGATTGCAGCGTTTTTATCCAACTTCAGATAAGTAATATCTCTGGGATTTACTGTGTAACCATTAAAACTTAACAATTTATATTTCTAACTTAAATCCGTCAATACCGAATGTTTCCAAATTCAACTGATAAAATTAGACGACTTAAAGATCAGGAAAATCAGTTAATTAATTACTGGATTACTGGATTGCTTGAATTGTCGTCAATTGAAAGATTTTCAATTTGAAGTTCAAATTTGAAACTTGAAAGACTTTAAAACTGAAGACGTTCAAGATTGAAAGATTAAACACTTGAAGCATTAAATGATACACTCATTTAGATATTTATTTTGTTTAAAATTATCTTCTAAAACCAATATATTAAGGTTCAAACAAGCATTCATCTCAAGTTAAACTACCTCTCTGGACTTCGGAGACATTCATTAGCTCCAACTTCTTGAAGTTCTACATAGAGAGTTTGTTTCATAAATCTTCTATTCTGATCATAACATTTTGAGAAATTTGACTTGGTTGTTTGATAATGACATAATTTTGATTTATTCAGTTACCAAGAAACTCTTGACAGGTAACTTCTGGGAAAAGGTTTCAAAATTGATTTAAAATGACGTTGTGGGCTGAATAGTGAGTAGAAAATTGTATATATTTAGATCGAGTGGGCGACATTCTCGTGTGCTCTAAACAATTTCACTGAATCAAGGAATAACTAATTTTAGTATAATCCTAGTTTTTTTAGTATGATCCTAGGTTTTAAAACAGAAACCATTTCTCTCGAAAATATGCTTTTAAATATATCTCTAAATACCGTCCACCGGGACGAATCGCTACAGTTTTTCACAAACCATGACTTGAGTCTTAGGTGTAATGTAGAAAGTGTCTAAATTGTCTCAAATTTTATATCCAAGTATAGTTACATGTGTGTGTAGCCTACGCTAAAATTAGTTTCAAATATAAACCAGTCTCGGAGTTAAAAGAAGGAAAAATCAGGAATTAAAGACAACCCAAGTTGTTTAATTCAACATCAATATTAACAATATAAACGTTTGACAAAATGTATTTGTATTGAATAAAGCGAAAGAAAAATAATGATAAGGAAAGAAAAAAGAATTAGCTATAACATATAAACATAACCTATATTTTATTTTTACATTTTATAGTTATTATTGACTATATGAGTAAATAAGTATTCAAAAATCACTGTAGGGGAAAGAGGGGTATGGTGTCGGTGCGCGCATGGCGACTATTACAAATTACGCCCGTATTTTTTGATAATTATATTAGTTTTTCCCATAAAATAGTTTTCTCTCTTCAGAAAAATAGTGATTTGATGCAAAAATTCTCTTTAACAATTCGCGTCAGAAGAGTAATTATAATTTAAAAAAAAAACAGTGTTAGCAGAAACCCATGAAAAAGTCTTTGGCTGAAATTAAGCACTTACAGCATATTTTGAAATACTTAAAACATGAAAAAGTTAGATTTTAATATTGAATGCACCTCACTTCTGTAAGGTGCTGACGAGGTTCCTGTCTCACAGGTGCAAAAATTCAAACGGAAGCATTTGACAATGCAATTCTCGCACACTTGGCAATCAAGCTACCTGGCTAGTCAAATTTGAAAACGCTGCTTTGGCTCTCACGGTGTATCCCTACCTTCCTCATCAAAAATTCCGCAACTCCGCAAAAATCCCTAACCGCATCACCTCAATTATAAACCGTCGAAAAGAAGTAAAAAATGCAGTAACTTGGGCAACCTGGCACGAGCCGGAACTACCCAGACTTTCGTCCGTCCGGAGTCGGGATCGAATTAGTCAATTCTCTTTTGGGAAATCTAGCCTATAAGACGCGAAGCCCCTGTCCATGTCAACGAAAATTTCATTGTATTATTTTCGGTTTGGGAACGGGAGTGAAACACCGGGATCGATGGATTGACCGGGAGAATTCGATTTTTACGATTCGGACGTAAAAATCTTAAAAAATCTCTATCCGAGGGGAGTAAAGGCAGTCTCCTGAGCAACCTGGCACGGGCCAGAACTACTCGGATTTTTGCCCGTATGAACGTCGGGATCAAGAATTGAATAGAAATTTTGACTGGTAAACTTAGTCCGTAAAACGCAACCACGTCCTATCTCTGGCACCGAAATTATAACTTTGGACCACGTAATGGGAGTGAGCCGCCCGAATCGAGAGTTTTAGCCATTAAAATTGGATTCGCTATCCGGACGTAAAAATTTTCAAATCTCCATCCGACGGGAGGCAGGGCTGTAACGGGAGCGGCTTTCGTCACGTCCTATCCCCAGCACCAATATTCTAACTTTCGACCAGGTAACGGGAGTGTCGTTTTTCTCGCGTCCTATCCACCTGCTTAAAATAAAATTAAATCAGCCTAGAAAATTTTACTCCTTCTCGAAACGAGACAGAGTAATTTTTTCGGAAGGCTTTAATTCAATTTTACGAGAAGTAGATATATTTTCTATTTTCCTTAAAAGCGAATTCACGAAAGGTGACGGGTGTTCGCGCGTGTTTGTGTGTGTGTCGCGAATACCTTAAAAAGGACTAGAGTGGATCCTTCGATCCACGCAACGATAAAAGGGCTTCGCCCGCTCTAGCAGAGGAAAGGAACAACCAAGCGTCATGTTCTTTCCTTTTGGCCTGTGTAATTTGAATTATTAGCAATAAAAAAATTTGTTGTCAAGTGGATTTAGGAAGTGAAAATTTTATTGATCAATCGACGCATCCCGCGAACCCCTTAACTCAGATTACGGGGTAACAACTCGCAGTCAGAGAGTAAGGGTGGCAACCCATATAAAAATGAATACAGGAAAGTCGAGTCTCTTGACCTTCCTTCAGTTTGAGGAAGCCTCCCCCCAGCGTATCGATACCAGGCAGCTTTTGTTTACGGGTCTTTTTGGATTCAAAGATAATTCTCATTTAGTTCGTACGTGACATTTTCATGAACAATTTTTCGATCTACTGCTTATTTTTTGTTTTAATCGTGAAAAATGACATTAAAGAAAAAATTTAGTTTTTTTGAAAGCGACGTAAGGTAAGGAAAAAATTAATAGGTAAAAGCTGTTTACTCAAAGAGTATTTACAAATTCGTTATTTATGCTTCTTAGAAAAGGCGAGTAGACGTTTTTTCAATCGTAAAAAAATAAGAATAAAAATAAAAAAATTAAATTATCGGATAAACAACACAAGAGACGAAAAAATTAGAAGGCAAAAGTTGTTCAACGAAAATTACCTGAAAATTTGTTATAAACTCTTGTTATAAAAATACATAAAAAATCAACAATTTACTTTTTGGAAAAACGACACAAGCTACAAAAACTTTTTATTTAACAAAAATTTTCGCCCAAAATATATCTACAAATTTGCTCAGAACCACTCTACACTAGTATGCGAATTTTCAGTTCAAATAATAAAAAATAGCATTGAAAATAAACAAATTAAATTTATGGAGTAACGACACAAGTTGCAATCAAATGTATAATAACAACATTTTTTGAATAGGATGCATACTTTTTTATAATTATAAAAACGAAACAATTAAAATGCATATGTTTCATTGCCAAGGCATATTATGAATTGTGATAATATAAAATATTGGAATGATAGATTTTTCAGGGCAGCTGAGAATAAAAATTAGTGCAAAATAAGGAGCAAATACTGAAGTAGTCATGGAAAGTAAAATTTGTACATTATTTTGCAAAACCTGAATAAGCAGTACCAGCTTGAAATAAATAAATAAATAAATATGATAACATTTGATATAATAGTGTAGAACATAATGTTGAAAAGCTCAGATTTTGGAGAAAATCGAGTGCGAAGCACGAGATGCGTGATGAGAATGTGCTCGTTGAAGCCAAAGGAGCTGTAACAAAAGAGAATTCACAATCACCAAATTAGAGTTGTCGATGATTTGACCTTTAATTTTGAAAGGTCTGAGCGCAAATGTAGGGGAAACACAAAGACCGAGCGCGTAGCGCGATGTATATACATCATCGAGCGCGAAGCGCGAGATAAATATATTATCGAGCGCGAAGCGCGAGAACCAACAGTCGCGCGCCATAGGCGCGCTTAAACTTGCGAGCAGCGCGCGATGAGAATGTGCTCGCCCGGCGGGCAGATTTTTATTTTTCGAACCAGGCTGATTCATTTAAGTTCTGCAGCTCCGCGGTAAAACCCGAGGTAAAACCTATTTTACTATGACTTTATTTTAAAACCCAGTGAAACAGTGGCCTACTCACGTGTCCTTCTCATTGCTCAAACATCATTTAAGTCTATTAGGATTAGTGTGTATACTGCCGGACGATTCCACTTCACTGCGTATGAACCTGTATAAATTTTCATTTACTAAGGTGGGCTTACAATCACGGTGTGAATTTAATCACCCACAGTGATACCACGCGGCTGCATTCCAGTTTTCAGCCGCACGGTTGAATATTTTTCTCTGATTTTTTGCATACGTCATTTACATATTATTCTCTTTTTTCGTATACATTCCGCTTTTCGAAAAAATGTTTATATTTGATGTTATAAACAAAAAGAAAAGAACAATATAATAAAATTGCAGTGACGTTCAGTGTTAGCTCAGTTAGCATTTTCGCAGCATAAACATCGATCCTCATCAAACTCACGAAGCAGACACCCCCGATCGTGACGAACAACCCGGAACGAATCACATGTAACTGGAACGTGTGCGTAATCCACTGCTGCTCCTTCTGTCCTAGAAGGTAAGCAAGAGCGGGAAATTTACGCGAGGGAACATCATGCGACACTGTTCCTTGGAGTCAGGTCTCTAGCCGCGGATGACCTTACGCGGCAGACGGGACAGTTGGAGATGATGGTTTCAACTCTGGATACTTTTGTAGAGCTACCAATCTTGGTAGAATGTTACGAGGAACAGTGTTAACGGACCAGATGGAGTGATCCCAGAAGAAAAGCTCGAAAAGAAGTGCTTGATATTTTGACCGTTTTTCTTCCTCCTTTGCCGTGATATTACCATCGGCTGGTGTCGAGATTTCAATCACGTAAATGATCTTGGTCTTCAGATCTTGGAGGAAAATATCAGACTTCGTAGCACTGATACGTTGAGTGGTGGAGAATGAGTAATTCCAGTAGATCTTGCACTCATCATTGTCCACAACGGACTCGAGTTCTCCCTGGGCTTATGGCAATTCGGGCAATAGATCGACACGACAGAAGTACCTAAGATGGTAATATAACACTTTTAGAGTCACATTGTGTCTCTCCATGTACCCGTAGCGTGCATACTTTGAGCATCTACTGAGAACATGTCCAAGTGTATCTGGCTCTTGCTTGTATGCTCGGCAGTTGCTATCGCCTTCAAGTACATCCATTATGCGCTCGCGGTAAACTAAGGTGTCTATACCATCTTGACAGGCAAAACGAAGTCCCTCAGTCTCCGATCTTAATCCAGCAGACTTGAGAAACATGTTGGACAGACCCATCGAGAGTTTTTTTTTATTATTTTTTTATTTTAATTATTCTATTATTTTGTATTATTTTTATTATTTTGTATTTCATTCTAATTTTTTAAAAACTAAAGTGCGCTAAATTTCAAAGAGCACCTTTGTCACAGATTTTCGCATTTTCATTTGTTTATTTATTATACGTTTACTCAAAGTATGAGAAAATCGAGATTTTTAACAAATCATTATTTACTCTGCATAGAATGAAAATCATCCCAAATCAACGCAAGAGTACTCCCAGAATACAAATAATTTGATTGTTGTATGTTTTAATTATTATAAACAAACTACATTAACAAACAGTCAAATATTTAATTATTGTTGAAAGAAATTTCTTATTGGATGAAAATGCTTCAAATTATTTTGAAAGTGACTGTTAGTCACAGTTTTTATAAATACAATTACAATTATTGTAATTGTTACGAACAATTTTTTGCAAACATTTGGAATTTGTGGTTTCTTCTATTTCTATTTAATTTGAAATATTACGAAATTTGCATGTATTTAAAAATAGGCTGTGTATAAATGTCCGGTGCCGGGCGCTAGGTTGATTTCCGTTAGATTGCTCTGATTGGTTACACGGCAGTGGGCGCGGTCTGCCGTATAGCAGCTCTGCGTCCGGGTGAGTAAACTTATTTTCTTAAGAAGTGCACGAGGCATAACCTTAACCCATTAACGACCAAGAACTACAATTTCTTAACTTATGTTCAAGCCTCATTCTCATGACTGAAAAAGAGAAATTTCCGAATGAAAACCATGTTTCCTTATAGTTTTGGGTATGCTCTTTAAGAATCCATGGTCAGAATGGAGTCTGGTCCAGTAGAAAATCCAATATGGCGCAAAATCTGGAGAAAAGTACCAAAAAATTGGGAATTTGTTTTTCATAATTTTTTTTTCGAGCCAAAAGAGTGTTGGGACTCGATCCTAACTAAGATCAACGGTGATCGGAATAGTTGACCTACAAGAAAAAACTTGTTTCACTGATCTCAAATAGCCATACTCTTCGCAAAATGGTGGATCCATGCCCTTCGCAAAATGACTGACCCAATATGGCGGACATGAAATTTTGAAAACTCTACGATTTTCGCACAACTATGTACTCGGGGGTTCTCGGGGTCGCTAATTTTGAATTTGAAATCGAATTTTAAAAATTCAAAATGGCGGCACCAATATGGCGGACATGAAATTTTGGAAGCTCTACGATTTTCGCACAACTCTGTACTCGGGGGCTTACGGGGTTGCTGATTATGAATTTTACATCGGATTTTTTAAATTCAAAATGGCATACCCAATTTGGCGGACATGAAATTTGGGAAACTCCACGATTTTCGCACAACTCTGTACTCGGGGGTTTTCGGGGTCGCTGATTATGACTTTGACATCAAATCTTTGAAATTCAAAATGGCGGACTCAATGTGGCGGACATAAAATTTTGGAAAGTGTACGATTCTATGCTTGCCATCTCCAGCATCTTTGTTTATTACGACCACATTCACAATGGAGGTCTGGATCAGTCTCATAAAAACGACCCAAGTCCATTTTTTCGAACGAATGCTTGGAAGCACATTACTGCAGTGTCCATCATGGAGATCAACTCCTCCCATAAACTTGTTGTAGAGATGGAAGGCTTTCGGGAAAGGTATCTCAACTTTGGATCGTGCTTGTGAACTGTACCTTTTCAAGGGTAATAAAGGAGTTACTCCTGCAGCAGTGGAAACTATCGAAACTGGCTTCGAATCTACTACAGTTATGTAGTTCATGCCGCTATTTTTCTCATGTTTCACGACATACTCGCCTCTTGGAGCTCTTTTATTTGTGACATTCTTCTCCTTCACCCTATTGTCTCTGATCGTTCCGGTACATTTCAATCCCAGATTCTTCAAATGCACAATAAGATCTAAGTTTGTGAAATAATTATCAAAGTAAATATGAAATTGAGGTAACTTTTCCACAGCTGTCTTGTTCAAAAGTGGTTGTAACAAATCCATCACTATGCGAGTACCTAATGCGCATTCACTGAATTTCTCTCCAATTTTTGAATTTTGCCCACAATATATGTCAAGACACAATACGAAACCATCTGAAGTGCAAAGTCCCCAGAATTTCAGGCCAAATCGTATGGATTTTCCTCAAATGAATTGTTTCAATGATGTTCTTGCACACGATTTGGCAATCATTTCATCTATGGAGAGAGCAGTCCTCCATATGCCAAACTTCAGGATGTTTCTCTGGAATAGATTCAGTAGTGCACGAACGCGCCACGCATTATCATTGGCGTCACGATCTCCAATTTTTGAGTACTTCAATCCAGACTTGATTCCTTCGAACGTTTTGCGTGACATCGCAGAAGAGATCGCGTCACAAGATATTGATGGATCTGTCGACCAATAATCTCTCTGAGACTTCCTCTTATTGAAAGAAGTTAGGATGATTATTCCTAGAAAAGTATTTAAATCTTGCAACTGTAAATGAAAATCATTCTCGTTACATGCATCAATGATGTATTGTTTCATTTCAATAGAGAAGACCATTTCGAAAAGATCTACAGGCTCTCTGTCTCAAATATTTTTCTTCACGGATTCTTTCAGTAAAATGTTGTCCTCAATAACATTAGGGTCACTTTTTTCACCATCTGCCCACAGAAATCATGATTTCCTTCTAGTTTTGCTTGATTTTCGGTGTAAGTTTTACAAGCTTCTGCGTAACTTATTTCCGGAACATTTTCATCCTATTCAGTATCAGAATCCGAATTATCGGAGCCAGAATCGTTTGGATTTGGCAACGTAATTATTAAACCGAAATCATTTTCTGATGCATCCACCGCGTACTCCACATAGGTAGAAACAAGGACCATCAAGCTAGCACCTCCACAATCGAAATTCCCGAATTTCTTTGTATCAGAATTTTGGGCTTTTTTGGACCGTATTGCCGATTTTTGGGCTACACTACTTTTTTTGAAAATTCAAATTTGGAGTATACGTGCTGATTTGGCTCAAGCCAGCACCTCCACTGTATAAAAATTTGAAAAAATTAAAAATCAAACACGACAGAATTTTGGGCTTTTCTTGTGCTCTTGAATGCGCTGACAACCGATTCGAAAAAACAACCCCTACTGAAAATAAAACTACCCCCTATGTCCAAACTCAAACTTGAAAAAAAACAAAGTACAGCAGAATTTTGGGCTTATTTTGGACTCTTGAATGCACAAAAAAAAATTCAAAAAACCACCTCCTATGAACAGAAAAACCATCCCCTTGCAAAAAATAAAATCCGCAAAAAAAAGTGCTTCAGTATTTTGAGCATACTTTGGGCTGTCGAATACACAAAACAAAATTTTGCAAAACCACCCCTATGTACAAATTCTAAAAAACATTGTTTTTTGAAAATGTCGTGTCTACTTGGTGTCAAGGGGTTGCTTTTCAACTGTAACGTTTGGAGCCCAAAAATCGGTGCTGGTATTTTGCAGCGGCCCAAGAATCAGAGACTCTATTTACACTGTAAAATTCTAAAAAACATTATCTTTTGACAAAGTCATATCTTTGTGGTGTCAAGGGGTTGCTTTTCAAGTGTGAGGGTTGGAGCCCAGAAATCGGTGTTGATAATATATGACTTTGTCGAAAATATTGTTTTTTTTTTAGAATTTTACAGTATAAATAGGATCTCTTATTTTTGGGATCCTGAAAAATACCAACACCGATTTCTGGGCTTTAACCCTTACAGATGAAAAGCAACCCCTTGACACCGCAAAGATATGACTTTGTCACAAAATAATTTTGTTTAGAATTTTACAGTGTAAATAGAGTCTCTGATTTTTGGGCTCCTCAAAAGTAATAACACCGATTTCTTGGCTACAACCCTTATAGTTGAAAAGCAACCCCTTGACACCACGAAGATATGACTTTGTCAAAAAACAATGTTTTTTAGAATTTTACAGTGCAAATAGGGTCTCTGATTTTTGAGCTCCTGAAAAATACCAACATTGATTTTTGGGCTTCAACCCTTACAGGTGAAAAGCAACCACTTGACACGACGCTAATATTATTATGTCATAAAATAATGTTTTTTAGAATTTTAGAGTGTAAATAGAGTCTCTGATTTTTGGGCTCCTCAAAAATACTAGCACCGCTTTTTGGGCTCCAACCCTCACAGTTCAAAAGCAACCCCTTGACACCACGCAGATATGAATTTGTCAAAAGATGTTTTTTAGAATTTGACAGTGTGAATAGAGTCTCTAATTTTTGGGCTCCTCCAAAATACCAACACCAATAAGTTTCTGAAGTTTGGGGCTTGTTTTGATTTTTGAGATATGGCCCAAATTCTTGTGTACTTCGTTTTTTCCGAGTTTGAGTTTGTACATAAGGGGTAGTTTTATTTTCAGCAGGGTTTGCTTTTGCAAATCGGTTGTTAGCGCATTCAAGAGCCCCAGAAAAGTCTAAAATTCTGTCGTGTTTGATTTTTGATTTTTTTAAATTTTTATATAGTGGAGGTGCTGGCTTGTGTCAAGTCAGTCTTTTGCGTTTTGTTTGTGACATGGCGTTGGTAGTAAAAGTAAATAACTCTCAATCTTCCAGGAACTTGGTATTGAAACTCGTCCAATCAATTCACAACGGAATGTTGACAGTGTCTTTTACAACTCTATCTGAATATAGTGCATGAAACAAATGAAGATTCAATACAAACGACCTGACGTTGCCTGAGGAGCTATTCATTTGCTCTCCATCAGAACGAATGAATAGCTCCCCAGGCAACTTCGGGTCGTGTGTATCGGATCTTCGTTTGTTTTATGCACTATATTCATATCAAGTTGTAGAAGACACTGTTGCCTGGGTTCATTTGTTCTGACGCAGAACAAATGAATATCTCCCCAGGCAACGTCGGGTCGTTTGTATCGGATCTTCATTTGTTTCATGCACTGTATTCAGATCGAGTTGTAAAAGGCCCTGTCAACATTCCGTTGTGAATTGATTGGACGAGTTTCAATGTCAAGTTCCTGGAAGATTCAGTTTTTTATCTTTACTACCGTCGCCATCGCAAACAAAACGCAAAAGACGTTCTGTTCCTACCTATGTGGAGTACGCGATTGATGCCATATTGGATCCGCTATATGAAATTCTGAACATCCAATTCGAAATTCGTAATCAGCTACCCCGAAAACCCCCGAGTACAGAGTTGTGCGAAAATCGTAGAGCTTCCAAAATTTCATGTCCGCCATTTTGAATTGAAAAAATTTGATGTCAAATTCATAATCAACGACCCCGAAAACCCCTGAGTACAGAGTTTTGCAAAAATCGTAGAGCCTCCAAAATTTCATGTTCGCCATATTGTCTCGAACAAAAAATTATGAAAAAAAATTCCCGATTTTTTGGTACTTTTCTCCAGATTTGGCGCCATATTGGAATTTTTACTGGACCAAACTCCATTCTGACCACAGATTCTTGAAGAGCATACCCAAAAATACAAGGAAACATGGCTTTCTTTTGGAAATTTGTCTTTTTCAGTCATGAGAATGAGGCTTGAACATAAGTTAAAAAATTGTACTTCTTTGTCGTTAATGGGTTAATATTACAACATAATTCTGCTCTTTATATTCTGCAACCACACTCTAATTCCTAAACTTTTTAACACTTTCAGAGAGATGAATAAAATGAAATTATTGACAAATACTTAGAATATCTTAATTATTATTTAAGCTTTGATTTAAAGGCAATTTTGCACATATTTCCCGGATTTTGATGAGAGGTACGAAAACTTCGAATTATTTCGAAAGATTTTTTAAAGTTCTAGATACTAAATGTTTGTTAAAAATAATTTGAAAATATTTCAAAAAAATTTTAAGAGAATCTATTTCTTTAAATAAAATTTTTGCACCCTATAAGGATTTTGAAACATTTTCGTATGATAAAATTTGTTGGTTACGATTCCATGGAAAATTTAATATGACTTTATTTTTCATCTTTGCAGGATTATAAAATTCTAGAAAAAAATTAGAATAAATGTAAGAAATATTTAGAAGTTTCGAAAAGAAACGACAAGAATTTTGAACTTGAAAAGATTGCAATAAATGTAAAACATTATGTAGATTTTTGAAGATTTAGTAAAACAAAAACAAAAATTTGCAGATTTTTTTCAAATATTTAGGAAAAATTCAAATCGTTTTAAAAATTATTCAGAAGTTTTCAAACTGTTATGAAAATAATAATTTGAAAATATTTTTTAAAAACTCAAAAGAAAACGTGGCCTTTGAAGATTTCGAAATAATATTTTAAGGGAATAATTAACAAGATTTTAAAATATTACATAAGATTTCGAAAATGAATCTGAAAGATTTAAAGACAATTTTACGGATAATTCGAGTCAGTTTAAAAGACATTTTGAATTTTTAAAGTTTTCAATAGATTAAAAATATTTCAAAACTGAAAGATTTGCGAAAATTTATGAAACATTTTAAAATTTTGTCCAAGCTTTGAAGGATCCTAAATATCTTTTAAACCTACTCAAATTTGTGCTCAAATTATGTAAACTCATGCAAAAAAAAGATAATAATAATAATTATATATATTTTATCTTGAATTTTCCGAAATGTTTTAGAATTTTCTAAAGAAACTTTGGAAAATTATATTTATACAATAACCGTGAAGCAAATGAACAAATAAACTTGAAAAATAAATAGTCATGCGAAATTTGTATGTTTCGTTATACATTATTTTTCCCTTCATATTATAATTCATCCACAATTTTTTTTCTTGACTGAAACAATATTTTTTGTTGAAAATACAAGATTTATGTTGAAATTTCGTCTTTTTGGTTGATAATCAATTATTCTGCTTAAAATTAGAATATTTTTGGATTAAAATATCAACTATTATATTTTTTATCAAGAATTTATATTTTTTAGGTGAAAATTCAACTACTTGATTAAAAGTTGTACTAATTTGCTAAAAAGTATTTTTTTGTTGTTGTGAAAAAATGTTTTTTTTTTTATAATTTTTTTATTTAAAAACTACACTTTGCAACGTTATTTTTGTCCTTCAAATAAGTCCAAGTCGAAAATCCTACAAGGATCACCTACAATTGTTTAAAGGACATGAAAAATGTCTAAAAATGGCAGATTTATTATTTGTATAACATAATCCTGATCTTAATATATGAAAAATAATATGAATAAAAATGACTTTTGTAAAAAATGTGTCTTTTCAAATAGTTCAGATATTTAAAACTGCAGAACGTAAAAGGAAAGTTTTATCAGTCGGTCTCCAATGAACGCTTGGCTACAGGTTCGGGCCTGTAACAGGGGAGCTTTATGGACGAGCATGCATCTGGAAATCCTAAGCCTCTAACAATAAGCACCTCTGAGTTCAACTTTACTGTCATAAATTCTTCAGGTTCGGAGAAAAGCTGCTGTTTAACTGAAAATTTTCATTTTCACTCATTTTCGTAATCGCTTCAAAACTATAAATTAAAAAATAATGGACATTTTTTTACAAATCTGATCTCAATGTCCTCAAAAATGCTTTTAAAATTTTTTAAATTAAACAATCATATCTGAGGTTCGCTACGTGTCATCGAATATCGCAATTTTATTCAGCATTCGAGATGTCTCAAATATTTTTATAACTTTGTTGATATATTAAAATTTGACAAAATGCATCTTGACTGAGAAGAGAACACGTTTATAAAAGGGTAAAGAAATTGACTATCATTTACAATTTCTACAACAAAGTCGAAGAAGTAAAAAAAGTATACGTTTTACGTGTTAAACTCCATTAGACACAAAAATTGCTTAAAAAAGTACTACAAATCATTTTATTTCAAAATAAAAAAATATGTATTTATTTGTTTTCACCAGAGACCGATTTGGCGAATGCGCGGGTCAAAAATTCCAAAATCTATATTTTTGGGCCACCCTAATGTCCAACATAACCTCCAAAAATGTAATAATCATCTTTGTTGTTTAACTCAGCCTGAACCTTTTTTAACCTGATTTTAATGGTAAGCTAATTTTTAATTTTTTAGAGATTCTATTGTCTTGTTATACTACTTTATTATTATTATTATTTATTTTTATTTATATTTTAGACAAATTTTAACATGATAAGGAAACTGGTGCGTGTTTCGAAACGTCATACATTTTAATTTCGTTATGATCTTGACACAATAAATTATACTATTTTTGTCTGGAAGCAGTCAATTTGACTTTTGTCACCACTTTCATCTAGTATATTCCCAGACGTTAAATATAAGAAGGATTTAACGTCACCTTATTTCTTCAATATTTCTAAGCTATAACAGTTACTTGTGATATAAGTGCGTAAAATAGGTGATTGTGTGCGACTGTGAATTTTGCAGCATAAGCCCCTGGCAAATGATGCAATCACACGAGTTAGCAATCACCTATGCGCACGTGTATCACACGCTTTTTTTGCAACGCCCGTCCGAAAAAGTTGTGTTAGGAGGAGTTAACGAAAAATACTAATCTTAAAAAAAAGATTTTCCAAGTTTGTAAACATATTTTTTCAAAAAAAATGACTTACAACAAAAATTTTGGAAAACAAATTTCTGAAAAAAATTTTTTTTGAAGAAAGATGTTTGAGAAAAAAATTTGGTGGGAAAAAATTTTTGAAAAAAAAATTAAGAGAAAAAAAAATTTTGAAAAAAATTCGTTGAAAAAAAACTATTTTGAAAAAAAAGTTATGTATAATAAATGTTATGGAAAAAAATGTTAGCGCTTATGCCCTTTTGCTGTGCAAAATGTTGGCGCTTATGTCCTTTTGTACGACGGACGAAAACGGCTACGAAACTTTTTGAAAAGAAAACTTCAATTATTAAAAGATTTGTTCAAGTTGAATCCAAATTTATTTCAAGAAGATATCAAACCCAGTGTTTAAAGTTACCTATGCCAGTGTCTAAAGTAGCTCATCTCGAAAGTGCGCATACGCAGCTTTTGCACCAGTGCCTAAAGTAAGCCATCTTCAAACTGCACATGCGCGAAAATTGTTTCGCACACAAGCTGCTCAAATAAGGTCCTTTAGGCACCGTTTAGAAGCATGAAAACGTCAACTTTAGAGGTGTGTCTTGCAAATAGATAATTTCATTCAATAACAGAATTAAAATTTTTTTTTAATCCGCTGTGTTTCCAATTTCGATTTCTGGATCTTGGAGATTTTTTTTTATTCATTTTTGTCACTAGAAACATTTCAGGTATTCGAAAAAATTCTTCTCCTATTTACAAAGGTGTTAACATTTTTACCGAAAATACGGCTGAACATTTTTAACGCTACTTTGTAGCGTTGTAGCGTTTTCGAATCCCAGAATCTGTTCGAAATGTCTCGTCGTATAGATATATATATATATATATATATGTGTGTGTGTGTTTGTGTGTGTAATATATATTATATACATAATATAAATATGAATCTGCGGAGCGTTCTGGGGCTTGCTCCGGCTCTGCCACGCGTTGCCTCTGCATTGCAGTACTGTAGTGTGCGTTCGGCTTCGGTTTCGATTCCTTTAGAATCGAAGCGAAGGCCCTATGCCAAGGCCACCGAATGCGCAGAGCACCCAAAAATGGGTCGGCAAACAATGCCGATCATCCTAGAGTCCGGGGTGCTGAAAATAATTTAGATGCAAACACGACGACGAACCGGCGGACCGCTGCTTGATCAAGCTGCAGCCGAAGATGAGGATGCGACATTAATACCAACCCAAAGATCTGGCTGAAATGGATGCCTCCCTCTGTGGAGAAATCTCGCAAGAGTCCGACCTCTGGACCATCAATTGCTCATGTAGCCCAGAAGATAAGTGGCTGTTCTACATTACCGATCACTTATCATAACCTAAGCACTTTAAAACTATTATTTTTGTCGGGCTTGCTCCCCTGGTGAGGCCTCAATTATTTACGATATTTAATATACTTTGGACTTAAATTACGTTTAATGATTATAATGGAATAATATGAATTTGTTTTATCTGGCAAAATAAAAAATTGTCATACTGTAAGTATTGCCATTAATGTTGAAAACTTTATATATCTGCCAGCGAATCTTCCATTCATTCAATGTAAAAACTGTTTTCTGCATACTTCTTCTTTTACAACGTCAATTTCCAAGCTTTTAGTAAGTAACACTATCTCTTTGATAAAATAGATTTATTTTATGGAAAGTAGAATTAAAATTGTTGAGTAATAGCGATGTTATAAGCAAAGTCGCCTTTGCCCCACCGTTCGGCGATGCCCCTCCTTACTCTATTTCTAAAATACGAAATACAAAAGTAAGTAAAAAAGAGAGATGAAATATAATTACTAATTAAATATAATTAAAATAATTAAAAATAAACGCACGATTTAATATGCAAGATACGAGACATGTACTTTTTTTAAAATTTTTTCCCGAACTAAGGGCTACTTGTATAATGTATATTCAGGTTAATTATGAAAAAACTAACGAAAAGTTTTATTAAAAAGTTTTATCTTGGGAACAAATTGATATAATTTAATTTTCGTTGGGGCAGCTTGTAGTGCAATCTACACTCTTTTACACCCCCTAAAGAAACTTGAAAATGTTTAAAAATTACAAAAATAACGTACATTTTTTGAAAAACATATAAAGTGAATTTTCTCAAAAACACCTTTATATTTTTGTCCTCTCTTCCTTCATATTTGAGTTTTTCTATATAGAAAAACTTATTTTTTTCATACAAATTTTAAATAGTGATTCTTTTTTTAAACATTCATAGTTTTATCTTTCAAAGAAGCTAAAATCTTATATTAGAAATTTTTGTCTTAATTATACGAAATAGTTTTGGAAATTTTATGCTTTTACTTTATTATTTTTTATATAAAATTCCCGAAAATATAATTACGGAACTAGTTGAAAATGAATTTGATATGTATTTCGAGCCGGTTGGCGAATCGATCGAATTGGTCGGCTCTTTGTGGGATTTCGTGTAATTAATATATGCTGCGAATACAGTCATGTCCGCAGGATACCCAAACCTATTGGCTGATGCTCCTTCGAATCCGACAAGGTCTATACTCTTCTATTCTATGGGAATACACAGAAGCCATAAGAAATTCGATACGATGTTCCCCGTGGCGTCTGACGTGGTGCGCCCTGTCCACGGTGGTGCTTCCCACTTCCTCCCTCGCTGACTAATACCACTCATATTGATAGACACCTCAATCTTATCTTTTTGAATTTATTTACATATCTTATTTTCAACCATTTTTCTTCCTCAGAGAGAAAGCTTTGTAATGGTAAAAATTACAAAAAAATTTAATTTGTTTAACTGAACGTTCATCAATTTAAAAAAGTCTAATACAATATTCTGAACGATTGTGCAGATGTATGTGTGTGTGGATGTCACAGTTTTTCGTGGACACGATAACTTGAAGACGATTGCAGATAAATTTATGAAATTTGAAGGGCTTATTTTCATCACTAATATCTCAAAACTGACCGAAGGATTCCTTGAAATATTTATCATCTTTTTTGTTGGCACTTTATAATGTTTTAAAAACGGCTTTTATAGTTGAACTTTTTTCATTAACGTAATTCAAAATTGATGCAAGAATATAAAAAAAACCTTAACTCGAGACGAATCGATTGACCTATAATATTAATACATTTTATTACAGAGTAAGAAATTCGATGCAAGAAAAGAAAAGTTTTATTAATTCAAGGCGAATCGATTGACCCATAACATTAATATATTTTATTGAACAGTGAAGAAGTTATGGTCATTTATAATATATGAAAAATCAATTTTTCATAGTTAACCTTTTTTCATTAACATAATTCAAAATTGATGCAAGAACAGATAAGATTTCTTGATTCGAGACGAATCGATTGACCTATAATATTGATGTACATTGTATTGTAGAGTACACAGGTTTTAGTAATTTATGTAAGTTGAAAAATCTGTTTCACAGAAAAACTTTTTTTAACATAATTCAAAGTTCATGCAAGAATAAAAAAAACTCCTTGATTGGCTACGGTTTGATTGACCTATTTGTATTTTTTTATTTTGTCTTCCTCACATACGAAAATCGAACTCAAAGCTATGGCTATTTTTCCATCCAAAATTCAGGCCTCAAACTTATATAAGATATTCAAAATACTGCCAATACTCAATAGCAACACAAATTTTAAAAAATAGTAGCAAAATAGTGGCATGCAATTTTCTAAATATTAAATCGAGGGGTTAACTTATTTTGAATCTGGTATATAAACCTCCAGGGTTGCTACAGGTCAGGGAATTCCAGAAAGTCAGGGTATTTTCGATAAACTGAAGTTGAAGTTAATTTGATTATTTTGTTAAAAAGTCATTCTTTTTGGCTGAAAATTCATCTAGTTTGGTAGAAATTGCATCTTTCTTGATAAAAAATCACAACTGTTTGGTTAAAAATTAATCTGTTTTGGTTGAATTCAACTGTGTTTGATTTAAAATTAAAATCTGGTTTAGTTAAAATATCAAACATTACATTTTTCGTTGACAATTAATCTTTTTTGGTTGAAAATTCATTTTTTTGGTTGATCATTTACCATTTTATTTTTTAAAAAAACCTGTTTTTTTGTTTGTTCAAAACTTGACTACTTTGTTGAAAATTATTTTTTTTTCAAAACTTGACTATTTTGTTGAAAATTATTTTTTTTTTTCAAAATTTTCTTTTACTGAAAATTAAACTATTCAATGTTTTGTTAAAAAATTATCTTCTTCAGATGAAAACTCCTGCATTTTGTTAAAAATTCGTATTTGTGGTAAAATATTAATCTTCTTGGTGACTAATTAATCTGTTCGGTTGAAAATTCAATTCTGTGATTGAAAATTCAACTATTACCTTGAAAATTCCTTTAAAAAGTTGAAACATTTGTTTGAAAATTCATGTACTTTGTTGAAAATTATTTTTTTTTTGTAGAAAATTTTTTGTTGAAGGTTAATCTTTTTTGGTTGACAATTCATTTCTTTGGTTCAAGGATTTTTTATTGAAAATTAACTTTTTTAACTGGGAATTTGAATATTCCATTATCTGCCGACATTTCTTTTTATGAAACTAAAACTTCTTGGTTGAAAATTCATCTGTTTGGTTGTAAATTAAACTAGTACGTTAAATATTTATTTTATTTGGTTGAAAATTATTTTTATTTTTTTACTAAAAGAATTACTATTCAATTTTAAGTTGAAAATATATATGTTTTAGCTGAAAATTCAACTATTTTGTTAAAAACTCATCTTCTTGGTAAAAATTTAATTTCACTGGTTGAAACTTTCTCTTTTTGATTGAAAGTTTATTTCAATGGTTGAAAAGTTAACTATTTTTTTGGAAATTCAATTTTTTGTCAATTTTTTTTACTAAAAATCTAACGTGAAAATTCGTTTTCTTTTTGTTGGCAATATATTTCGTAAGTGAACATTTAAGTATTGTATTTTTGGTTGAAAATTGGTCTTTTTTTGTAAATTCATCTTTGAGTTGAAAATTCAACCATTTAATTAAAAATTTATTTTTCTGGTTGAACACTCATAATTTTAGTCAAAAAATCCATTTCTATAAAATCTCTGAAATTCGTAAAAATCCTTCAAATTACCTAGAAATTCCTTGAAATTTCATTTTAGTTAAATTATTCCCTAAAGTTATCTAGAAATCCGTTGAAATTCCTTGAAATGTTTTGAATATTCTTGATACGTTTTAAAATCCTTTGAAATTTTTTGAAATTTTTGGAAAACCCTTTAAAATCATGAAATTAGATGATCGTTCTTAAAATCTTTAAAATTCTCTTACATTCCTTGGATTTCTTTTTAATTTTTTAAAAGCTTTGAAACCCAATAAAATTTTATTCATATCCCTGAATCAGTTTAGACATCCTTTGAAATATTTTGAACATATTTTAAATCTTTTGAAATGGCCGATACGTTATTTTACCAAAGCTAGCGAAGAAGTTTGAAAATATGTTCAAAAGCACAGTAGCATTAGTGTAAATTTTTCATAATAGTAGCAAAATAGTGGCATCGCTACACAAAAGTGGCAAAGAGTGTCAACACTGGCGTGAGTCCGAGCCCTAAAAATTATGTATTTTAAAGAAATCTGATTGAAAAATAAGTTCAAGTAAACGGGATATTTGAATTTCGCGCCTAAAAATTGTCATTCGCTCTGTCCAACCCGTGGTGAGAAAAATTGGGCGTGAGATTTAAATATTAGAAATTTTATAATCGAGCTGAAAATGTGAATTCGTTCCGGACAATCCGTTGTGGGATAAGACGCGAGATTTTAGTATTACTAATTTTGAAATTTTGCGCTATTTTGCTATTTTGCGCCAATAAGAGAACGATTATTTAGGCGCGGAATTCAAATGACAAAAATTCTTTAAAAATACCTTTTATCATTGAAATTTGAAAAATGGTTCAATGTTGAAAATGTGTAATTGTTAATTTTGTTAACCCTTCTTAATTTAATTCTGAACGATTTTTAATGTATATTATCTCTTAATTTTCAAGATTTATTTTACGAAATATAGATGACGATTTTTATTCAAGATGTTTGTTTTCCTAGCCAAGAATTTGAGATGTTTAGGAAACTTTTGTGGAATAGGGTCATTGTGGTTTGCGGAGGTATTTACAATATTGTTTGAGGTTCTGAAAAATCGTGCATTTCTCAGCGGGAGACTCGTCGCAAGCTTTGGACTAGGAGTTAGCGTTTGGTCGGTCGGATCTAAAATCAGATCTGGAGCAACGACCCTCGAAACAACACGAACCGTAAAGAGACTCCCTCCTTTAAGTCGCTATCAGCCTACTTTTCGAATAACTTTTTCCTCAATGGAAATGTTTCAACTCGTGTTTGAAACTCATTTTAAAATAGTTCGAAAATCGACACATAAATTCTTTATGATAAATTTCTCCCATAATCGTTATGATAAAGTAATTCAAATTTACTCTGTGCAAATTATCAAATAAATATTTTTGAACTTATTTTTTTCTAACTTTCTTCATTTCCTTTCTTTCAAAAAAAAAAATTGTATTGATAAAAAAGATTTTAAAAACTATGTGACGAAATTGGCAGAGTTTTGCTGTTACTGTGAACTAAAGAACTCTTTGAATATTTTCTTAATCCGTTCTTCTTCCAACTTAATAAAACTCAAGATAACAAGAAAACAAAGAAGAAAAAAGTCGATCAATATTCCCAGGCTGGCCGCAAAACTTCATTTTCAAAATTCCCTGACTTCTCCCTGATTTTTCCCACACTCATTTTTCAGTTTTCCTGACCATTAATATTTAAAGAACAAAATTCTTATCTTGTAACATTTTTAATTTAGAATGTTTTATTAACGGAATAAACAAATTTATAAATTTTTTATTTGTTATTCTCGAGCTGTCACGTCTTTTTAAATTGCAAGATAATTCGAAAAAATTTGATTCATAAGGATTCAAAACGAATCAAACTAATGGGAAAAAGAAAATTTTAATCCCAACAATTCCATTGATTTCAGTGAGAGAATATAGAGGAATTTAATGGAAAAGAGAAGAATTCGATTAAATGCATACAAATTCAAGGTGAATTAAAAAAAATGAAATGAATTGAAAAAAATGTTTAAATATGAAAAAATTCATTGGATTTTGTAAGTTTTGAATGATAAAAGAATTTGATGAAATGTCTAAGAATTCAAGGTGAGTTTAAAAGACTTTGATGAATTTACATAAAAGATCAATTCTTTTTATTTACAGAATTCAACTATTTTGGTAGAAAATTCGTCGGTTTGGATAAAAAATTCATCCTATATGGTAGAAATGTCATATTTTTTGGTAGAAAATGAACTTTTGTGTTAAGAATTCAACTTTCTTCTAAAATACCCGTCCTTTTGACTTGAAAATTCAACTATTTGTTTAAAAATTGTAACTAATTTTTTTATTTCATCTCTTTGGATTAAAAGTTCAATTATTTGGTTGAAAATGAATTTTTTTCGTAAATTCAACTATTTAGTTAAAGACTGAATGATTCTGTTAAAAATTCAACTAAATTCAAAAAATATTTTTTTTTTTTTTTGAAAATTCCACTAATTGGTTAAAAATTTAACTATTTTGTTGAAAATTCGTCTTTTTGGTTTGAAAACTCAACTATTTGGTTGAAAAGGCAACGATTTGTGGTTGAATTTTAATCTTTTTTGTTTGAATCTTTGACCATTTGGTTGAAAATTCAACAATTTGGTTAAGAATTTAATTATTGTGTTAGAAAGTCATCTTTTTGGGTCAAAAGTTTAACTGTATCGTTGAAAATTAGTCCTTTTAGATTGAAAATTTATCTTTTATGGTAGTAAGGTCATCCTTTTTGGATAAAAATTCATCTTGTTGTAAATGCGACTGTTTGGTTCAAAATTAATTCTTTGTTCGCAAATTCAACTATATAGTTGAAGAATTATCTTTATTGGCTGAAAATTATATTTTTTCTTGGAAATTTACCTTATCAGATTGATAATTCAACTGTCTTCTAAAAAATTCGTCTTTATGGCTTGAAAATTTAACTATTTGATAGAAAATGAAACTGTTTTTGGTTAAATTTAAGTATTTTTTATTTGACAATCCCACCAATTGGTTAAAAATTTAACTAGTTAGTTAGAAATTCAATTATTTTATTAAAAAGTAAATTATTTTTTAAGACATTTAACTTTCAAGTTAGAAACTCAACTCTTGCGTTAAAAATTTGTCTTCCGATTTCAAAATTCATCTCTTTTGACTAAATTTAGAATTAAACCTACTGAGATTAGAAGCTTTCCAATATATAACTTGTCCATTATTAAACAATTGCATTAAAAGTTTTTGAATTAAAATTTTGTAAGCTTTAATTTGAAAAGTTGAAAATTCGATTGTCAGTTTAGTTTTGATTAAAGTGAAACCCGGATTTAGCTGCCCTGGATTTTACCCTTCCGAGAATTGACGCCGCGCCGTGGGGATACGTGAAAGGCGTTTGCGGGGGGATGTGCAGTGTGCACTCAGGCGTGAAAAACCAGAGAGAGAAACAGGAGAGAAATAAAACAGGAGAGAGACAAAATAGTTCCGAGCCTCTGGATTTAACGCCAAGGTCATCCCCAAAACCAGCGCTAAGTCCAGGTTCGACTGTATTACATTTTTTGGTGAAAATTAGACTTTTTTTTGTAGAGAATTTAAATCTTTTCTAGAGAATTCGTCTGTTTGACTTGAAAATTCAACAATCTGGTAGAAAATTCAACTGTTTATGGAAAACTAATGTAATTTGTTGAGAATTCATCTTGTTGGTTAATAATTCAACTATCCGGTTGCAAATTCAGCCGTTTTGTTAAAAGCTCGTCTTTTTGACTTGAAAATTCATCATTTTGGAGGGTCCTAATCAGCCATTGAGACAATTTATAGCCAATTAGCAAATAAGTTGGAAAATATTTTTAAAGAAAAAGTGAAGAAATAGTGAAATTAGCAGATAATTGTGAGAAAATAGTGTCTTTAGTGTAATTTTGTTCGAAATAGTAGTAAAATAGTATAATCGTTCAAAAAAAGTGCAAAATAGTGTTATTAGTGTGGTGAGTCCGAGGTCTGCCAATTTTTTCACTAATCAGGAGTCAAGCCAGTGGCATTTAATGGGTTAATGGGTTAAGATCTCTGCAGTAAAGGAAACGCGGTAATTGTCCTCGACGGTCGTCTCTACTTTCGGTAGAAATCGTTCTCGTCAAAAAGAATGGCATAAAATAAAGAAAAGAAGTGTCAGAAGTCGTTTATCGGAACGGGGCAGGCAGGGTGGAGAAAAAAAATGAGTCAAAAAAGCAGTCCGGGTGGCCTACATTTATGGGAAAAAGTTCATCCCGACACAGGGTTCCGCACACGTGGTCTCTGGTTAGCAATATGAATGTATATGAAGTACCTATAGCTCAGGCTGTTCAAATTCCTGTCGATTATGGTCAACGAGTAACCGCACTGTTCATAAAGCCTCCCCCTTGCAGGAGCAGCAGCCGTATTCTTATGGGTTTACACGTAGCAATAAAACGTAGAATTAATAGTCTTTAGCCCGCGCGTTATATCATTTTTATTTTTACGATCTGTCGACTGTGCTGAAACGTCGAAACTTTCGAACCGCGAAAATTTGCCTGTTTTAGCAATTATGAACGAGGCAGGCGGCAAATAAGTCGTGTCGTTTTGTTCCGTTGAGTTTAAAATACTCCAAGGGAAGTCAAGCTTTCAACAAGTCTCACGTATTTCTTCCCGTACCTCGTACGATGACTACAAAAGAGTAATTTACTAACTGAAACTCGGATAATTTTTCTTTGAATGTATGTACCAGGCGGAAATATTATATATAGATTATATTAAGTGTGAAGTATATATAATATTCATTTGTTTATATATTTTTTTATATAAAAGAAATGAATATTATATATAATACTTCACACTATATATAAATTATATATAATATTTCCGCCTGGGCAAGTTGATTTTTAAAATGAAGTGCCTATAATCTGAAGATATTGTTAATTATTGGATTCACGTATTTCTTCCTGTAGCTCGTACGATGACTACAAAAGAGTAATTTACTAACTGAAACTCGGATAATTTTTCTTTGAATGTATTTAGTCAGGCGGAAATATTACATAAAGACTATATTTAGTGTGCAGTATTATATATAATATTCATTTGTTTTATATATTTTTTATGTAAAACAAATGAATATTATATATAATACCTCACATTATATATAAACTATATATAATATTTCCGCCTGGTCAAGTTGATTTTTAAAATGAAGTGCCTATAATCTGAAGATATTGTTAATTAATGGATCACAGTGTAAAAGAAGCTCAAAAATGGGAAATTAGGTCATTTTTTCACGAAAAAAGGGGAAAGATGAAACATTAATTTTTACATGTAACAAAGAAGAAACAATCATTTTATAAGAAATTTTCCATTTTTTAAATAACTGGGTGTCTACTGGATTTTGCGCACGAAATTCCCGCATTTTTACCGCTTATAAATATTTGTGACATGCATGATTTGCGCGATTACAATATTACAATTTATTTGAAAATATGTTTTTTTATTTTTCAATAATTGTTAAGAATTTCAATTTTTAGTGAGAAAAAAGTAATACAAATAGCCTAAAGGGGTAGTAAAAATTATAAGGAAATGAAATCCACTTTCCACCTCAAATAATAAAATCAAGGACAATTCCCGGACTTTCTTTCAATTTCCGAATTTCATTAAATTCCCGCACAGTAAACACCCTGAATAATGTTAAATGATTTTTTAATGACTTCTAACATTTGAGATTTTTTTTTGGCAAATTGGATATACATAGTTACAAGAAGATGATTAGAGTAAGAATTTTATATGAATCTCATATACTCCCTATTGAGAGTCCATTGGACGTCTATTAATTCGCCAAAAAAGATTATTTGCCAGTAGTGTCTCGTTTTCGAAAAAAATCGACTTTTTTCAAAATTTTTGTTTTATGGATTGAAATGCTTATTTGTTAATTTCTCATGTTCAATTTAATAGTTGAAAATTTAAGCAAATTTAACTATTGAATAAACTATGTTCAATTTTCTTTCATTTTTGATTCTCTTGAATTTTGAACAGTTGAATTTTCTACTGTTGATAATTCAAATGATAAATTTTCTTCATATTTCAACAATTGAATATTCATCTGTTGAAAATTCAGTTATCAATTTTCTTCCATTTTAATCAGTTGAAAATTCAATTTTCAACAATTGAATTTTCAGTTTACTTTAATTTAAAACAACTGAATTTTCATTAATTGAAAAGTGAAGGAAATTAAAAATTGAATTTTCAACTGTTGCAAAATTAACTATTGAAAATTCAAGAAAATTGATAATTGAATTTTCTACAGTTGAAAATTCAATTATTGCAAATTATTAATGAAGGTTCTCAACGGTTGAAAATTGAAGAAAATGGAACAATGAAGAAAATAGATAAATGAATTTTCAACACATGAAAATTCAATTGTCAACCACTGAATTTTCAGTTTTCTCAAATTCAAAACCACTGAATTTGAAAAAATTGCATTTCCATTTGTTGAAAATTCCACCATCTATTTTCTTGTATGTTCAATAGATGAAAATTCAATTTCACACAGTTGAAAATTCAATTTTCAGCAATTAAATTTTCAGTTTTCTTCAGTTCAAAGCAATTTAATTTTCAAACGTTGAAAAGTGAAGAAAATTAAATTTTCAACCGATGAAAATTCACTTGTTGCAATTTGAAGAAAATTAAACTGTTGAAAACACAAATGTTCAATTTTCTTTCATTTTTAATTCTCTTCAATTTTCAACAGTTGAAAATTAAATTTTCTCTAATTTTCAGCAGTAGAATATTCAATTTTCTAGTATTTTCAAATTTGAAGAACATTGATTATTGAACTTTCAAAAAATTGAAATTCAATGATAAAAATGTAGTTGTTTTAAATTGGAGAAAACTGAAAATTCAATACATGAAAATTCAATTTTCAATTTGCTTCAATTTTCAATTGAATTTTCAAATGTTGAAAAACGAAAAAAAAAAACTGAAAATTGAATTTTCAACTGCTAGAAATTCAACTATTGAAAACTGAAGAAAATTGAACTGTTGAAAACACAATGTGCAATTTTCTTTCATTTTCAATTCTCTTCAATTTTCAACAATTGAATTTTCTACTGTTGATAATTCAATTTTCTCTAATTTTCAACAATTGAATATTCATCTGTTGAAAATTCAATTATCAATTTTCTTCAGCTTTCCATTTTCTTCAATTCAATTCTCAAAAATGTAATTCCAGCTAAGTCATTCAAACTCGAGACTACATGTCTATGTAAAGAGAAAAGGGGAAAATGGAGAAGTTTTCATGAAAATAGGAAAAACAAGTCGAATTTACAAAAAAGGGAAAACGCAGGAGAATAGGGGAAAGACTGCGATCCCTGATAACTTATTCAACTGCGCCCACTATTTAAGACTGATGAATGTATCTGGAAGGAAAGTTCCTACTTTTTAATATTGCTTCATGTAAATAAGGAGTCTAAATTTCCAGATTATTGTAAGTCAATAAATCATTTAAACAGTTTCCAGTTTGGGAACTAGCCACAGGGTCTCCAGCGGAGACCTATGATAAAATTCCCGTACGATTTCCTGAGCCTTTTTGGAAATTACCATACAAATTTGATTTAAAAATTCTTTCTTACATAAATAATTTTCGTGACAATTTAATGTGTTCCTGAAAAATAGGATTAATAATGTTGAAAGAACAGGTACATGTATCTGGTATAATCAAACCCAAGAGTTCAACTCTTATTATTCGTCATTTGTTAGCAAATTAAATTATTTTCATGGGTTTTTTCCCGACCATTTTCAAGATGTCCTTTTGTAATTTGGCAATTATTTATTTGCGCGTGCCCAAATTATCCTGAACCACAAAATGTAAAAAAAAAATCATTTTCAACCAAATAGTTCTTTCAATCAAAAGAGACGAATTTTCGAGAAAAAAGTTCATTTCCAACCAAGAAAGATGAATTTTCAACCAAAAAAAAGATGACTTTTCCACGACATAAAAGATGCATTTTAAATCCATAAGGACAAATTTGCTATCCAAAAAGACGAATTTTCAACAAAAGAGTTGTTGTTTAAAAAAAAAAAGATGACGTTTGAACAAACTCATTGAATTTTCAACCAAATGTTCGAATTTTCGAATAAAGGAGATTATTTGTTGAATTTTTAACAAATAGATAGTTTTCAACCAAAAACAGGAATTTTTAACCAAATTGCTGAATTTTCAATACAAAAAAAATTAATCATAAAATTGCATTTGTGACCAAATAATTGACTTTCAATTTAAAAAGACGAATTTTCAACAAAATAAATGAAATTTCAACAGAACAGTTGAATTTTCGTGCCAAAAAGACAAATTTGTAGAAGACAGTTAAATTTTCAACAACAAAAAATCACTTTTTACCGAAAAAGATGACTTTTCTACCATAAAGGAGGAATTTTCAATCAAAAAGGATTAATTTTTTAATTCAAAGAGAATGGCAAAAAAGATGGCATTTTAACAAAATAGTTGAATTTTCAACAAAACGATTAAAATTTTAACTAAATAGTCGAATTTTTAACCAAAGGGAATGAACTTTCAACGGCTAATAGTTGAATTTTCAAACCAAAAAGACGAATTTTTTAGAAGCCAATTAAATTTTCAACAATAAAGTAAATTTTTAACAACAAAAAATGACGTTTCTATCATAAAAGGGAAATTTTTAATTATATATAATTAATTTTTTAATCCAAAGAGGCGAATATTCAACAAAACAGTTAAATCTTCAACAAACAAAAAAAAAACCTTTTAACAAAATAGTTGAATTTTTAACCATATATTTAAACTTCCAACCTACAAACATCCATTTTCAATCAAATGATCGAAGTTTTAAACAAAAAAGATTAAAATTAAACAGTTGCATTTTTAAGGAAAAAGTTGAATGTTAAAAAAAAATTAATTTTTAACTAGTTGAACTGAACCAAAAAGACGAATTTTCGACAAAGTACATGCATTGTATACTAAATAGTTCAATTTTTAACATACCTATGAAACATTCTTCACAAAAAATGGAATAGTTAAATTTTCAGTTGAAAAATTACATTTCAGCCAAAAATAAAACGAAATTTCAATAGAACAGTTAAATTTTCAACCAAAGAATTGAATCTTCAACCGAAAAAAAAAAAAATTAATTTTTAACAAAGTACTTCAACCAAGTAATTCAATTTCAGCCAAAAATATGAATCTTCAACCAATTTGTTAAATTTTCAATCAAAAAGATCAATTTGTTACCAAGAAGATTAATTTTCTACCCAAAAAGACGAATTATTAACAAAATTAATTAATTTTGAAACAAATTATTGAATTTTGAAATAAACTGTTGAATTTTTAAACAAATTGTTGAATTTTGAAACCAAAAAGACAAATTTTCTACAAAAGAGTACATTTTCAATCAAATAATTTAATTTTCTACCAAATTGTTGAATCTTCAAATAAAAAAAATGTTTTTTTTTTAAACATGAATTTTCAACCCAAAAAGATGAATTCTTAATAATAAAAACAGTCGATATTTAAAGAAAAAGAATTGCAATAAAATAGTTGAATCCTTTGCCAAAACAGACTAATTTTCAATCAAACAATTGCATTTTCAACCAAAAATGATCAACTTTCTAGCATATACAGTTGAATTGTCAACTAGAAAAGTTAAATTTGCACAAACAAAAAAATAGAATAGTTACATTCTCAGTTAAAAAAATTAATTCTTAACTGAAAAAAATAGAATGTCCCACAAAATGGTTCAGTCTTCAATCAGAGAGATGAATTTTCAACTAAAGTGATGAATCTTCAACAAGAAAGGATTTTTAACAAAGTAGTTTAAGTTTCAATCAAGTAATAGATATTTCAAACAAAAAAGATGAATTCTTAACAAAAAATGTAATAGGTGATATTTCAAACAAAAAAGACGAATTTTCAAGAAAATAGTTGAATCCTCAACCAAAACATTAATTTACCACCAAACAGCAACATTTAAAATTAAAAACTTGAAATTTATAATTATATAATTTTGAAGCAATTATAAGTCAGAAACAATAAAAATGTAACGATTTTGAATTTTGTTTGAAACTAAACGCTTTTTAAATAAGTTAAATTGTTATTCATATACAAAAATTGAGCAATGCAACTTGCGAATTGATAATTCCAAATGATTAAACAATTAAATTTCTAACGTTCAAAGTTTGAATTTAATACTGAAATTTTAATACCTCAAGGCTTTCTAGTTGAAACAATTAAGATTAAGATTACGCATGTAAGTTGGAAGTTTTTCCAATGAATTTTTTTAATTTTGTTATAATTTTTGTATGTTGCATTTTGAGTGATCATCAATTTGAAGCGGGAATATTTCATATGAAATTTTCTTTCACAAATTCAATAACAATAACAATAACAAAATGAAATAAATATTAAATCAAATCACAATAACAATTTATTATTTTCAATTAACTTTCTTCATACCATTTTTTCCAATTCCATACGAATATAATCAACGTTTTGACAAAACATTGCTTATTTTTCCTTGGATTCTGTCAAGATCAAATGCGAACAAATAAGTTAAATTGTAAAATCGCTAATCAATTTTAGTTTGAAATTTTAAATTAGAAGTAATAAATGGCTCATTTTTCTGATAAACATGATTTTTTGACTTGACATTTCAAGCCATTTTCTTCAAAATTTATAAACAGGAATATTAATTTTGTAAACTTTTCTAGTATATGATTTAGTCAGTTTTTTCATTGATAATGATTTCCGAAATTCAGACACGTGTATCACAAAATGAATCCGGGAAAAACATTAATTCCGATCCCAGAAATCCGGGAATTGGGAAACGAAATTTCGCTTGAAACCCTGAACCCCATCAGCCCTGTATATGTATATTCTTCATTTTACAGACGGAAATTAATACAATCTATCGGGATTTCCACATTTAACTTATGGTCGGCAAACGAATATCTGCCAGTTAGAGCGTCAGGTAGTATTTGTAAATATAAATCCTATATTTCAATTCCCTTGTCCTTATATTGAAAAATTACTACCTGAAAGTCGACCTGAAAGTGGACCTGCAGTGGATCATAAATTGGGCCAAGTTCTTCATTGTCACAGAAAATCACCGTCACAGCAATAGGATATACTGGGATATCCCATTCGATCACATTTATCTCCCAGGTTGTCCCAGGGATAACCCGTCGGATATCCCACAAGGCGAAAAATGGCTTATCCCCAAAATATCCCTGCGATGTTTCTGGGATATTCAAATGTCCCGAATAGAAGAAAAAAATGGTATATCCTACTTGGAACATTTGAATATTCCAGAAACGTCCCAGTTTCTGCCTTGCGGGATATCCGACGTGTTATCCCTGGGACAACCTGGGAGATAAATGGAATCGAATGGGATATCCCGGTATATCGTATTGCTGATAATGCACTATAAGCTGGAATTATTGCATCTGCACTCATATAACAGAAATAATCCTAACAATATTCAACTGAATTATTATAAACAATTTTTATAAATAAATTCTCACTTGTGATATTTTTCTCATTGAAAAAATCGTTTCACGCTAGTTGCTAAGATTATTCATAAATCATAATTTATAACAAAAAATTAGCATAAGCTAACATTTACTGTTTTTATAAACAAATTTATAAACAAATTCTCAATAAATGAGTTTTTCTCATAGGTAAGTTGATTTATCTGAAACTTCCAAAATTGTAATTATAAATTTAAGATCGTTCTAACTTCGAACACATACTTAAATTTAAATATGTAGCTTACTTGAAATTGTACAATTTCGAATTCATTACATTTTGATGTTCCAAGGGCGCGATTTTTTAATTTGTTACTCTAAAAATTTAAGATTGTTTAACTTAGACCTTTTTATGTTCAAGAGACTCAGTTTTGAACCTTTTTAATTATTAAGATAGTTGCTGTATTAAAAATTAGATATCTGAAAAAGATAGTTTTTCTATGATATTAACAATCAGAATAATATTACTGATAATTTTCGTACTACCGTTTCTTACTCATTGGAAGAAATAGTTGAATTTTAATCAATGATAAATTATTTTTTCAGATAAAACATTCCCTACAACTTTACTTTTCACAATTTTGAAACGAAATTTTTCTATGGCTGCAATCGTTAAAACAATATTTTTTCAAGAAAACATTCTCTAATAAATGGCTATATTTGTAGATTATTTACTTATTTTAAACATTGTAAACAGAAAAGTTTTAGGGAATGTTTTTGTTTTGAAAAAGTAAGCCATGATTGATTAAGATTCAATAACTTCTAAAACATTGGGGAGAAGCGACAGTTAAAGAAAATTCAATTACAAAACTGTGGTTACAAAAATTATTTTACTTCTTTCATAAGACTTGCATGTTAATATCATTTTAATTCTAAAAATCATAGGAAACTTTTTTCTTCCATAGGAAATTAAGCGGCACGTATTTTCCCGTTGTAGAGCAAAAGAATTTTCTGAAGTTATGAGTATTTGAATTATGAAGTGTTCTTTAAAAATATTCACCAATTATTTCTTTAAACATCTACAACTATTTTACTTTATTGAGATATTTAAATTTTCCTTCTAAATTCTCGTAAGGGTTATCGACCTCTTTTGAAATCCGTCGAGAAATTATAAAATCTTGAAAATTACAATGTTGTTCTGATAATATTATAAGACGATTTTCTCAAATACTTCACCTTTTTCTTTTTTGTTCGTTAAATGTTTGATTCTATAAGAGAGATATTATATGCGTTCTATGTGGGTTAAACGATTTTTGTGGTCAAGAGATTTTTTTCTCGAAAAATTGAATTTTATTTTCAGACAACGATATCAGAATATATTTGAGAAAAACATATTTAAGAGGCGAATGTTTCTGTGGCTTGAAGTTGCATGATCTAAAATGGATTAGGACCTAACAATTAATTTTTATTTTCGTAAAATTGAAAGTTTTCGTTCGTAGTGATAATAGTAAATTATAATGACATTTAAATTTGGCGCATTCGATTTTTGCGACACCTACCAGAGGTGGTCTGAACCACCTATGAGCCCTATCTTTGAGATTTTGAGGTTATCTCACATTACTGTATCGCTGGTGCAATTATAATTGACTTTTTAATAAATAATGTCTTCATTTTTTCTTTTAATTTCTTCATTTTTCTATTTTAACCTTTACCTCCTCCTGTATATATTCCGAAGGGCAAAATAAGGTACCGTCCTTACTTGACCATAATTGTATGTCGAAATAAGATACCGTGGGCTATTTCGCCATACTTGTATGTCGAAATAAGCTACCGTCGGCTATTTTAAAACAAAAATCATTATAGTTCGAACAAGATTTGCAATTTTTAACAGTTTCATGTTATATTAACGGTTTTCACAGGAAATCGGTTATTTTAAACAAGATTATTAGATTTCAAAGAATATTTACAAGATTTACAATTTTACAACAACTTTATATTATGTTGGTGTATTTCACCGATTTCACCTAGAAAAATTGATATTGGCAATCTAATTATCAATTTTTAAGTCCAGTTATTTTTGTTTAAAATAATAAAATTTACAAGCTCAAACAATTTCGGATTATGATAATCTTTTTTGTCGGAAATTAAAATTGTTATTAAAATATCATTAGACTTGAAAGAAGATTCATAATTTTTCAAAACAATTTTAAGTTAGGTTGGCGTTTTACATAAAAAATTGTTAATTTAAAACAAAATTATAATTTTAACAAGATTTAGAATCTATTAACAATTTTGGATTTATTATTTTTCGTCGAAAATGAGCATTTTTAATAAAAAAAAAACTACATTTTAAACATTTGAAAGATTCACAATTTTTTAACAATTTTAGGTTATGTTTTGCGTTTTACATCGGTATCGGCATTTTTACTAACAATGAAAAAATTATTAGGTGTCAAATAAGTTACAAATTGTTTGAACAATTTTAGATTATGCTCGCGTTTTTCACCTGAAATGGGTGTAGATTTTAAAGAATATTTACAATTTTGGAATAATGTTAGGTAACGTTGAAATTTTGCATAGTAAATCGATTATTTGGAACAACAAACATTAGGTTTAAAAGAAGATGTACAATCTTAAACTATTTGTTGTTAAGTTGTGTTTTCTTCGTCGAAAATTGCTATGCTTAGCAACAAATTATAAGGCTTCAAGGAATATTTACAATATTTAAACAATAATATGGAATGTTAACGTTTTTCACCGAAAATCGGTTACTATAAACAAAAATCATTTGACTTCAAAAATTATACTTACAATTTTGAACAACTTTGAACAAAAATACACCATTTTAATTGTCTATATATTGTACAAAAGTATTATATATCAATACTGAAGTTAAGATATCAATTTTCATCAATTATAAACAATATTGTCCTCACTTTTCCTGCCTATTATTTTAGATAATAAATACTATGAAATACGTGAGACAAACAGATAATAATTGCGCACGTGTTTGATTTCTAGTTTTATCGTAATTTTATTTTGAACCTTCAATTTAATTTATTTTTGTGTCTATTCGGTACTCACCGTAGATATCGCAAAAGCCAGACCACTGGTGATTTTATCCTGTCGGAAATATTTCACGATGTCAAACTGCGCGGCCTTTATCTTTGGAATATTTTTATCCGCAACTGATTTCAACTAAAGAGAAGCAAAGAGAGTGAAGATTAGGATGTAGAAAAAATGAATTAAGTTATGATTTTCAACTGCTAGGATATTTTAGATCTGAAGACGTCATACCTCCCAGTTGAACCTTTTGAGCAAATCTTCAAACATTAAAGCTAGAAGCGAGCCTGCCAATTCTAATCTCTTATTTCCGTAATAATCTCGATCGTCCAATAAGCTACGATCATTCTGGGCCATAATTACTTTCCGAACCATGAGTGCAAGGTGGACTGCTTTTAACTTGAAACTAAAGTCAAAAACCTGCGAAGGAAAATAATAAATATTAAGTACTTATATAAAGTTTAATAAAATACATTTATAATCTACTGCGCGTCTAGAAGAACCGTTTATGACTGTGCAAAAGAGTTCCATAGGTAGAAATGTTGGCTTACTGGAACGTGGGACAAAAGATTGGTTGCCAGAATGTCTTTCATTTCATCGTAGATATTCGACTTGACGACATTGAACCTCTTTTGCTTTCTTTTAGCGCTCAGGTAACTGGAAATTAAATTGAAGAGTGAACAAAAATCGGGGTGGCCATTCAAATCCTAAAATGAATGCCAAAATACCAATACAAATACAAATCTCAGAGAAAAAATCGCAGTCATTCAAGTTTCCAAATTCTAGCCTTCAAAAATGTAGAATTTATCATTTTAAGCACTCAAAAAAGAATGTTCAAACTGAAGAATCTAATAATTAACGATTGAACAATTTGAAAATAAGAAGAAAGCTGGCCTGCAAGAAGCTATCCGGTTTCCAGGAAATTAATAAAACAGGTTACTGGGATTCAATGCATGGCTAAACAGTATTTTTTAAATATCTTCGTAAAAAAATAATTTTTCACCATAAGCGTATTGGGATCTTAGCTCTTATTTTTGAAAACTATTTATTAAACTAATAAAATATATATTTTTTAAATATGAATTCTAACATTTTATTAAATAAACAACTAAATTTGGAGAAACTAACTGTGAATTTCCGCTCCCGAAACTAGAAGTTAAATTTTGCAATTGAACCGAAACAAATGTGTCGTGTTTGGAGCCAAAAAAAGATTATAAAATTTTTTTTCGACTTTTGGATGATATAAAAAAACTTGAATAAAACTGACCATGAATCTCCGCTCCCGAAATAATACTGTAAATTCCAGAATAATAAAATTTCCGAATATTAAAATTCCCGAATAATAAAATTCCCGAATTGGAAAATTCCTGACAGAAAATTATTGTATTATAAAACATCCGAACTAGAAAATTCCCGAATTTGAACAATTAAAAAAATTATTTTATAAATATTATTTATTGATTAAAACTACAATAATCAAATATATTTCTGAAAAAAATTATTTTTAATTTTTAAAGTTTCTAAAATTATTGCTTGAATTTAAAATGACAATAATTGAAAAATATATATTTCTAGATAAAATTTTTTTCAGTAATAGTTATTTTAAACTTTAACAATAATTTTAGAAACTTTAAAATTTTTAAATATTTATTTATAAAAATATTTGATTACTGTATTTTTTATAAATTAACAAAATTTATAAACAAAACTTTTTTAATTGATTAAATTCGGGAATTTTCAAGTTCAGATATTTTATAATTCGGAAATTTTCTGTCGGGAATTTTCAAATTCGGTAATATTATAAACTGTTCCAGAATTTTATTATTCGGAAAAATTCAAATTTGATAATATTATAAATTGTTCGAGAATTTTATTATTCGGGAATTTTATTATTTGGGAATTTTAATTTTCGGAAATTTTATTATACGAAAATTTGATGATTCGGGAATTTTGAAGTGTTGTAAATTTTATTTTTTGGGATTTTTCAGTCTTCCCAATGATTAATTAACTGATGATTGTGTATGATCTTGTTTAAGACCTTTTTAACGAAACGATTAAATTTTGGCAATTAGAAATGAAAAACTGAAGTGAATGTTTTAAAATCGAAATTTCTGAAACTCTAGAATTTTAAATTATTTAAAAAAATTTAATTATAAACCTTTAAAATTGAATGATTCTAAAAAAATATTCGAATGAAATTATTTTCAGTGGAAAACATTAAAAATAAAAAATATCTACTACGAAATGTTGATAATTAAATGAATTCCAACCTCATTTAAAATTGAAAAAATTGTAATTACCATGAACTGTGATATTAAAACATTTTTTATGTTCAAACCCTTTCAAATTTGCATCATTTAAGGTAAATTTTATTCCTTTAAAAATTAAAAATATTCCACTTGTTGATTAAAGTTTTCAAAATCCAACCATTTTATTTTCAACTGCCAAATTAAAACTTATGGAAGGGACAAATTTTAAGCAACACAATTTTCAACTTTTTAATTTCAAATCATTTCATTTTTTACACTTTATTTAGAATTATTAATTAATTCTTGAAATCTCCATATAAAATATTTTTCAATCGGACAATTTTAAGATAGTACATTGCAAATTTTAAATTTTTTAAAAGAATATAGCACGAATTGCAATGATTCCAATTTTTTAAATTGTTTTCTTTTAAATTGAGTTTGAGAAAAGTCCATTTTTGTTTGAAATAATTATAAGTTTTTAAATTTACATACATGTACTTACTTAAAATAAAAAATTTAGTTTCGCCGACTAAATCTAAAATGTACCTAACTAAAGCTTTTGACAATTAAAACGATTTTTATCATAATTGGAAGTTGTGAATGATTCTAAAAAAGGTATATTTTTAATTTTAGTACTAAAATTCGACGAATTTTTCTCAGAAATGTAATAAAATAAAAAAATATTCTTAGTAAAGACAGTCTGCATTATAATTTGAAAAAAGCCATTTTTTTTACAAATCCCTATTTTCAAAACGTGGTAAATGCAATATTTTAGAAAATTCGAATCAAATTTAAATAGTGGAATGTAATTCTTCCGAAAATACTATGAAAATGTATTTTTTATGTTCTTTAAATATTAAAAATGTATTGAAAGTACCGAGTCGGATTATGGCACATGCGGCGAGTCATATTTTGTAAATGAGAAAACTAATCTGCTAATTTTAAACAACTGTATTCAAATCAGAAAAACAATGGTGTCATTCATATTGAATTTACTGGCAATTTTTCGCTATAATTAGAGGAACTTCTGTAAATCATATACAACGTTCTAAAGTCATATAAGATTTTCTGTAAAATCTATAAGAAATATATCCCGTCACTTTCCTGGTAAATGAAAACAGTGGTTTTCTCTAAAGAAAAGGTAATTAGTTACGTTCTATGTTCTAGTAATATTAAATTTCAAAATATCGCACATCAAACATTGAATGTCAAACCAACATATTTTAAAACTAAATAATCTAAACTTAGAACTTAGGGAATTAAATAAATCCCAGTTATAAAATTGATTAAATAATAAATAACGATCTGGATCACAATTTTCTTACCTCAAAGCTTGATTCTGTGACCTGATATCTTGACATTCATCTAAACTAGCATTCAGCTTTTCTCGGATGTTGTCCTCAGTGCCAATTAATTGTACTATTTCCTGGTCGCACTGGATTCCCAAAGCATTAAACACTGCCACAATGGGTACATCCTGGAAAAGAAATTTGAATATAATTGAAAATTGTAAATAAAAACGCCTTCTTTCAAACTAAAATCGGTTCCTCATTTGAATCTAATATAAAAACTTGAAAATGATCGCACTTACATCCGAGAAAATATTCAATCTGACGTAGTATCGACCACCCTTTCCAACCACGTTACTTCTTGTCTTTCTCTCGTGAGTTACACTGTTGCAAATCGCCACAATACAACCTTTGCTATCTTCCTCAAGCAAAATTCGATTCCTGAGCATCTGTTCCTGAATCAGGATGACTTTTTCCTGTCCATTGACGATGAAATAGCCGCCAGGATCATGAGGACACTCCTTCAACTGAGCAAGTTCGAAGTGTGATTTATTTGTGAGAACGCAGTTTGAACTCCTCAGCATGATCGGCATTTTGCCGAGTAATAAATTGTGCCTGATGATTGTTTCATGACCCCGAGTGTACTTAATATCGACTGTGATTGGTGCTGAATAATTCAGGTCTCGGAGACGACAATCCATAGGAGTCGCGGGTCTGGTAACATTATATTCTTCCTCGATAATTGGAGTGCCCACGTAGACGTTTAAATATCTAAAATCATTTTTACCAGTTTCAGGGCTCGGACTCACTTCAGAGATCAAAAATAGAGTCAATAGTGACATTATTCATTAAATAGTAGTAAAATAGTGACACGAATTTTTTTAAATATACGAGGGTCAGCCCAAAAGTAAGTTTCCTTATTTTCTCATATGAGAACTTTAGCTGCGGAAGGTCTCAAGATTTTCGTTTGGATCTAGTAGTAACGCTGTACAAATTTCAGGTCTCCAGGTTGCATTCTTTATAACCTATTCATTTGTGAACATGGCTACCTACCTTGAGCTCGGGTTCGATTGTGAAGTGCGTTCGGTGATCAAATTCCTGACGTGGGAAGGTGTAACCGACGGTGAAATTCATCGAAAAATTACTGATGCTTATGGTGAAAGTGTCACTCAAACTTGGGGTGAACCAATTCAACGATTTGGTCAAGGCTACGGCGCCGATCTTCATCCAAAACGCGGCGCACGGCCAGAACTGCGTCTTCGTGACTCGTGCCCGCTACAGGCGCCCGTTAGGGGCCTGATCGGGGACAGAAACACGTCCTTCTAAGAAGAATTTTCGCCACTTCCGCACCATTTGAACACTCACGACACTTTCACCATAAGCAGCAGTAATTTTTCGTTGAATTTCACAGGAATTTTATCACAGAACGCACTTCACAATCGGACCCGATCTCAAGGTAGGTAGCCATGTTAAAAAATGAATAGGTTATAAACAATGCAATCTGGAAACATGAAATTTTTACAGGGTTACTATTAGATCCAAATGAAAATTTTGAGACCTTCCGCAGCTTCCTACCTCTTTTAGTTCTCTTATGAGATAATAGGGAAACTTACTTTTGGGATGACCCTCGTAATAAACTTAATTAGGGTGGTCCACATTTTTTTTCTCGAATTTTCATGCATATCGTCCTCAAATTGGTTCGAATCCACACAAAAATAAATACAGGGAAGTCTTGCCTATTTGAAGGGCCGCGAAACGTAAAGATTCGATATAATAATCATTACGTGCATGCTGTAAGCAACTTTTTCAACTGCGCATGTACCGAAAACCGCGGGTCTAATTGAATTAAATAAATACTATCAATAATAATACAGACAAATATTTTAAACAATTTTAAACTTTTAAAAATTAATTAAATTGAATCTAAGAAATAGCTTATTTCTTTAAATAATTTATTATTAATGTAATATATTACAAGTTTATACTTTTTAATTTTAAATAGACCCGCGTTTTTCGGTACATGCGCAGTTGAAAAAGGCGCGGTCCGTTTACATCGCTGCATGCAATTCAGTGTTTTTCAAGTGTTTTTGTTAACGTAGGACGTGACAAATATAACACTTCCGTGAAACAGTACAATTTGCAAACTAAAAAGTTATAAATGTCTGAATAGTAATATTTTTCAAGTGTAGAATACATTTGCGCAATTCTGTTTCATCCTTTTATCGGTTGAAGACCTTTCAGTTTCACGAAATACAATCAACTATACGAAATTTGAGGTTAGAGTACCCGATCTGATACACTAACCTGCAATTTTGGATATTTTATTTTATTTCGTGACAATAAAAGGTCGTCAATCGACAAAAGAATGGAACATGACTGAAAAAATACATCTACACTTGACAAATATTACTATTCGTATATTTATGACTTACTTTTACGTTTAGAATATTTTCTCAAAAAAGTTGTCTGCATTCCCATGACGTCATGCTAAAATACTCAATTCAAACCAACGAGGGCTTCCTGCTCTTCGGGCCTCTTTTTAATTGGTCAAATACCCGTGTATGGGGACTTCAAATAGGTGAGACTTCACTGCGCATTGCATTATCAATTAATCTGTTCACAGATTAATGTGAAAAAGGGCTTGGAACATTGGAAAGCTACCTCAACAATTTTTAACTCTTAATAATTTTTTGGCATTTTTCAATTGTGGAGAATTTCAATTCAAAGTACAATGAAATATAGAGTGAAATAGTTAAGTGTCAAATATTCAGATAATGATACATATATGTATCATTATCTGAATTCATTTAAATTCTCTAAATCATCTGAATTCCTAGAATTCGTCTAATCTTCCTAAATTCCTTGCAATATTTTTAAATCCTTGAACTTCCTGGAATTCGTTGAATTTGCTGAATTCTGAGAATTCCAAGGATTTCAAAATAATGCAAAGAATTCGGAAGAATTGCAATTCAGCATATTCAGGGAATTAAAGGAACTCAGAATAATCAAGAAATTCGTTGAATTTCAGGAATTTCAAAGCATTAAGGGAATTCATGAAATTGTAATAATTGACGGAGTTTAGAGAATTCAGGAAATTCAAGAATTTAAGGAATTTCCAAAATTCTGAACATTAAAACAACTTACGAAATTTAGAATATTCAAGGATTTAAGAGATTTTAGAGGTTTTAAGGAAAGAAATGAAAATGTTCAATTTTTACTTCTTTTATATAATAAACTAATAAGGTTAAAGACTCCATTCCTGCTTGAAATTTAAAAATTGTAATTGTAATAGATTTTATGAATTTAGTTATTTCAAGTCATAAAAAAATGAAAAACTTATTGACTGCAAAGGAAAATTAAAGAATCTAAATGCAACGTCAAATGTATTTATTTAAAAAAATTTAACTTTCAAATTAATTATTTCATTTTATTGTACAATTTTGAAGATTTAAAATTGATTCCAATTTGATATATGATCAATTGAATATTATTTTATTTTACACTCACGTGTTTCTAAACTTGAATGCATCTAAACTTTAAATACTAAAGCACCCAATGCGAAGCTTCGTTACAAATTCGATACGATTTAATTTTAAGCATAATATTAAATTTAAATTAATAGCGGAAAAATGTATCGAATTTAATGAATGAAATGACTTTTGTGTCAATCTAAATAATTAATTGAATATCAAATTTATAGTTAATTTAGCGAAATTTACTACTAATATCTACATTTGCAGAATTAAAATTGATTAGGTGTATCAATATTTTTAATTTTTAAATTATTATTGAATCTCAAAATGTATTAGCTGCGAACAGAAACAACTTCATGCTACGAACACTTGTCGATTATTATACGTAAATATTTTTCCAAATACAGTTAAAAATATTTCATTTCAAGTTTTTTTGGTAATGTATTATTTGCAATATAAATAAACTACCATTTTAGCACTGTTTACAGTTTACAAAGCCAGAATTAAAAAACTTCGTTCATTTGAGCGTTTCGGAACTTCAAGTACATAAAAAAATTATATTTGGAGGTTCCTCAAGGCCCATGAAGTTCAACACGTATTTTTTATAACAAAAAAGACGTTTATGTAAATTTCATTCAGAGTCGCCAATATTAGGTGAATCGAGTTGAAACTAAACATTTCTCTTCACAATTAGCCATATAATACGAATCAAAACTTACTTTTTAAATAGCACCCCTATAAGTCAACTTTATAGGGTCCCAAAAAACCCCATAAGTGGCAAATTGGGTTTTTTAGTTTCTGGAGCTAATTATGATTTTTTTGCGGTTTTAAAATACAAATTGTTCCTAATACATGAAGTATTACTTTCTATTAAAAATTATAAGTTTAAATAAATTGTCTAAACAATTTTTTATTGTTTATAGCAATTTTCTGTTAGAATAGTTAGAAAGTCGCTGTTTTTCCCACATTTTTCAACTTGTTTTCAACTTTTCAGTTAGAGCGAGGCAATAGTCAACTCAATTTAACATAAATAATTGTTTAAACCATTTATTATTGTTTAAACAATATTCTCTTAGAATAATACTAGAAAGTTACAGTTTTTTCTAAAAATTTTCACTTTTTGTCCACTTTTTAATTAGAGTGAGGTAATACTTAATTCAAGATAACAAAATTATATGTTTAAACAATTTATTATTATTTATAACTATCTTGTCTCAGAGTGATGATAGAAAGTAGCGGGTTTTTCTGAAATTTTCAGCTTTTCTTGGACTTTTTGGTTAGGAACAAATAATAAATATTAATTTAAACAAAAGGACTCTCAGTGATTACTTTGAAGAAAATGTACTCTTAATACGATCCATACAGAAAATTTGAAGAATATTTCAAATATCTGTTTTATTCCAGAACAATATATTTAGAAAAAAGAAAGAGATTGATTAAAAAATTATTCTCTCTAATTTTTATTTATTATTTGTTAATAACTAAAAACCCAAAGCGATGTTAAAACATTCAGAAAGAACAGCAACTTTCTAGCTTCCTAGAAGAAGATGGAAATAAATAAGAATAATTTGTTTAAACAATTAGGTTTACTAAATTTTAATAATTATTACCTCACTCTAAGTGAAGAGTGGACAGAATGTTGAAAATTTCAGAAAAAACAGCAACTTTCTAATTCTATTCTAAGAGAAAATGGCTAAAAACAATTTAAAAATTCTTTAAACAATTTATGTAAACATCTAATTAAGAGTGGAAAGTAGTATTATATGTATTAGAAACAATTTGTATCAATAAAATCACAAAAAAATTATTCTTGGCACCAAAAACTCACAAAACCCAATTTTTCACTTATCTGGTTTCCTTGGGACCGTATAAAACAGACTTATCGGGGTAATATTTGAAAAGTAATTATTCACTTATATTCTATCGATAATTGTAAAAAGAAATGTTGAATTTCAAATCGATTTATCTGATATTGACGCTTCTGAATAAAAAATTTACAAAAACGTCTTTTTTTTCTTAGGAGAAATACGTGTTAAACTTCATGGGGCTTGTGGAACCTCTAAATATTATATATTATATATATATAGTTAAAAGTTTGTCATAGGGACAACCGCAGGGATGCTTTTCAGGCTATTAACCAGTGAAACCTTGGCACTTCCAAGAGCGACGATGATCAGGACGATTAGCTTAACAGAATATTCCGGGTATAACCGTCGCAACTCCCTTATAAGGTCTTTATACCTCAAAAATTGTATTGCTAGACCCGACAGTCTCCCTTCTGCAAAGTACGCTATTTCTTCCTTTCACCTATAATCTAAAATGGTCAAGTACACCAAACATCCTCTATCTGCTTCACATGCTTGTTTTCAAGGAGGGGGCAAAGAGTATGGTGTGTATCAAGGGCGTAAAGCTATTTTGCCTCGTGTGAATGCCGCCCTCGCTTGGCTCGGGCAGCAAATTCACACTCGTGAAAGTAGCCTTCTTTACGAACTCGATACATAATATACTATTGGAGTGCGACGTTACAAATTTTATGAGTGAAGTAAAATCATTTTGTAAAATATAAAATAATGTCGCACTCCAAAATTAATTACAAGGCTTTTACCATCCCGTATATATAGCCTGTGTTACGTTTCAAGCCCGGTGAGTGGTTCATCCTAGGATCGAACGTTTATTCCACAGTTGGACCAACTCCCTTTGGTCTGAGCCCGAAATAACTCCATATGTACTACGGGCTCGGACCAGAATACATTGGGCCATGTGCGCAGCCTTCTAACTATATTGGTCGAAGTGTGAAATGACTTTCTTATTCTAATTTCTCTTCATACTGACTTGAATTCTCACAGAAGCGAGAATACATTTATAAAATCAAGAAAATCAGGAAACCAAAGTTTCCACTTACGTTTTACTCTTAATATAAAATTGAAACAAACACTTTATCATTCAGCATTTTCTGATCAAAATTTACGGAACACAATTAACTGATTGAATATCTTACCACTTTCCTATAAACAAATTGGATAAAAAAATATTCTACCAAGCCGTTTTCAGTTGTATAAAAAACTGTTTTAAATGAAACTGTTAATATTTTGATAGAGGGCGATTATTAATATTAATTGAATCATGAAATAACTATAGATAATGTTATAAGTAATTTCAGCACTATTAGCTCCATACAATTTTTTTTAAATTGCTATAAACAAATTAGTCAACAAAAGTTCTATCTTCTCTATTCGCAATAATAAAGTAATTTTTATCGCGCCTCTATCGAAAATGCGCGTTTCGATACCTGTAGGGCGGTTTGAAACACGGGTTGAAACATTTCTTCAGCCCTAGAAATACAAACACTGTGTTTCAACCCGCTCTACAGGTATCGAAACTCGAAGTTTCAATAGAGGCGCGATGAAAAATAATATGCATTACTCGGAATGTAACACACTATTGATCTGTGTTACTTAAGGATATTAAAGTAGAAAATCTTTAATTAAAATTAGAAGGAGTTAAACATGAAACGATAATTGTTCATACAAATTCATCAAACAAATTTCTAATCAGACCATAGGCCAATAGAAATATTTAATTTTTTCCAACAGAATCAAGCCAAGAAAAACAGCGGGATCGTTTTTGTTGCAAATTATTTGTTATGTTTTCGAAATCAGATTTTTTATAAAAATGACAATATTTCAAGTGCGAAACCATAACACGAGCATAGCTGCATTCTGATTCTCCGATGTCTCATTTTGGTTTCAATTTAAAACGACACCGAATCACTCCGTGGAATCACTGTACTTTTGAGGATCGGCTTTTTTCTGTGAGTGCTAGTATCTTGCCAATGGTCTTCCGCTGTAATAATGTGCTACTAGATAGCAATTTTTGATTATCTGAACAAACTTAATAAACAAATGCATTATTCAGACATTTTTCAGTTGATATGTTTCGTTTCTTTAGCAGCATAAACTATATATCTGTCACTGATGGTCATTTTCTATGGATATTGTGCTTTTAAATAACAATCATGAGTATGCCGCACTCCTTGATCATAGGTGAAAAGTGATTAAAGACTTTACAAAAACTCACTTACAAACAAATTTTAGTTAATTATGCTGAAAAAATAAAATTCATTAGCTAAAAGCTGGTCAAACGTTGATTTTCTAAATTAAATTTCTTTATATAGTGAACAATTGTAAATGAAAAGCACAATATCTACACAGCAGAAGACCATTGGGGAGAGATTCATAATTCCTTCTGCAGAAGAAACTAAGCTTATCTATTGAAAAATGGCGGGATTATGCATTTGTTTATTCAATTGGTTTAAATAATGAATCATTGTTATTAAAAAGCACAATATCTATAGAAAATGTCGATCAGTGGTGGATATATAGTGGATTCTGATAAAGAAACGAAACTTATCTACTGAAAAATGGCCGAATGTTGTATCTGTTCATTAATTTTCATTAAATAATACACAATTGTTGTCTAACAGCACATTATTACAGCGAAGGATTATTGGCAAGATACTAGAACTTAATTTTGCTGGAAAAAACAAAGAAATATTTTTATTATAAAATGACCTGATTAGGAATTTGTTTAATAAGTTTTTATTATCAATGATTAAATAATTCATTTTTGAGTTCTAATTTCATTTGAACGTTTTTTAATTCCATTTGACTCCAAATAGAATATTTGTATAGTAGACTGTATGGTAGAATATTTTTTATACAATTTGTTTATAGCAATGAGGTGAGATATTTAATATTTAATCAACTATTTGTGTTACATAAATTTTGATTAAAAAATACTGAACAATAAATTGTTTATTTGAATTTGATATTCATTATTTTATAAATGTATTATCGTTTCAGTGAAAATTCGCAAATGTCTTATCAGACAATGAGCAGGATCCGTTAAATCATTTTTATACGCTGAACTAAATTCAGTATGGAGAGAAATGAGAATAAGAAAGTCATTTCGAACTTCGACAAATATTTTCGGGTAAATTTCGGTTATTTCGTAATCAACACCTCTATTTTTCCCACCATCTTCAACTTATATTACCCTGATCAACACTTGAACATCTCGGAGGAGTCATTGTTGGTTTTTGTTGTATACTGAGAAGTAATCAGCAGATTAGAAAAATATCGTTTGCTTCTGCTTCTATAACTTTTTATCTCCAAAAAGTTAAACTTTTCTTGGTTTTCTCATTTGCCTTGTTTTTCGCATTCGGAATTTAAATTGGAACCAGCTTTTTTCCAAGGTTCCCAATATTTTTTGACGCTCCATAGTGGTCACTTTATGAGGTGAATACGAAACGTCAAGGACGTCATTAAATAGATTTTTTTATGTGTGGTACGAAACAGACAAAAGCGCTTTTTTATACTTTTTTTTATTATAAGCGCTTCCTATGAAATACTCACAAAGTATGGAAAACCTTATTCAAACAACTTTATGACCTTAATACGTCACCTCGGAAAAACAGTATTCCAACCAAACCTGGTCGGAATGCTTGGAACGCTGGTTTACTAGGCGCTACATCCGGTCTAACATCCAATCGGCAATACCTGGTTTATCCGCAAACAATTAAAAAAGTATTCATTTGGAACATTACAACAAATATTTGAACCTATTTCAAAAAACTTTCTTTAAGTAATTACAATCAGTTTCAGTGCTCATTCAATTTTGCAAGGAACACAATGTTTTAAAATGTGCATTAATTCCAAGATTTTTTCAAGAATTCTTATTTGAGTACACGAAGCTATTCCATTACTCGGAAACTATTAAGCTTTTCGGAAAGCTCGCACCCCAACACGAATGAAGCCGACTCGAACCAATCGAGCTCAACTCAGCTCGAATCGTTTCGAAATCTAAAAACACGACTCGACTCGTTTGCACTTCGAATTTCGTGTTTTTTGCAGGCCCCGATACATGAGCAAGCAACAGCACACGACTCACCCTGGAGGGGAAAACTGGAAAAGTGAGGAGGGTATTACTGAATGCACCTTGGAGATGAAATGAAATAGAAAGGGGAAGACCTAGAAAATGGGTGGATGAATTCAGTTACAGGGTAACTTCGTTCACACATTCATTGAAGGGCAAGTCGTCTCTAGGCATATCTTCCCCAATGAAATATTAAGTCTCCATATAATAGTATCGACTGGCAAGTCTTTCTCGAGTATCCCTTATCCATTTTAAAAATCGATATTCAAATAATAACACTAGTCTACAAATTAGAAAAAAATTTTGGTACATACGCTATATTTTTTCAATGCATTTTGGCCTGCTCAACTTGACAATCGAACTGAAAAGTTTTCATGGATTGGTTTTCATAATTTGGTATGTTAATTTGCGTCTAAAAAAATTACTGATGATAATATCCGTGCAGATTCGATAATCTTTACCTTGATACCGTGTTATAGCGTGGCATTCACACACCACGGGTAATATTTGTTGCAGGTACCCTGAAATTAGTGTTTAATTCACACAATTTCTTTCTGTGAGGTATGCCCTGCTCCGACGCCAGGTCGAACCGAAGTCCGCTGTACTATACACACGGATTTTACTGCGATTTTCCTTGTATACTAAAGAAATATGGTAGGTGAATGCTAGTGCACATATTTTAAAAAATAGGTGCAGCCGCTAGGGTGTAGAATCACTAGAGTCTTTTTCTGGGGGGATCACGACTGAACGTGCAGTGAAAATATGGAGCGTGTGGCATAAGGTGTACCTGACTGAAAAAAAATATTGTGAAAACAATATAAAATAATTTTTTTAATGTTACTATATCAACAGAAACTAATTACAAAATCAGAAAAGGCGCACTACTGACGTGGAAACTGTGACATGTGAATACTAATTCGGTCCGCAATATTAACTAGTTCATCTGCTTAAGCGATTGCTTCATCAGCATAAATGACTAATAGGATGAAAAACAAGTTGCCGGATCCATTTGAAATTTGAAACTACGAAAAATCACATAGAGAAACATTCATGTCAAACCTAGATATTAAAGTTTAAGATAATAACGCCTAATATGCAGATACTAAATTCAACATCCAGATGGTTTTCCTGGTTTGAAGGTCAAATATGTTAACCCTGAGCATTTAAATGTCACGGGTTAGCATCAAACATCAATAATAGATTTATTGCTTTCACGATGATTCAATATAATAAATTTAAATTTAAAATTTTAAGCTTTTTCGGGTTTCAATCGTGTGCAAAACTACGAATGTTGCCGACGTTTCGTGAGCATTGCAGTTCACTCCTTCAGGGCTGACCTGAAACTGAAGTTTCAGGTTCTGTTGTTCTTATATAGATTCTTTACGATGCCTATGATTGGCCAGAGCGCCCTATGGTGGGGACTGGTCGAACTTAATTGGCTATTCAAGTCTTTTTTAAAAAACCCGGAAGGACGGAAAACTAAATCGGATTAGTATTATATCCATTGTCCCTATTGATGCTATGAGGGTGGTTTAGGATTTCGATTGCTTCTCTATGTTTCCTTCGAAAAATATTGTACGTTTTTGCGATGACAGCTGTTTTCTCAAATAAAATGCTATGCCCTATTTCAATATGATGCTCAGCTAGTGTTGATTGCGTGAAATGTTTTAACCTGACTTTATTCTCATGTTCCTTAATACTTTCGCTCTCCGCCCTCCCGGTTTCTCCAATACAGACTTTGCCACGAGAAGAAGGGATTTTATATACTCCTGAGTTACTGAGCGGTGCCGTTTTATCTTTAGGGTTTTTTAGAAGTTGTTCTATTTTCGCAAGTGGTTTAAATATAACTTTGATGTTGTGCTTGTTGAGAATTCTTCCTATTTGTTCTGTGATACCTTGAATGTAGGGTAGGATGGTGGTCGTCTTCCTCTCTCTTCCTTTAGTGGGTTGTGTTGACTTTTTGTTTTTAGTGCATTCTTTTATTGCTTTCTCATATTGTTTGTTTATGTAATCGTTTTGTATTAGAATTTGTTTAACATTTTGTAATTCCTTTCGTAAGTTATCTTTATCTGTTATGGTGACAGCTCTATATCTTCTTTGGCAAAAAAGCGTGCTAGATTTTAAGTTGTTGAGTTTATTGCGCTGACTACGGTCAAAGTTGAATGTTGTTTTTGTTGATTTTTGGGAGTCCGTAAAGTCTTGGAGAGGTGGGATTAGTAGGTATCAATTCTGCTATTGTTTGGCTGTCAAGTTCAGAGTCTTTTAGGAGGTTTTTGTTTTGCTGACTATTGTTTTTGTAGCTTATTTCTTGAGGTTTTCATATGTATCGTCAGCTAGAAGGTCCATGATTTTGTTGTTATAGTCCTCTCTATTCATTATTACTGTTGTTTTGCGTTTGTCCGCGGGTCATATTATGATATCTTCATTCTGGTTGAGTTCTTTAATTGCTGTTTTTTCTTGTTTTGTCAAGTTAGATGAGGGAAGTTGGGTTTGGCGTAAGATGTTGGCCATCCTACGCCGTATGTCATTCGCTTCTCCGGGCGGAAGGCTATACATTGTGAATTCAAAATTACTGATGATTTCCTTTTTCGGGATTTTGGAGGGGGCTACTGCGAAATTATGTTCTTTGAATAAGGCTAAAATCATTTCATTGCTGACAGGATGGCTAGAGATGTTTTTCACTGTATTAGCTAATGGTGCGCGCCTTATTGGAAGTAATTTGTCAAATATTATTTTTTGTTATTGTGTAGAAACACCTTAATCCGTTGGGATTGGTCAAATGATATGCGGTCCAATGTAGACCAAATGTCAAATCTGAGAGTGCTTGATAGAAAAAGGTGAAGTTTTAATAGATTTTTGGAGGTAGTGTGCAAGACAAATTTGGTATGTTGTAATCTTTCTCTCAAGAGAAGCAAACTATTGTCCCTACACTGTTTTAAGCAAGCTGTAGATGCTAGTAGCTAAGCTTGAGAAGACCTGAGCTTACTAAAAGTGTTAGTTTTAGTAAGAAAACTCTCCTCGTAGAGTTCTTGAATAATAGATTTAATGCTTTCATGATGATTCATTATGATGAATTTAAATTTAAAATTTAAAGCTTTTTCGGGTTTCATTCGTGTGCAAAACTACGAATCTTGCTGACGCTTCGTGAGCATTGCAGTTCACTTCTTGAGGGCTGACCTGAAACTCTAGATTCAGCTATGTTGTTCTTATATAGATTCTCTACAATGCCTATGATTGGCCAGTGCGCCCTATGGTGGGCACCGATCGAACTCAATTGGCCAATCAATTGGCGAATCAAGACTTGATTAGCCAATTAAGTTCGAGCAGACTCCACCATTGGGTGCTCTGGCCAATCATAGGAATCGTAGAGAATCTATATAAGAACAACATAACCTGAAACTTCAGTTTCAGGTCAGCCCTGGAGAAGTGAACTGCAATATTCACGAAATGTCGGCAAGATTCGCAGTTTTGCACACGATTAAAATACGCAAAAGCTTTAAATTTTTATTTTAAATTCATCATAATGAATCATCGTGAGAGCATCAAATATAGTATTAAAGAACTCTACGGGGAGAGTTTTCTTACTAAAACTAACACTTTTATTGAGCTCAGGTCTTCTCAAGCTAAGCTACGAACATCTTTAGCTTTCTTAAAACGGTGTAGGGACAATAACATTGTCCAAAAATTTTTACAGTTGTAAACCCATTTAGGAACATTAAAATCCAAATCAATTCTACATAAAACAAGTTTGCTTCTCCTGAAAGAAAGGATACAACATATCAAATTTGTCTTGCACACTTCCTCCAAAAAACTATTAAAACTTCACCTTTTCCTATCAAACACTCTCAGATTTGACATTTTATCTACATTGGACCGCATATCATTTGACCAATCCCGAAGGATTAAAGATCTTTCTACTCAAAAACAAAAAATAAAATTTGACTAATTACTTCCAGTAAGGCACGCACCATTAGCTAACGCAGTAAAAAACATCTCTAACCACCCTCTCTGCAATTAAATAATTTCAACCTTATCTGAACGACATAATTTTTCAGTAGCTGCCTCCAAAATGCCGAAAGAGGAAATCATCAGTAATTTGGAATCCACAATATATAACCTTCCACCCGAAAAAGCCAAGGACATACGGCGTAGGACGGCCAAAATCTTACGCCAAGCCCAACTTCCCTCCTCAAACTCAACAAAACAAAAAAAAAGCAGCAATTAAAGAACACAACCAGAATAAAGATATATCATTCCCCGCAGACAAAGGCAACGCAATAGTAATAATGAATTGAAAGGACTATAACAACAAAATCATGGACCTAATAACTGACTAAACATATGAAAAACTTGAAAAAGACCGCACAAAAACAATAGTCAGCAAAACAAAAACCCTCCTACAAGACTCTAAACTTGACAACCAAACAGCAGCTAAATTAATACCTACTAATCCCACCTCTCTCAAACTTTACGGACTCCCAAAAATCCACAAAAACAACATTCTACTCAGACCGATCGTCAGCGCAATAAACTCACCATATTACAACCTAGCACGCATTCTTGCCGAAGAACTGAATCCTTTCACAGGAAATTCTATCACGCACGTACAAAACTCTTTTGACTTCATCAGAAAGATAGAACAGATTCACATTAAACCCCAAGACATCCTAGTGAGTTTCGACATAGTATCTCTCTTTACGAAAGAACAAATTTCTGAAACAATTGATATTAATAAATCCTTTGCAAACTTTTCTTTCGATTACATACCTCTGATAGAACACTGTCTCAATAATACTGATTTTTCTTTTAACAACCAATTCTATGAACAAACTTCAGGAGCTGCAATGGGATCTCCAATCTCACCTGTAATAGCCAACATATTTATGGAAATCTAGAAGCTAAAATCTTTAACAAATCCAAGCTCAAACCGAAATTTTGGTGCTGTTACGTTGAAGACACTTTTTTCAACTGGAGACATGGACTAGATGAACTACACAAGTTCTTTGAATTCATCAATTATTTACAACCTAATATCTAATTCACCATGGAAATTGAACAAAACGGAAAATTGCCTTTCTTGGACGTACTAGTTTACAAAATGTCTGACAACACATTAGCACACGAAGTTTACAGAAAACCCACCCATACAAACAGCCCATCCACCCATCTCAAAAGCAATCGGTCATCAATTTCCTTGTAAGCAGAGCTGTCTCCATAACAGATAAAGATAGCTTACAAAAGGAATTATAAAATGTTAAAAAAATCATAATACGGAACGATTACACAAACAAACAAATTGAGAAAGCAATAAGAAAATACACTCAAAAAAACAAGTCAACACAACCCAGTAAAGAAAGAGAAAGAAAAACGATCACCATCCTACCCTACATTCAAGGTATCATAGAACAAATAGGAAGAATTCTCAACAAACACAACATCCAAATCATATTTGAACCACCTGCGAAAATAGGAGAACTTCTAAACAACCCTAAAGATAAAAAGGCACCTCTTAGTGATCCGGGAGTATATAAAATCCCTTGTTCTTGTGGCAAAGTCTAAAACATTTCACGCAATCAACACTAGCTGAACATCATATTGAAACAGGACATGACATTTTATTTGACAAAACAAACGTCATCACAAAAACGTACAATATTTTTCAAAGAAAACATAGAGAAGCATTCGAAATCTTAAAACACCCTAATAACATTAACAGGGACAATGGATATAATACCAATCCGATTTGGCTTTCCTTCCTCCTGGTTTTTTTTAGAAAAGACTTGATTGGCCAATCAAGTTCGAGTAGTCCCCACCATGGGGCGGTCAGGCCAATCATAGGCATCGGCAAGATTCGTAGTTTTGTACACGATTGAAAGCCGAAAAAGCTTCAAATTTTGAATTTAAATTGATCAAAAATAAGATATTTGTATTCAATTGTATTTTTTTCTTAAATTTTGTATACTTATTTACAAAAAAGTACATGTTTTTTTGCATGGAAAGATAGTTTTTTGGAACATTTATTTAAAGAATATTTTAAACAGTGTCTTAAAATCAGTTTGTCCAATCGGAAATCTTTGATAATCGGAATCATCGATTTAAGATTCCAAATATCTCTTGTGTGATTTTGTTATTTTTGAATATTTCGTGATTGGCGTGATAATATTTAAAGTAATAACATTAATCTATTTTTTCTACTTACAGAATTAGATTCTGCAGACTTATACAATACCGCAGAACTTGCCCGTAAGAAAGTTGTGCTTCCCAATAACGTTGGTATTTATTACAAGGCAGAACCATATCCGGGTCAAAAAGAGACTACTTGGGAGGACCTATCTGGGGTTATAGGAAAAAATGATGTTCTGGAAACAAGAAAGGCCCCTATTTTGTGGGTTGCCATAATAGACCACCTAGGGTTTATTCGCGCATTGCATATAGGAACTAGAATAATTATGATCGACTCCCAGGCATCAGGTGATGCACGTTTTCCTACAATGACTGAAGCCAATAAAAATAAATTTAAAATATCCTTTAACCAAAAAGTAACATAATAATTTGGCAGTATTGTGGTTCTGGCCGTTATAATGTTTCGTTAGCTATAAATCGAACTTCTGTTTTCAATCAAAAAGTTGCAATGATAAAATTGTACTTGTCAATCAAATAAATAAATGAATTTGATTCATCATAAAGCAGACTTTACTATCTTCCAATCTTTTTCCCAATCCCGTCTAGTTACAGGGTAGCGACTCGGCGGATTATAAAAAATTTTCAATTTGCGAAATATAACCAAATTCTGTACGATCGCAGTAACTTATCAGTTTGAATCTTCTCATCGATCATTAGTGCTGATGATTTTTACATTTTGGTTTTTCTACGAAGTTATAATCAACTTGTACTTACTTGAATTTTTTTTCTCAAAGATATTAGCATTTTTCGGAAAGAACACAAAAATAATTCAAATTTTATTAAAATTTTGAATATTGTACATTTAAATTATTTTAATGAATTTTAGTAATTATTTATTGATTTTATTATTGAATAGTTGATGAGTTTGAAATACTAAAATAGTGAAAATTAAAAATTCACATAATTTATATTAAAATTATAATATGTTGAATAGAAAAGTACGAAATCGGAAAATTTCCGAACAGTTTATAATATTACGGAATTAAAAAATTTCAGAATAATAATATGTTTTACAGAAAATTGCCGAATTATAAAATATCCGAAACTGTGAAACTCCAGTTTTTAAGCAAATATAAAAATTGATTTAATCAATATTATTGATTCATTAAAAATGCAATCATAATTTTTTTTCGAATTTTCAATGTATATTTTATAATTATTGTTTAAAATAAAAATAATAATGATTGAAAGAAAATATTATGGGACAAATAAAAAATCTTGAAAAATACATATCCACTGTGGAATTCCTAAAAAATAAAATATTGGAAATAGAAAATTCCCGATATTATCAAATTGCCGAAAGAAAATGGTTGAATTTTAAAATATCCGATACTGCGAAATTCGCCACACTAAAAATTCATCGAATTTGAACAATTATATTTTGTTAATAAATCATATTTATTCATCAAAAATACAATAATGAACCATTTTTCTTTAAAACAAAAATTTTATATGTTGAATGTTCAATAATCTTTTATGATTACATTGATGATTGCTTTTTCAAAAACAAAAGGATAAAGGATTTTATGAACACTAATATTTAATTTCAATCATATTTTGAATTTATTTTATTTATAATTTTTATAAAATTATTGTTAATTTGAATTCAAACGACAATTTAAAAAAATTCTTTGATAAAAATGTTTCATTACTGCATCTTAAAAAAATATTCTTCTCGTGAAAGTTACTTTTTGAAAATATGTTTTTATGCATATAATTGTCAAGAACACCGGAAGCATAAAAAACTTATTTACTTATTTATTTTTGTAACTGATCCAGTTTTTCAATCAAGAAATATTTTTTATGTTTTTATTTTTGTTTTGTTTAAATTTTGAAAACATGTCGAGCGCGGATTTTCGTGCGTCTTTTCGATAAAATTTAGTATGCAATAAAACTATATACATACAAAAATGTATTTGTGATACTAAAAAATGTTTCTTAATCTCTTTCGACGTTATTAAATATTTACAATAATATTTTTCATATTTTTGTAATATTCGTTTCACTCGGTTATAAGAAACAAAAATCATGAACTTATATCCATTTACCGAAGATGAAGATCTTTCTCCGTACTCTGCTCTTCCCCGTGGCGGTTTTCTTCAATTGTATTGGTAATCATCATACAATGTAATATCTTGATCATAATTTTAAGTTTTCATTTTTTAATCACAATATATATCGTAATTTTTCAATGACTTTTTTGCTCATTTACTTGACTTTATCTTCAGCCTCTCCTACTCTTGATCGTTAAAAGTGTAAACATCTTTCAAATGATAGAACTTGAATCGTCGCACAATCCAACTTATATTATTCTAAAAATTGTTAATTATAAATCAGGGTGGTGAATGGGCGGAAGATTTCAAATTCCAGTTTTTCTGGGTCAATTTTCTCAATTTTTCCGGACAACTAAAAGTAACATATTCATATTTGCAACAGAGCAATACCTTGCAAAATAGACGCATTTTTTAAGTGTATACACTCAAAAAATGCGTTTCTCCATTTTGCCGTGATAACATTTGAAGTAATAACATTAATATATTTTTTCCAATTGCAGAATTAGGTTCTGCAGACTTATACAATACCGCAGAACTTGCCCGTAAAGAAGTTGTGCTTCCTAATAGCGCTGGTATTTATTACAAATCAGAACCCTATCCAAATCAAAAAGAGATTTCTTGGGAGAACCTATCAGGAGTTATAGGAAAAAATTCGGTACTGGAAACAAAAAAGTCCCCTATATTGTGGGTTGCTCTAATAGACCACCTGGGATATATTCGCGCAATGCATATAGGAACAAGAATAATTATGATCGACAACAAGGCATCAGGTGGTGAACGTTTTCCTACACTGACTGATGCTCATAAAAAGAAATATAAAATATCCTTCAACCAAAAACTATCAAAATAATTTGGATGTATTGTGGTTCTGGCCATTATAATGTTTTCGTTAGCTGTAAATCGAACTTCTGTTTTTATTCAAAAATTTGCAATGAGAAAATTGTACTTGCCAATCAAATAAATAAATGAATTTGATTCGTTATAAAGCAGACTTTACTATCTTCAAATCTTTTTCCCAATCCCGTCTAGTTACAGGGTGGCGATTCGGCGGAAGACAACGAATTTTCAATTTTCGAAATACAAACAAATTCTGCACGATCGCAGTAAGTTATCAGTATGAATCTTCTCATCGATAATTATCTCGTAGATCTATCAAGGTCGATCGAAAATTCTCATATTTATTTAATTTCGTAGTGATTAGCATTAATGCTCTTAATTACTTTTCATCCCACAGTAAATAAATGAATTAAAGTAGTTCTATTCAACTGGTTGGAATGTTTGATTAAATTGAAAAAAACATGAAAAATTAAAAAAGTTGCTTTAAGATCTTCCAGGTTTTTTCGGCAATTTTAGAAATCTTTTGAATGGTTTTGAAATCTTCTTCAATTTTATCGTAAAATTAATTTATCAAAATGAAAAATCATTTAAATTTTCCCAAGAATCTTAAAATAACTTGTTTATTCTCCTGAAACCTTTCAAAATTCTTAAAACTCAACTTTTTCCAAAATTTTTCTAATCTACGTTTCGTTTTGAATTTTTTGAAATCGTTTTAAATTCTTTAAAATCTTTTCTCAATTATTTTTTAAATTTGGTGATCGTGAAAAAAAATCTTCTACGTTCTTTTTCGAAATTTTAGGAAACCGTTTAAAATCTTACAAAATAAAAACAATTTCCCAATAATCTTTCAGTTTCTTGTACATAATTTTGGATATCGTTTGGAATATTCTATTAAAAATAATTTTTTAAAATAAAAAAAAAAAACACTTTAAATTTCTGATGAATCTTTAGAAAAAGTTTTCTTTGAAATCTTTCAAAATCGATTTTGGTTTGAATTTTATGAAACCTTTGCTAAACTTCTTAAGAATGTCCTCTTTACTGACGTGAAGTTCGAGTGCGATCTGTCATCTGTTTTGTTTACAGTCATTTGTTTTGACGTGAAATTCGAACGCGATCTGTCATTTGTTTTGTTCACAATCATTTGTTTTGTTCGATTTTACGTCTATTTTTGCGTTTTTCGGGAAAATAAGAGCCAACTGGGTTATTTGGACCCCGGATTCGGATTAAGCGACCCCAAAAACAAATAGATATGCCGGTGTAGTCCACCGGGCAGACCACTTTTTTTTGTATGCCGGTGTTATCTGTCATAGTTACTAACTTCCTATTAAATTTATATTGAAAAAAATGTTGGTAGAAAAATTGCCAGAACAAATTTTTATTACAAAATTTTGCACTTAATGGCAACCATTGATTTTCTTCAAATCATATGCGTGCTCGCAACTGAGCGAAAGAATTAAAGCATCATAATTTTTCAGCAGCTGGACTAATGAAAGTGAAATTTTTCTTAAAACTTATGGGAACCCTAGTGAACATTTCATTCGATAGAAGTTTGTTGTAACGGAAAGTGACGTCGATAGACTTAGCGATTGAACATATTCAAACGATGTTTATAAAACTGTTGAGAAAAAAATCATTAACTTTTTCAAATACGAATAAATGTGATTTTGATTTCACCAACACGTTAATAATAGTCTAATGAGTAACCCCCGAAATTTTAAAGTAAAAAAATCGAAAACTCTGGAATATAGAGCGAGTTGAAGTTGAAAAACACTGAAAATCGTCGTTTCTCAAAAAATGTGTTTTTTGTATTTATTTGAAAACAACAAAAGTGACAACTTTTTACAAAAGGAAAAAAAGATGCGCAATAGAATTTTCTGTAAGGATATAAGTTTTAAAAATAAAAATTTTATATTAAAAAAAAATCGCTAAGGGGCCAACCGAATGGTGCGAAAAAATTTTATAAACCATCATTGCATGCGGCGGTTCAATTATTTTAGGGTTTTTTTCTTTTAACACCTTAAAGAACGGATTCTAGAATTTTCAACAAAATTACTAACAATAGCTGAAATTCTTCAGATGATTTGACATGGAATTGCTCAGGGATGATTGTATCGAAATTTTGTTCGAAAATTATTACGAACGAAATGGAATGAATTTTTTGGCCGGGTCGGTTTAAATATTAGGGTTCAGATATAAACCACATGAACAAAACAGTCATCGTAAACACATGGCCCGTAAAAAGGACGTTAAATATCAACATCACGTAAAAATTATTATCACGGCGCATCCTGTCGTAGAGGAGCCTTCACTGACTAGATACCTACTTTCTTACCCAGGGTCGAAAGTACGCGCAGGCATGCAATCGACTACTTTCGCCCCGCTGTACAGGCGACGAAAGTCAAATTTTCGATAGGGATGTTGTGAAAAATATATTTTCCCTGAGCAAACAAATTAGTAAATTTGATGAACGGGTTACACTGAATTAAGCTGTACATCCCAAGTCGAAATTTTAACCCCACTTCAAGCCTATAAATTCTCCAGCTCCGTAGGCTTAAAGATGCTATAAGGAGGACTTATTTCTATACTACTGACATCCTACTTTAGCCCCCCCAAGTGGTACATATTTCTTGTGCGATTAAAGTAGGTTGTAATTAGAACCTCAATTGAGCCTCCATGTCCTACTTCACTACAGCATGGGAGGCTTAGGGCCCTTTATCATAATGGGTGATCGGTTCTGAATTTTTAAGCCGCTCGGTTGAACATTTTTATCTAATTTTATGCATACGTCATTGACAATAATAGTAGCGCTCAGTGTTAGCTGTCTCTGCGTTTTGAAAGCTTGCTCTTGGACCCTTGTCAAACGAGAGGAGGCAGATACTTTGCAGCGAGTCGAATAGGGTCATACACAAAAACTTTATTTGCCTTATAGTTAATCTTTTATAAACTTTGACTTCCAAAGTATTAAAATGTGAAATTAAAACATAATTTTGTTGATTTACTAATTTATAATAATTTATTTATTTATAATAATTTATTCAAAAGTGATCAAATATCCACCGGAAATGTCGATTCATAAAAGAGAACATGCGGCGCCCTCACGGCTCGAAACACGTGGTGTGACGTCACCCGCCGTCAAAACCGAAGAAAATACATGGTCAGTTTGATAAAAACAATCGAAATAATTTATTATCAACGTTTTTTGGCAAAAGGGGTTTATTTTTATGAAGTATCAACATGCCTGGATACGTTAAAGTCAGTTTGGATAATTTTCCAAAACGTGAGTACACTTATGATTAGTGATTTCTTTGCGAAGTGCTCCAGTTTCAACGTTGCTGAGATTCGAGGGGTGAAAGCGAAAATGTAAATAAATGGCATAAACGACGATAATATTTCAAAACATTTATTTAATTTATTAGTTTAGAATAATAATTGTTTTAGGCCCTTGTATTGTACGTGGACGAGTTTGCCCGACACACAAAGTTCGAGAAACAGGATATACTGTAATCCGTGAAGTGGATGAGGAAGTAGAAACGATCAATTTAGTGGAATGACAAAATTGTCCAGCTTCAGCCGGTATTTATGACGAAAAAATATAAATAAAATGATTTTTAATTTAGATAACAATTGTTTAACTGGATGTCAGTCTACGATAAAATAAAATGAAATAATAGACGAAGATATGGTACTCAAAAAGTTATATAAATGTCTTTCCAAAATATTTGATAAATAATCACAATAAATATGCTGGATTTAAAAAGAAAAAATTATTTTTTTGTTAACAATAATGTAATGCTTGCTTTCTTTGTTGAACTAGGTGAATTGGACTAGGTACATATTGCATTATTCTAGGTGTTGAATTTTTTCAGGTTTCCTGTTTCAGTTTTGGAAAAACGAAAAAAAATCTGTTTAGGCGGAAATTAATATTCGAAAATTGGATTACTAGATCGAAAAATTTTAATGGAGAAAGTTCAATATGTAGAAGAATTGTATAAACGATCGCGTTAGATATTAATTTGTTTTTCGTGTGAGCACCACTAACAAAAATCATTGTATTAGGTTGAAGTACCTAGAATTTATAAATAGCGGGCACATTGTCATCACGTGCAGGCGCGCGGGTCGCTTCGCATGCAAGCCTGAGCGCGCCTAGGGCGCGCGCCTGTTGGCTCTCGCGCTTCGCGCTCTCTTTTTTTAAAGCTCCTTCGGCTTTAACGAACACATTCTCATCACGTATCTCGTGCTTCGCACTCGATTTAGTCCAAAATGTGAACTTTTCTACATTGAGTTCAACTCTATTATAGCAAATGTATATTATATCTATTTCTATACCTCGATTTCGGACTCCTTATGAAGATATTGCAAAATAATGTACACATTTTATTTTTCATGATAGCTTCAATATTTGCTCTTTATTTTGCTCCAATTATTTTCATTCTCAGCAACCCTGAAAAATCTATCATTTCAATATATTATCACAATTCATAATATCTATTGGTTTTGAAATATATGTATTTTTATTGTCTTGTTTTTATAAATAAAAAAAGTGTGCATCCTATAAAAAATGTTGTTATTACACATTTCACTGCAACTTGTGTCGTTTCTCCATAAATTTAATTTGTTTATTTTGACGGTATTTTTTACGACTTAAACTGAAAATACGCATCCTAGCGTAAAGTGGTTCTAAACAAATTTTCAGATATAATTTGGGCGGAAAATTTTATTAAATAAAAAGTTATTGTAGCTTGTCGCGTTTTTCCAAAAAGGTAACTTATATTTTTATTCTTATTTTTTATGATTAAAAGAAAATCTACTCGTCCTTTCTAAAAATGATAAATAACGAATTTTTAGATCCTCTTTGAGTGAACAACTTTTGTCTACTAATTTTTTTTCGTACATTATGTCATTTTTCAAAAAATTCAATTTTTTAATTCTTAATGTTATTGTTTACGATTAGAACAAAAACTACACATCCTATCAAAAAATTACTGATGCCAAATTTGTAGCTCTTTTTTGGACAAGTATCTTTTGTCTATTCATTTTTTTTTCATAACTTGTGTCGTGTGTCGAAAACGGCCGTAGCCGGGTAAGCATGGATGTAGTGCCCCCGCTTGTTTTTGGTTAATGTTTCAGGGCTAAGTTCCTACCATTATCAGTCTCATTTACCCCAAGTGCTAACTTAAAAAAAATTCGGTTACAAAAGTTATAAACAAATTTCGAAAAACCAAAAAATTTGAATCTATCAAAATTGGCTGAACCGATTTTTATGGCTTGAATATATGTTATATAGGGTATTGAAACAATTATCAAAAAAATTACAAGTCAATTCCTGCTACTAGAAAGGGCTAAAAAAAATGATTGCCATTTTGTAATCATTTTTTTCTAATGAATTTTTTGTGCCTACACCGCCATTTTTTTCGGTAATATACTTATGTCCAGTGTAATAACATATATTTTTTGGGATAAGATCAAAGGATCACTTCATGGTTAAAAAACATAAAAATCAATGGATTCATACTGTTTTGTGTTAACAATTTACTGAGAATTTCAGCAGACCTTATGGCACATTCACAAGCATATCTTTTCATTCCTGCCAAACTCACACTGTTTGGTCTGTTCTCAATGAAACATCTATGTATATGATTTCCGACTAATGTATCTTGACTGTACCGGGACCTTTAGAATATTTGCCTGTTCTTTCACAAATTGCAAATTGATAGACCCATTCGCATTCATCATTTCGGCCAACGAGTGATCCCAACTTGGGCATGTAGACGCACTGCGCTTGCACTAGGACGCTTAAGAGGAACACGACGCCACAAGCCGTTACCATGGCAATAATAAGTCGTACCGTGTTCTTCTTGTGCGTAACTAGCGCAAGCGTAGTACCTCTACATGCCAAAGTTGGGGTCACTGCGGCTAAGTACGAGCTTACCCTTTAACGCTGGCATCAATACGGCAAAGCCCTTGAACTTCAATACGTATTTCGCATCTCGAAATCCATGATCAAGGACGAATTTGTCGCCTTTATTTATTAAGTAACCCAAATCTTGCGGATCTTCAATAAGATTTTTTATAATTTCAGCGTAATCCAGTTTCGCATGAAATGATCCTGTCAAGACTAGTGCTCGTCCGGTTGTTGTACACATAGTATACACATTTAATATTTGTCATTCCCTTTCTTCCTCTATCATGTGATTCATACTGTTTTGTATGAACAATTTACCAAGAATTTAAGTAGGTCTTATGATTTTTGACAAGTAGCTCGCATTGTGTGATTGTAAGCTATAATTTGGTATTCGAATTTACATGGTTTAACCCGTTCGAGTCCGAGTTAAAAACCGCCAGTCGCTGACTGACGCGTCTGTCCGGTGAATTTGGATCCATGCAGTACAGCATTGCCACCGACTAAATTACTCAATATGTCTTGCACTTATGATGTCTGCATCTAGGACACCTCCACGTGGTGAAGGCAGGCAACGGGATTTTCCCAGTAAAGATCCTAGATAAAAAATGGTATGCTGTCATGACCGGCCGAAAAAGAGTGTTTACCATGCAGGGAGTCGGAACTCCAGTATCGGCGGCTGATCAGGGTGGGCAAGCAGGCTCACAGCCGTCGTCATCCAGCGACCTTACTTCATTAGCAGTGGGTAGCAACATAACTACACGGAAAAGTTCTATGAATCAAAGATGCGCTGCTTGCAGCAAAGTTACTAAACATAAGCGTACAAAAAATAGTACAGTCTGGAGATGAAGCAAATTCTTTTTCTCTTTGCTTTGGAAAAAGTATCGCCCGCAATGACGTTCTATGTTGGTCCTGTCGCTGTATTCCTTACAAAAGCAGAAAACTGAATGATGGTAATCAATGTTCTGATAATGAAAGAACAGTTTCTGAGAGCGATGACTCTTCAAAATCAAGCGACAAAGATACAGAATTCAAAGCAAGCATTACAAATTCTGAATTAAGCGAAGATTGCGAGCATATTCGCATTCAAGTTTAAAGGACTGTATCAACGCATAAATATTGTTGTATTTGTGACAAGGCACAAGATTTAACAGTAGTTCCAAAACAGGCGCGCGTACAATCCTATGTTAGAAAAAGTATTTATATTCCGCATGGTAACCGTTGTTGTCAAGCACATTTAATAGAAGGTCGATTCTTTGACGAAGAATAAGGTCACTTTCGTATATATTCGAATTTCGCTTTATCAGAAGAAAAAATACATCTTTTCACAGGTTTAACATGGAAATATATTATCAAATTGCACGAAATGCTTACGTTAATGCGAAAAACTCAGACCCGCGATGTAACAAAAGCTTTTGTAGTGTTTCTAATAAAATTAAGAACAGGAAGCTCCAACAAAATTGTTGGTGCAATTTCGCAATTAGAACGAGAGCAGCTTGTTTCTGACTATTCCACATCTATCATGAACTCCTTTGAAAAAGATGTTTTGCCCTCACGATTCGGATTAAGTGCCATCTCTAGACGTGACCTAATTGATTTTTACACTACAGATGTCTCTAAAATGTTATTCAATTCTGATAATGAGCTAATGTTAATTTGTGACGGTGCATATGCTCGCCATCAAAAAAGCAGTAATAATGAGTACAAGCGAAAATCTTACTCGAGCCAAAAAAGGTTGCCCTATGCGAGACTTTTACGATCTGTACAATAACCGGACGAGTACCAGACTTTAAAGGACCATTTCATGCGAACCTGAATGACGCTGAAATTTTAAAAAATCTGATTGAATGTCCGAATGGTTTGTGTTAATTAATGAATTAAGGTAACAAATTCATCCTTGATCGCGGTTTTCGTGATGCAAAAGATGTACTGGAGTCCAAGGGCTTTATTGTACTGATGCCAGCGTTAAGAGGTTCTCGAAAGCAATTAATATTTAAAGAATCGAATCAGTCCCGTTGCGTCATAAAAATTCGGTAGGCAGTGGGGTCTGTCCATGGAGTAATTAAAGGAAGATATCGATTACTAGACCATGTAATTGACAACGCACTTCTTCCGAAGGTTGGGTTGTATTTTAAAATTGCAGAATTTCTGCACAATCAATTCGGAAAAGCGTTACAATCAAATGCCGAGCTTTCGGAACAAATAATAACGCGAATGAAACATCAATTCGATGTCAAAAACACTTTAGCTGACGAAGCTGTGGAGAACGGCTGCTTTCGTTAAAAGCTTATGTTTCAAAGTGTCTCATCCCAAAACATCCTTGACTTTCCTGAGATGACGGAGTCAGACCTGAAAATCTTATTTACGGGTTGCTATCAAACTCTCACAAGCAGTTTCGTACTTGGCCGAGATGATGAATGAGAATGAGTCTATCAATTTGCAATTTGTGAAAGAACAGGCAAATATTCGAAAGGTTCAGGTACAGTCAAGACACATTAGTCAGAAATTATATAGATGTCTCGTTTATTATAGACCAAACAGTGTAAGCATTCCAGGAATTAAAAGATATGCTTGTGAATGTGCCAATGGTTGAGAAATAGCTGGCTGTTGTTCCCATATAGCAGCCATTACTTATTTCATATCACACGCGAGCTACTTGTTGAAAGTCATAAGGCCTGCTGAAATTCTCAGTAAATTGTTTACACAAAACAGTATGAATCCCATGATAGAGGAAGACAGCGAAGAAGATTAAGAGTACAGCATATTAGAATAAGTTGTATTGTTCAAATCATACTTACTTTATTGATTCATAAGCTAAAAATAAAGTTGGCCCCCCATTCTCATAGAATTGTGCACATATTAGGGGCCATATTTTATTTTAATTTTTTTTCAACCATGAAGTAATCCTTTGATCCTCCCCTAGGGGATGTAACACATTGTAATTGGTGGAAAGGCTTAAGCGTGTGGGAATGGGGGTCAAAAGGACCTCGGACTGTATGCGTATGGATATGAATGAAAGGGTCCCTATAAACAGGCTCTCCTGGTATGCGTGATTACGGTATGGTAGAACGGTGGAAGAGCCTAGATAACACGGGCCTCCCGGATCCTTGGGTCAAGGCCCCTCCTGGACCGATTTACAGCTTTGAAATCGGGACAGGAATGACCTGCGGCCCGCATTGCGACCAAGATACAGCCCTTCGTTTGTTATGGTGGTTTGCAAGCGGATATTTGAACATTAAGTGTCTAACTCAATGTGACCAACCCCCCAAGCCATGGGTGTAGAGTGATCTTGCTCGTGGCACTTTAGCACCTAGGGGTTACGAAGTTGTCCTAACGGCCTCTCGGGGACACGAGACGACCTCCCGGAGTAATTAGTCTTACCCCTGCCTGTGGAGCTCTGCAAGGGCGGACCTGTTATTTCCCTAACTCCTTGTGGGATCAAAATAAACACGCTTAAAAACAAAAATTGAAAAGGAGGCGGAAGGGAGGTGGCGGAGGGGGAGAGAGGTTGGACCTTAACGGGTTTAACATAACCATTTCCTTACCATCTGTCTCTCCGGAAAGCCAAATTCAGGTGGCGGCAGTGCCCAAGCTCCCTTGGGAGCTGAGGCATCGACGGTCCCTCTGAACGAGGTTATGGTAACGGAAGAGGCCAATCAGTCCCCTAATGAGAAGAAACACACCGACGCTACGGTTCCCTGAAAAGGAGAATGAAGAGACAAGCGCAGCAGGCTAGCAGAGCAGCTGCGGGTGTTGGAACGTCGGTAGCTACAGGGCCGACATCCAGTAATGAGGCCCAGAAGTGAGGTAGGGGCTCAGAGGACACCCCACCGGGGGTCGCTAAGCCTTTGACGAGGCGAAAGGCAGCCCAGCAGCCGACGAAGAGAGAGTCGTCGGGAGCTGGACTGACGGCCGCTCTAAGGACTAACCCCCTGACGATGGTGGTGGCCGATACCAACTACCCGGACTCGATGCTCACTACAGAGTAGTATGAGATCTTCAGGGAGGCCGGGTAAGGGTCTTCGTGTTTGTGGCAGACGACCTAGCGTCTAAAGCTTGCCTACTCAAAGCAGTGGTCGAGACAAAGCCTAATCCAAGAACCTTGGTTAGTTCGCGATACCATAAGGGGATTAGTGGGGGGGGGGGGCTAGTCTTTTTTGTTACAGGGATCCCAAGGCGGCCAAACCAAGGGCCTGCATACTGGCGAAGGGAGTTAGCGCTGTCCTGCCACTTGAGCTATGTTCGAGAAACCTGATGATGATAGCTACGGATCTCAAAGGAATAGGAAGGTTAGTTCTGCGTTTAGCTTATTTTTCTACAAGAGTCCGAAAGGCCGGGGAACCACACTAGCGGAATGGCAAACTCGAAGAGCTGCGCAGGAAAACCAGAGAGAGGTTCAGACGTGCCAGTACTGGCAAAACGGAGGAACTATGGACCTCATTCACAACGATGCGGCATGAACACAGGGGTACAATGCATGAGGCAAAGCAAGAGACCTGGACCAACTTTTGCACAGACATTGAGAAGAGAGCTAAGGCGGCTAGACTGGATAATCTGCTTTCTCGAAATCCGGAGGCTAATCTCGGCATTCTGAAATTGTCCAGTGGGCGGGGGGGGGGACTCAGAGTCAGACGGGGATACCTTGGCTCACATGATCAAGGCACATATCCCGGGCTTTTCAAGGTTTGGAGAAGTGGGGACGACACCTCAGAGGCAACCAAAGTCGCCTGCGGCCCAACTAGGCCCACAACGGTGGCTAGCCAACGAGATTGTCACCCCCGCCAGGGTCAGGTGGACCCTGAAGTCCTTCAGTCGTTACAAGTCTCCTGGCCCAGATGGCATACATCCCGTCCTCTTACAGAGGGCTGGGGAGATCATCATAGGGCCGCTAGTTAAACTTCCTAGGGCTAGTCTGACGTTGAGACATGTCCTGGCGGCATGTAGGGGTACGAGAGTAGTCTTTATTCCGAAAGCAGGTAGGATCGGTTATACCTTACCCAAGGATTTCCGTCTCATCAGCCTAACATCTTTCCCACTAAAAACAGTGAAAAGGCTTGTGGATAGATATATCCGCGATAAGGTCTTGTCAAGGAGGCCACTTCACAAAGAACAATACGCCTAGAGGGCTGGTCACTCGACGGAGGTGGTCCTAAGTGGAGAAGTCAACCTAATTAAAGGACAACTGAAGGACATTGAAGGAGCCTCTAATAACATCTCTGGAGAGATGATCAGGGTTGCCATGATCACACATGGTGTGCCTACTGCAGTCGTGGAATGGACGTGCCACATGTTGGCCAACAGGAATCTAACTATGAACAAGGGTGATGCCACTTTATGTGGAATCTTTGAGTCGGGATGTCCGCAGGGAGGAGTTTCATCGCCCTTGCTGTGGTGCTTAGTAGTGGATGAACTGCTGCTTCTACTGTCGAGTCAGGGCCAGCACGTCATGGGCTATGCGGACGATATACTGGTTACCGTGCGCAGCCAGCATCTGGATACGCTCTTCGGAGTAATGCAGCAAGCCCTGATGATAGTGGATTTATGGTGCAAGAAAACTGGACTATCGGTCAATTCGAGCAAGACAGACGCGGTAGTTTTCACAGGAAGTTATAAGTGGGGAACCACGAGTAAACTGAAACTTGGAGGAAAAAAACTGGAAATCAAAGAACGAGCTAAATATCTGAGAATCATTCTGGATAAGAAGCTGTGATCGAACGAGCACCTGGAAAACAAGTGCAAGAAGCTAGTAGCGATGCTATGGCTCTGTAGGAGAACGATAGGCAAAAGCTGGGGCTTGAAATCGGAGACACTTATGTGGATCCACACATCGATCTTACGACCAAGGCTAACCTATGCGGCGGTAGTCTGTTGGAGCAGGGTCCAGCTCTCCACTGTGAAGTCTCGACTGTAAAGGAACAGGGGACTGATTTTTAGAGGCGTCACTAGTGCCTCGAAGTTGACATACACGATGGCACTGGAGGCATTAATAGGTTTGGAGCTCTCCATCTTACTATCAAGGCCGTGGCTGCGAAGGCGGCCTGGAGACTAAATTTGATAAATGACAGAAGGATCTTGATAGCAGTGAAGATCCCTGCGGACATCTCGAGGAGGCCGACCCTGAACATACCCAGGGACAAAATGGCCACTCGCTACCTCTCCGAGAAGAAGTATCGAGGCAGCCTATTCACGAAGGAGGAATGGGTTAATGGCGATGCACACCTGCCTAGTGATGGAGACAACTGGTTTACAGATGGCTCCAGGAACGAGGCGAATGCAGGAGCCGTTGTATATCGTAAAAGGAATGGAATGGGCTTTACAATTGAGATGGGGTCCTACGCCACAGTTCTACAATCTGAGATTATGGCCATACTCCAGTGTGCCTACAAGGCAAAAGAGTATGACAACAAAAGGAACATCCGTATCTGCTCAGATAGCACGGCTGCTATATTAGCCTTAAATGGAACAACGACCACGTCGCTATTAGTATGGGAATGCTTTGAGGTACTAAATATGTCAGAGATGAAAAACTGAGTTACTCTGCCATGGATCCCTGGACACAGTGGTATCAATGGCAATGAGTTATCCGATATTCTAGCTAAACTAGCAGCAAAAAGAAATTTCACAGGACTCGAGCCAGTTGCAGGTATTACCAGTAAGTCAGCCACTGAAGAAATGAGCAGTTGGCTGACTGAGGGTCATCAAAACGAGTGGGATTTGGTCTCTGGTTGCACATCCTTTGTCACTGCCCTGCGATTGCGGGAAAACGTCTAACACTCACAGACAATTACTGCATCAGTGAGTCAGAGATATCAGCCAACAGCGTGGCTGCGGTTCTCTCCCTATGGAGAGGGATTTAGAGTCACGCTTAGGCGCACAAGGGGGCACAAGGGGATTACCCAAGCGCCGGGGGCTGTTACGGTCTCAATCCAGAACTAATAATATTAATAAATCCTGTGATGTTATCCCAAAAAATATATGCTGTTACACTGGACATAAGTATAGTACCCCAAGTATAACCATATATAATATATATTTAAGCCATCAAAATTGGTTCAGCCAATTTTGAGAAATTCAAATTTTTTGATTTTTCAAAATGTGCTGATAAATTTTGTAAACATTTTTTTTTAAGTTGTTACTTGGGGTAAATTAGTCTCATAATGGTCGGAACTTACCCCCGATATATTGACCAAAAAAAAGCAGGGTCACTGCAACCATGCTTACCCGGCTGTGGCCTTTATATATATATTTTTTAATGTTATCTTTCGCGATTAAAACAAAAACCACGCCTCCTATCAAAAAATGATAAGTGACAAATTTGTAGCTCTTTTTTTTATCGCAAAATGGAATCTTCCATTTTCCATTATTTGGTGTGCAATCAAAATTTGAATTTTCCATTATTCGAAAAAATTCAAAAAGCTGTTATGGTGATCTTGTAGCGCTTCCAAAAAGTAACGTTGTCCTTTTTCTGACTTTTTTCATATCTTGCATTGTTTGGTTTAAAAAGTTCATTCTCGTTTGCCGTACACAGAATTTTTTTTTCTTGCAGGCCTTAAAAAAGTTTGCCAAAGCTCAATCCAATCTGATCATTTTTCCGAAAGTTATCGTGCCTACAGACTACAAACAATCGAATAGCTCAATTCTTTCGAAAGTCATCGTGCTCACAGACAGACATACATACATATTTACATACAGACACATCAGTGAAAACCAGTTTTTTGGGTTCAGAGGGTCTCAAAACGTAGATATTGGATAAAAACCGACTAAGACAAATTTTACATAAAACCAATACCTTCTCATTAGGATTACAATGTAAAACTCTATTGTTTTTAGGCGGATGCAAGCACGGAATTGCAGTCACGCAGGTTAAATATATTAAAATCGAAGACATGAGGAATAAGTCAAAGGAAGTTGAAGTGGGAGATAGCAGTACGTTTTTAGATTTGGCACATTAAGTTCTAACACCTGAACTTTGTGTTATGATAATTAAAGCAACTCTAGATCAATATCAAACTCATATTTGGGCGGAAATGCGACATGTACGAGTAACGGCTTCAAAAATATATGAACTAGCCCAGTGCAAAACGCCCAATGGTTTACTAGTCGAACAAACAATAGGTGTTGCGAAAATCAGAGACACCGAAGCCATGGAAAGAAGTACGCTTCTTGAGAAAGAGGTCATAGCAGCTTTCGAAAAATCTGTTGAGGCTAAAGCCATGGCTAGCGGATTATTACTGGTCGCACAGTATCCCGTTTTAGGAGATTCACCTGATGGGATCTGTGAAGATTTTGTTATAGAAGGTATATATGTCCAGCTTCTGTAAGTGCAAGTTGTCGCTACGTTAAGAAGGATGGGAGAATTGGTTCCGAATTGTATGGACAGCTTCAATTGCAAATGTTTATGACGTGGTTTAAATGCGGAAAATTTCTTTTTGCAAGCCATAACTTTTAAAACACGAAACGCTTTTCGTTGTAAGATGTTCAGTATGACAAACAATTCACAGAAAATGTAATAAAAAAAGCAATTAACTTTTGGAAAGCAAATGTTTTCTCCTTATTATTAAAATCTATAAAAGAAACTATTTAAGCTATCGTATTGTTTTTTTATGGCTTATCAGAATAATATAGCAGGACATCCGAAATCCGTACTAAATTTTTTCTGTCTGAAATAACATACATCAGTACATCCCTGCGTTCACTTTATTATGCCGTCATGCCTTCATATATATATATATATATATATGAGTTAACAGGAGATAATCTCAGTTTTGATTCCTCAGGAATCGAGCCGAAGGGCCTATGACAAAGCCACCGAACGCGTGCTCGGGTTGCGGATAGAGAGTCCCTGTACCAAGGGTTTCTGCTCAATATGGTTACAATAATTAATAAGCAGTCGCGGACAATTGTCCAGGGATGGTACTTAACGGCAATTTTCTTTTCGTCTTTATTCAAACAAAAGAAGAACAGGCTACGTAGTTTATGGACGCTCCCTAACGCCGAATAAAATTTCATGGATGAAACCTAAGTAAAAACAAAATAGCGAATTAGGGTGGCTGCTCGAGTCTCATGTCATAAAAAAATTCTTGATCATTTTTCGAATTTGTTGTGAATTTTCACAAATCTTGTCTTTCCAGCGCGAATATTTTTCATAATTTGGGCATATCAAAACATACATATAAAAAATCCTCACTATATTTTCGTGATCAGTTCTTACGCTTATGTGCATCCAGAACCTTCAAAATTCGTCATAAAAATATTGTTTTTAATCTTGCTCCCATCTAACAAAACGCAACCAAAATGAATCAAAAGATTCGATACTTTTTGCGCAACGTAACAAAAGTTTTGGACGGGTTCCTCATTATAAATGACTATTATATAACTATTAAGACTTCGATTTATCTGGATATTGGACAACAATTTTGTATACCAAATTCAATTTTAAATGTTTACCTTTCAAACCATTTTCTACAAAATAGCGAGTTAAAAACAAAACGAAATAGGTGAATAAGTAATGTGCTGGCAGGCTTGAAAAAACATGACTGTAATATTGTACATTTACAAATGTTTAACGTCCTGAATTAAATTATTAAAAACTAAGAGACCTAAAAATTAAGGTCATCAAGTTAAAGACTTCAAAATTAAACGATTTTATAATTAAGCTTTAAAATTGTACAATTCAAAATTATAAATGCTAAAAAATATCCTGGTTATTCCCAGGTCTAAAGAAAGGCTTAATCATTCCCAGGTCACCCTGAGTAAACCGATATCGCAAAACAAAATTTGCGAAGAAAAGTGGAATAAAAAAAATATCGTTTTCATGTTTCTTAGCGGAGATGCTTTCCGAATCGGTCTACAACTACGCGACGTCCCGACGGGACGCCGCAGATCAGGACAGCGACTCCCAATTTGAGGGCCAGGCCCAGCTGCAATTGGCAAGCATCCAAAAGCCGCGAAACAAGCGGAAAAATTTTAAGCCAATCAGCAGCCGAATGGCCGAGGTCTCGGACGAATCTGACCGGGATGATGAGGACCAGGACGCCGCCGAGGAGGGAAATTCGAACGAAATCCTCGAGTACGAGAGAAAAACGTTACTTTTGCCGACTGAGGAAAGGTCGAAACAGAGGCTAAACAACAACGAAGCCAGCCCCATGGATTTGTCCGTCGCGACTAGGCCACCCTCGTCGGAAGGGGACGACGACAGCGGCGACTCCTTCAGGCATAAATTTATTATCGAACAACTCAGGTCGCAGAAGTTCTATTCCCTTGGAGCCGAGGTTAGTAATTTATTTACTTGAAATTAAATTGATTTTAATTTTCAAATACTCCCTTGTGCAGCTTGTTATTATACGCTAGAGGAACTTCTCAGAAGTTTTACTTACTTTAGTTTATAAGAGAGAAATGAAAATACTGATAATTGGTATCCTGAGAAGAATAAATTATTATTTTGCATGCAGTAATTACTGTGGATGCTACTCGTGTGGGTATAATTAATTTCCTTTCTTTTTCGATATGTGTTTGGAGAAATATATTGATTCTAGAAATAAATTATGGAAGCGATAAGATTTTCAGGGTATGAATTGATGACTTGGTTTGCAAACTCAAGAAATGGGATTTTTATTTTTAAATTTGAGATTTGTAGACATGTTTTTTTCAGAATGTTAAATTATTCAGATAAGTTTTACAATTCTTATTAGTTTAACTCTTTTTAATTTGACTTTAATTACCTTAGTTAGACTATTTTTATAGCTGAGTAAACTATAATAAATTATGTCCATGTTAACCATAAAATGCAACTGGCGCCATGAGTAACTGTCCTGGTCTTCGCATTTCTCTCTTTGAAAGATAGGTTGCAATAATGCTGTAAATCTTATAGAATAACGACTTTCTAGCAGTAATTAAATGATCACATCTCTTTCAAAATTAAAAAAAAAACTATAAATAATAGCAAAATCTTTAGGTGCTCGAATCCTTCAAGAGAATAAAGTGTTTTAAATAAAAACCATAATATTAACAAGGTAGGCTTGCTGGAAAACTTTTAGAAAGTAGAGTATTTTCTGTCGCATATAAATAATAATTGTCTCTTAAAGTAGATTTACACATGTATTAGTTTACCCGAAAATCATATATTATTCGAATGTCAGATTGACAGAAAGTCAACTAATCCAAGCATCAATGGGGACACAGCATCCTAAGTCATGTTCGAATTACTGAAAATTTAAACTGATGAATTTTGATTTCTAAAGTCATTTTATCTAGATTCTACTTTATAATTATTATTTAGATTATAAACTATCCCAATGTAAAAAGCTCCAGATTGTACAATTTCAAATTGAAAATGATCAATAGAATATTTTGAGATTTAAACTATTGAAACCGTTCACAGCAGAATATCATTAGATTTAAGTTGACAAGAATTTGCAATTAAAATGTTCAAATTTTGTATGGTTTTAAATTTGAATCGTTCAAAATTATTACACTGAAGAAATTATAATTTGTAATTGAAACTTTATTAATTGGATAATTTCAAGTGATAAGTCCGAAAATGCCTAATTTATGCCTTAAGGATTGAATATTACATTTGAAAACGTCAAAAACAAAATTTTTTAATCAAGCACTTACAGCTGTGAAATTTGAACTTTTTTATAATAATGCTTTAAAAATAACAATGTTCCCGCACCAAATGTACAGTAAATGGCTTTTTGTGAAAAATTCTAAATCTATTTTTTTTCGAACCTGCAAAGCAATAATCCGAAAGAAAAAAGTAAGAAAAATGGACAGTTTTTGAACAAAAAATTGTTTAAGTTTCAATTTTTACATGTATTTTAATAGAAAAATGCTTATTTTAGTGAATAGTTTTTTTTTCTCCTAAACTCTTTGTTAGATTTTGCTAAAAGTTTCACATTTTGACTATCAGTCTTATCGAAACAAAAGGTTCATATCTAAAATGTAGAAAGATTAACGGTTTTTTGTGGATACAGCCCGATATGGGGGTGTTTTCATACTTTGAACATCCAAGTATGGAAATCATCATTTCTTAGTGACTAAAGTCACTGGAGATTTTTTTATTTAAATTCTAGGGTATGAAATCACTTTCAAATAAGTAAGGGAAGCGTGCACAGCATTTATATTATATATGTGCATCTACTTCAAGGGTTTTTTTTATCATCCCTTGAATATTGAATCCGGAATATCGACATTTCTTAATGACTAAAATCACAAAAAGATTTTTGATTAATCTATGAGGATAGGAATCATATAAAAGTAGATAGGGAAGGTGTAGAATGACAAGGATGTCTTTGAATTTTTCTCGAGGGTTGTTTATTCATCCCTTACTTAGAGAAGCAGAGAAATTAACTTTTGGTAAGGAATAAATCACCAAAGATCAGGCCTACAATATCACTTTAAAACATACATATAGGAACTGTCCTTTAGGAGGACTTGCCTTATAATTTTACATTTATTTAAATAATACGTATTTGTTCAAGTTTATATTTTACCTAAAAAAAGCAGGAGAAACATTTTATCTCACTAAATTTTGGCAAATTGTTAATATTTTTGAGTACTAATTTGTTTATTACGAATACTCGTAGATGTTTTTTTGTTCACATATTTTATTATTGCTATTTTTCGAAAGATTGAAATATTTTTATGTTATAATTTTCTTTTTAAGAATACTCTTAAATGTTTAAACAGATTAAAATTGATAAAACAAAATAATTTTTTTAACTGATTTTATGTGTTTTTATCGTAGGTGAGGATAAAATTAGTTTTTTGTTATTTTTCCAGAGATTTATTTGTTATGAGTTATCTGCTTGTTTTGCAGAAACGCTCTTAATTTTTCATGCAATTTTAAATATTTTCTCGTTCAGATTAAAAATCGGTACTGGACAAATCTGACACTATCCCTTTAAGCTGGACTGAAGCGTTTTAGTCACGTCACGTAAGTACCTTTTTGCACTTAAACTCTCAAGTCTCAGGGTAAGTCAGTGCGATTCTTACCTTCGACACCTATAGATCTATCAAGTAGTAAGGAATTATGCTTCCTGTTCTTAGCAAGTATAGTTCAGTTGTGTTACTGTTATGTCATTAAGTGATTAAAGTGGCTTTAATAATTAATTTAATTCTAAATTGAATTTCGAGAAGATTTATATTTGGTTGGAAGTTACATCAATCAAATTGTCGGTCATAAGCTGCTATCTAACAGACAAGTTTTAGGCGCCTTGCTTTTTAAAATTCGAAAAATGCAAAAACAACTGCGAGAAAGTCCGACTTTGGTAATGGAGGTAACACTAAATTTCTGGAAAAGAGCAGGAATACCAACAAAGGAAAAACAATATTACGTATCAAAATTTAAAATTTTTATGTGACGAATGGAAGAACCTTGACAAAAGTCATTTAAGAAAAACTGAAACACAGACGAAGAAGTAAGCATGGTTTACTGAGTGTTTAGATGACCTATTTGATATTGTTCATGCGAATGCAGTTTTTGATTTTGCAAAGGCAAAAAGGCCGACCAGGCTACATGAGCGGAATTGATGTAGAATTGGCTGAGAACGAAGATCGACTGGAGAAAAGATTGGAAAGTGAACACGTGAGGAAAGAACGTTCTCTCCAGGAGAACATTTTATTTGATTGATGACGTTTAAACTGAAATAGATGTAGGTATTAATTCCAAGTACGTAAATTTCAGATGAGCTTGCTGAACTTTTGTCTTCCTCAAGTATAAGTAGTGGACGAAATGCATCCATCGAAACTACAGCTACACAGGAAACTTTAGGAGGTCCATCTGATCCAAAAGTGAGAGCGAGAGAATTTATTATTACTTCGAAACTGCCCTCAGCATTGGACGAATGTAAAGTAAGTGACAGAAATGCAGTGCATATTTTAATGGCAACTGCTGAAGCATTAGGTCATAATAACAATGATTCCGTTGCAAAGCGGTGATCGATACAGTGAGTTCGTCAAATTTTGCGTGAAAAATACGCTAACAAAATTCGGGCTGAATTTCCAGTTTCTGAATTCGAAACGTGCACTATCCACTGGGGTGGAAAATTGCTTCCGGACTTTATGGGCAACGAAAATGTTGATAGATTACCCATTTTAGTGACAAGCAATGGGGTTGAAAAACTTCTTGGCGTTCCAAAACTATCTTCTGGGACTGCACGAAATCAAGCTAATGCTGTATATTGATCACTTGAAGAATGGACTCTGACAGACAATGTTGTAGGTCTTTGCTGTGATCCAACTGCATCAAATATAGGCCGACTGAATGATGCTCGCGTTTTATTGGAACGAAATTTAGAAAAAGATGTATTGTATATGATTTGCAGACACCACAGTAACGATTCAAGGTTTTTCAAAATGCATGGCCCAAAATTAATGTCATAAATTACCAGCCTGGAATAAAAGATAAAACAGTTAAAACAGCATTGGAAGATGTTTCACGAAGTATCACTGATTTTGCAATGAACTGTTTACAAAACCCTCAATGTAGGGAAGATTATAGGAATTACTCGAGATAGTTGTCATTTTTCTTGGTGGTACTCTACCACGTGGAGTGAATTTCCGATCTCCATGAGCTATACATCATGCTAGGTGGATGGCTAAAGCCATTTATTGTATTAAGGTGTTTCTTTTTCGACATCAATTTCAAATGACAACATTCGATAAAAACGCTTGCCGAGATGTTTGCATCTTTATCGTAAGATTATATGTTGAAGCTTGGTTTCGTGCGACAATTACTGTGCAAGCCTCATATCAAGACCTTCAATTTTAGCATAAGATTTACAGGTATAAAAAAATTGATTCGAACATTTCCCATGCAGCAGTCAAAAATTTTTGCGGTCACTTATGGTATTTGACACCAGAAACAGCAGCACTGGCATTCTTTGATTCAAAAGTACCCCTGGCATCGAAAGTGAAAATGGTTAAGGCTCTTGAATCTTCTGAAATTTCCGATAATGATATAAAACGGCTGATTATTGATCCGAAGGATGTTCCGAATTTCGTTCAGAAAGGGATTGAAGGCTTCATTACAGTCAAGTCTGGAAAATCGTTCGGGCGATTCAATATATCAGTGTCTTTTTTCCATACGCCTCCAGTGGAATAGGAAACCAACGAAGAATACCAAAAAGGACTGCAAAAGCTGAAAGTCGTGAATGGTACTGCAAAACGAAGCGTCAAATTAATGACTGATTACAATCCAGTAATCACGAAGAACGAAGAACAGAAGCAGTATTTGTTGCAAGTTGTCAGTGACTATCGCCTTCGATTTCCAGATGCTAAGAATAAAACATTGTCGATGAAGGAATAAACATTAACGCTCAATTTCTACCGGCTCTCAAAACAAAAAAGTTAGAATAAGGTAATAACGCATTTTGTCGTCTCTGCTAATAAAAAAAAAACATCAAATTAGTAAAAAAAAAATTTTTTAACAATTTTAATTTGTTCAAACATTTAAGAGTATTCTTAAAAAGCAAAGTATAACATAAAAATATTTCAATCTTTCGAAAAATAGCAAAAACTTATGGGGTTTTCTTCGGGGATCCATAAGAGTGGCTTAAAATTATTCCACTGCAAAATTAACGATTGATTCTTATTCTCTAACGAATTCTGAACAATATACTGAAACGCGGAATTATTTGTAACATATTATTGCGTTTAAATATTAGATTTACAAAAAGCTGACTTTTTCATATTTTAAATCAATGGGAAACTTCATGGTCTTTGCGCCGCCCCTAAATAATAACCGATTTTGCTCAAATTTGAAGGTTTTTTTTTTAGGCATTCGAACAAAAGTGGAGGGTGAGAGCAGAGAAATTCGAGAACAAAAATCCACCAAGTATAAATAAGAACCACCCTAATGTGTATGTTCATGTGCATGTGTGAAGTTGTGTTTGTCTCTTGCTCTTTAATGTAAATAAAATTAATATTTTGAATCGTTGGGCTCAGTCGTTGGCATTTGAACTAGCGTTTGTAAGAAAGATGGATCCCTATAAATAGGCTCTCCTGTATGAATTTTGGATCCCTATAGGGCTCTCCAAGATGAATGTTTGGATCCCTATAAACGGGCTCTCCAGTATGAATATTGGATCTCAATAAACGGACTCTCCAGGATGAATGTTGGAACCCTATAAACAGAGTCTCAAGGATGAATGTTGGATCCCTATAGGGCTCTCCAGTGTGATTGTCGGATCCCTGTAGGCGGGCTCTCCATTGTGTATGCACGCGAATTATGACGAATGCACAAGCAGAATATAGAGTTCCGAAACAACGACTGACACCAGCGAATCTACTAATCACTTGCCGCGTTTCGCGATCATGTTTAGTAGGGAAGCACCAGGTCATGAGTACCTGTGGGTGGAAGGTGGGCCAACATAATAATAAAATATAATTATAATTTTTCGAAAATTTGTAATATTGTATACTCCTTTGTATCGGTAAGGAAAACAATTATTATTATTTATTAATTTATTATTAACACTGCACTCAATTTTGATAGTAAGTTGGTTTGATGGTTGTCACGTACGGTTGAACACCCTTTTTATTTCTCGTGTGTATGTGGGGGGGGGGGGGCTTTCCCTAAACTGAAGGAAGGGCGAGAGACTCGTCTTGTATTTTTATTTTTGTGGGCTGGTTCCTCTACTCTCGGACTGAGAGTTGTTGTCCACGAGTCTAAAGAATAGAAAAACAGAAAGGGCACGTTCTACAATGGATAGAACGTGTCAGGCATGTAGAGGAAAAAGTACAAAGCAAAAAGATCGATACAGCTCACCGTAAGATGTCTTAATTCGACTTCTGTTCGTTGAACACACGCAAACAAGGGAAACAAAAGGAATAAAAGTGGTTTTGGTTTTCCTATTTTTTTTTCTTGCCAACAAAGCGGACAAAAAACCTTTTTGTTGAGTGGATTGGTTAATTCACTCTAGTCTCAAAGGGTACTCGCGACACACAAAACGCACGAGCACCTGTCACCTCTCTAAATTCTCTTTTATCAGCAATAGAAAATGTTTCTATTTCTCATAAAGGAGAATTACAGCCTTCTGAGAAAATTACTTAATCTCGTTTTGAGATTCGAGGAAAATTAAAATCTTCTAGGCTGTTTGCAAATTTGTTTTTTTTTTTTTTGCAAGCCGGATAGGACGCGAAAAAACAGTACTCCCGTTACGAACCTTTACTTCGCTAAATTGTGAACGTGGTATGGAATGATTTCACTATGTTTTCTTCATGGTTTACAAATTAGCGAGGGATCTCAAGAATTTATTTCTCCTGATCCCGATAGGAGGTGACGAAAAAAACGCTCTTGTTACGGTCCTGCCTCCCGTCGGATAGAGTTTAACTTAATAGTCCAAGAGCTGGTGACGTTTTTCGTGAAGTGGGAGTATAAGTCCTAGTTTGTGGCGAATATATCTGGGAAATCACCCTTCTTTCGAAACCCGTGAATGCCAGACGCCCTGCCAAGGGGCGTTTGAGCACCTAAGCCAGGTGAAAAAATTGGAAATTTGAAGTAATAGTATAAGAGACAATTTTCTTCTAGGATTGATTATTGATGCCTCAAGTTTATTATTATTCAATCGCCAGACCGATAGTTTGGGGATAACATACTGCCAGACTCGATAACTAGGGTGGCCATAATTGATTTTCGAAAAGTAGGACGAAAAGATTTGAAAAATGAGAACAAAGTAGGACAAAAATTTATTTTAAAAAGAGGACAATGTAGGACAGAAAAGTTTGAAAAAAGAGTATACATATAATTATAAATTCGATCAATATCATTAAAAAATATTGGACATCGATGTTCACTACATCGACATATAGCACTGGACCGCTAGCTATGGCCATCGGAAGTGGAATAGGGAATAGAAAGAGAGGAGAAATCGAGAAAGTCCACATGTCCTTTTCTAATCAGGATGGCGATTGGTGGATTGATCCTTTTCTATATGAAAGCAGATGGAAGATGAGTAGAACCAATTATCTTCCTGAGAAAAAGATAGGTGAACTTTCTCGATTTCCCCTCTCTTTCTATTTCAAATCCCACTTCTGACGGCCGTAGCTAGCGGTCCAGTACTATTTAGGTGAGTGGTGCATTCAGTCCCTGCTTCCATATTGTCAGTTTGTATTTCTAGATTTTTACATTTTATAAAGCAAGAGCACAGATCACAACATTTAAAACCTTGTGATAAGCAAGACCAAATTTCTTCATCGTTGCAGGGCGACTTTCCACTGCAGGAACAAATGAATTTGTTCCTGTTATGATAATAGTTTATATTCAAATACAAAAGTATATTTTTTGTAAGAATAAATAAATGAATAGCAATTAGTATATGCATTTATTGTAACAACATTAAATTTCTTTATTTTTCATTTAAATGTAAGGTATAATTCGTAATCCTAGATGACTATGCGATACTATCATTAATTAAAAAGTATACAGTTACTATATCAATAGTTCGCGAATCGATATTTTGTTTTCTGGCTACTCGCCCGCTCGTGGAGAATCGGTGAATTTCACGAGTTTTTGATAGCAAATCTTGAAAAGGGAAAGAAAGTCGCCAGGATGAAAAAAAATTTGCATGAAAATATAACTTTCGACGAGTAACCTCGAATAAATAAAATTCAAAAAGCTCCAGTGGAAATCAAGAAAAAATTTATGAAAATGGCGCATTTTTGATATTTTTCGACCTTAAATCGCTCGAAGCTCGAAAACGAAGCGTTTTGCGAAAAAATGACAAGAGTTAAAAAGTGCCTATTTTTGTCCAGAAAGTATAATAAATATGTTTTCGTATCGATTTTTTCATCCTCTTCAATTTTACAAGTTTTTTGTCAATAACAAGTTAGTGACCATTTGTACGAAAAAATGTCACTGAGGTTTTTTATGGGCGACAACATAATACATCGATTAGAAAAAGTTTCATCTTGGCAAAACTATCTGGTCGGTCAACTCGTTTTTTTATACGTATTTTAGGGGTGCATCGCTTCCCTAATTAGTTCGATGGTTAGATGGCATTGAATGATCAAATTTTGTACAAAAAAAAGGCCTAAAAGTTGATGACAAAATACAAATGTATCATTTGAAAAATCCGGACAAAACCCCGGACAAGGTCAAAAATCCTGTAGGACAACTCACTCAAGTTCTAAAATGAGGACATGTTCGGGGAAATCTGGATGGATGGTCACCCTATCGATAACTATCAATAAAAAAACTTGGATTTTGCAGTGATAGTATAAGGTCTGGCGTTTTTAATAACATAAAGAATAGTGTTCACAGGTAGCATTCGTAAAAGGACAGACCGAAATTCCGGGGATAACACCTTGAAAATTAAGTTTGAAAATTAATAATTTTCCTCGAAAGTGTGGGTCAGAGCGGGGATCGAGGGACATTCTCGGCAGTCGCCGTCACCGTTATCCCCTCCACTCAGCCTTTTACAATGATGCGGCTGCACCCTCGTCCCTCGGTCCCCGTTCAGACCCACACTTTCGAGGAAAATGATTCATTTTCAAACTTAATTTTCAAGGTGTTATCCCCGGAATTTCAGTATGTCCGTTTACGAATGCTACCTGTGAATACTATTCTTTATGTTATTAAAAACGCCAGACCTTATACTATCACTGCAAAATACAAGCTTTTTATTGATAATTATCGAGTCTGGCAGTATGTTATCCCCAAGATATCGGTCTGGCGATTGAATAATTATAAAATTGTGGCATCAATAATCGATCCTAGAAGAAAATTGACTCTTATACTATCACTTCAAATTATCAAATTTTTTCACCTGGCTCAGGTGTCCAAACGCCCCAGGCAGGGCGTCTGGCATTTACGGGTTTGAAATGAAGGGTCATTTCCCAGATATATTTGCCACAAACTAGGGCTTATACTTCCACTTCACGAAAAACGTCACCAGCTCTTGGATTATAAAGTAATGGTAAAGTAATATGGCATTATAATTATTAAAAGAAACAAAATAAATATGTAAACTGTTGCAATTATAATAATACGTGAAAATGTACGTTAAACTGACATGCCGTCAGCGGGTTGCCAATATGCAGGGGCTCGACTTCAATGACAGCCACTTTATTTTTTTATTTTTTAACACTGAAAAAGCAACTTTTTGCAATTACGGCATGACCTTTTAACGTAAATTTTAACGTATTATTATAATTGCAACAATTTACATATTTATTTTGCTTCTTTTAATAATTATAATGCCATATTACTTTAGCATTACTTTAACATTACGCTGTAGCTTAATGCTTGTGTTCGGCCCGTCCGCCAGGTAGATACCGTAGATAATGTCTGTTCAAGCGTAGATATCATAAGTATCGTCTACGCAAGTGTAAATCTGTGCTTAAAGTTCCGGATAGAACCCGGATAGACTCGGGACTACATCCGGGGTGAACTACACCCAGATAGCAAAATGCCTGCTGACTGCAAGGGATCTGCCGGCCCGCATGACCAACAGTCCGGTAAAATGCCGGCTGAGTATGAGAGTGGATTAAATTTTTTAAAATCTTTTGTCATGCAAATAAAAATTTCTTCCTCCAAATATCACAAAATAATTTATTATTAAAAGTATAAGTATGAGACAAAAAAATTAATTTTTCAAGGTACATTTTTTCACAGTAAAAAGATAATTTTCACGAGATATGCCTCAAAAATCTGATTTTGGGGTCAAACCCCTATTTCCTGGTGATTCTTTCTTTATGACGCTGAAAAATCACGACGCTACAATCGAAAATATGTTGAACTTTTTCATTTTTTAAGCTTCAACAAAAATTTTTTTAAAAATATAATTGGTGGTTTGACTGAGTTATCTATGTTCAAGCGAATTTAAATTTAATTTCAAATAAAATAATTAAATTTCCAATCAAATTGTTGAATTTTCAACTTACAAAGATGAATTTACAACCAAATGATCGAATTAAAAAAAAAAAATTAATCTCAACCAAAAACAGTTGCATTTTCAACGATATAATTTAATTTTGAGAAGACAGCTTAAATCTTAACAAAAAACGGTGAATTTTAAATCTAAAAGGACACCAAACGAACAAAACGAACGAAAGCACTTTTCACTCACGTCGTCGATCCGAGCCAAAATTCACGAGTGAACGCCATTACACACGGCAAGAACAGCTGATCCAAAACGCGCATGCGCATTTGCGATCTCAATCTACTCGCCCTATAAGCCTGCAGCAGTCGGGCAAGTCGCAGGCCCGTCGTTCCTCACCGTTTTTACGACCGATGGGCGTCCAATCTGCCGGACCGTTGTCCGCCCTTCGGTCGCATTCCGACTCTGCCGGCCTGTCGCGTGCATTAGCAGGCAGGTTGGTCTCCAGCCCGTCGGGTCGATCACGTGCCGGCACGTATTGTTATCTGGGACAGGTTTTGTCCAGGTCTTATCCAGGTCCTATCCGGGATCTATTCGGCATAAAATTTCGTATTCGGGTCTATCCGGGACCTATACGGGGTGCTTGAAAATTCAATCCGGGTCTTATCCGGTTCTAGCCGGTATCTAATCGGCATACAATTTCGTATCCAGGACCTGTACGAGGCGCTTGGAAAAATTTATCCGGTACTGGTCGGGATCTAATCGGCATAACATTTTGTATCCGGGCCTATGTGGACCCTGTATGGTGCGCTTGGAAAGATTTATCCGGGTCCTATTCATTCCTAGCCGGTATCTATTCGGTACAGCAGTTCGAAACAGATTATGTAATATAATGATAAATTTGAAAAAAATTGTTTTGCATATTCGTCACTGCACTTAATTTATTTTCGAAATTATACAATTGCACACGCGGTCACTTACAAGCATAATCGCATGCCCAAATGCTTTGAAAAATCACACCCGTTGGGGATTCGAACTCTACCTAAACTACCTAAACCTGAGTCTTAACCTAAATATCTGCGGCACGCCCTAGTCATTGGAGCCATCGAATCGCTTGAATCTTGTCGACAAAATCTCAGCCAAGCTGTTTCGCCAGGGCTGACTGAGGAATATATATTTTTATTTTTTTGTTTTACACATTTGATGAATATGTGGATTTAAAAAGGCCTAATTTGAATATTTAAATTAAAATTTTTCAAAGTTGAATTGAAATTTTTTTTTACTCTAGTGAGCAAGAATCCCCCCCCCCCCACACACACAAAAAAAACAAGTTTCCAGTTCTGGAGAATGAAAATCCGTCATGTTTTCCTTGATATTCTAACATTAAAAAGTACAACCGGGCACTTGAAAATCCAATATATTTAACATGGGAATGTTTTGAATTTCCGAAAAATTGACTGATACTTCACGGTTCAATAAAAAGTTGCTCAACTTTTTCAGGAATTGAAGATGAGTTTCTAGGAAATAAAACCTTACCAATAAAACTAAATTTGTACGTTTTATTGTTAAATTTCAGTATTTTCTGCCTTCTTTTTTAATAAAAGTAATAACTAATGGATAATTTCAATATCCCCCATGGATTTTGACCATTTTTTAATTGTTTATGTTGGTAATAGTTGCTTATTGTTTGGAGTAGTGAATTAAAAAACCACGTGATTATTTAAACAAATAATTATTGCCGCGTTGTTCGTACACTTCTCGCCACACAGGTCCAATTGTCCGAACAATCCTATCATTTAGGATACCTGTAAAGATCTTATACAGTGTGTTCAGACAAGTTATTGGCCTGTAATTTTTAGGGTCAGCTAAGTTGCCCATCTTTTTAGAAGTTAGTTATTTACAGTTATTTGCATCGAAAAAATCAAGTTTGTACCTCCAAAAATAGCAAATAGTGCATTTATTAATTAAGGTTCTTTGAAAAGTTATTAACTTTTATTTGGTGACCAAATATGATACTTAGGTTTTATTTCCAAGTAATATATGATCGATTCCATAGAAAAAACTTTATTTATTCCATCAAAATCCCTGATATGGATATTTGTTTATAAAAATTGCTTTTAAAATAACAAATTATTTATAAACTTGTATTAATTCAACTGAAAAACTTTTTTTTCCATAAATTGTACAACAAATTCAATACATTTTTCAACATTTGCATTGCTATTGTACATCTTTTTTGGATAGTTGCTTTCAGTTTTCTAGGAATTTTGGATTGAATCAAAGCATTTTTTTAAAACTGGTATACTTCAAAAGTCAAACTTTTTTTCATTTTTTTTTATTAAATAAACAAAAAAATAAACAAAATTTAAAAATCGGCAATGACAGTTCGATGCGAAAGTTTATTAGCTTTCATTTAAAAAGAAAGTTAAAATCGGATAATAATTGTCTTCTGAAAATCAATTTGTCCACGGACGTTTTTTTGCCCCACTATGCATCGTGACACTAATTTTTTTTAGATAGGAAATAAAATTTCTTTTGGTAATATCTCATTCTCAATTAATTTAAGCTCTGCATCCTGTATTTCTTTCCAAACAAATTTGGATGTACAATTCTACAGGTACAATTTACAAATATTGCATTGTGTACAGAAGAAGGGCTGATTACATGTAAAAGAGCGATCTGTAAAAGCGTAACTGAGAAGGTTAGACAAAGTTGTAATTTGTGGTCGTACATTTATTAGTATAGGCTTAGCTTCGAAGTCACGGTATAAATTTTATATTTCCTAATCTTTTGTACATTATGTATATGTCAAGCCAGCTGACATTTCCTAAAGTTCATGATTCACGATATATATAGTTTGACGACTCAGAAGCAATTCCTCTTGAGATTAACTATTATCCTCCGGGGATCATCGGAGGAAAAGAAATTTAATTTTGTATTCTCGAAGCCTGGTTAATTTTGAGTCAACTCTGCCACAAAAAGAAGCTGAAGTTAGTTATAAGCTTAAAATTTTCCACTCTGAAATACTGCATGAGAAAAATTCGCCAAGGAAAAAGGAAGTATGTGTGAGAAATTCCTTTTAGATAATACTTTATTTCTGTATTAATCATCTTTAATTAATTTCGTGTTATTAAAGCGACAATATAATAAAGATTAACTTTTTTTCAACTTTATGTTTAAATAAAGTAAATAGAAGAATTTTTCTTTAAATCTACCTCGAGACTCTTACAATTTAGTTCGCTTTAATTTAAAAAAAAATATAGTGGGTACAGTGGGACAAAATTACGAAAAAAGGTTCAAAAACGATTCCGATTACAATTTTCGAACTCTGTGGGCGCCAAAAAGTAAAGATCCTAAAAGAAAACCGTCAATTATATATCAAAGCATGTTTATATTTACACATTGCATTTAAAAAACGACTGCTCAGAACTTTACTTTTTGTTTTGATTGGAACTATATTTTGTATACTAATTAATTATATTGCTTATCATAAGTAATTCCTTTTTATTCAAAGGTCTTATTTTCTACTTCTGCGAAGAATATACGACTCAGGCAAAAATATCTCGTGGAAAACATTGATAGTTAGCGATAATACCGGATGCTTATTTTCGGACATTTCCGACAGTAGTGAATCAGTCTAAAGTTATTTTAAGAGTGGATGTAAAGCTCAGTGTGTAGGTAGTATTCTTTTTTGGAAAAAGAAACAATCAATTTCTAAATAAAGATTTGTTCTAATTTGAAAAAATATCTCTTGGCAATAATGCAAAGTAGCTTATTCAGAGGAGAGATGTTTAGGCAATTTTCTCAGCATGAGGTTCTCTTTGAAGTGTTTTTTTATGACTTTATAATCCTAGAAATAATATTAACTTTAGGCTAATTCAATCACTTTATTAACAGAGTGAAGAATGTATAAAAAATTTGAGATCTTTTGAATTCAGAATTTTTCAAAATTTAGGAAACTTTTATAATTGGAAATCTTCATACTTAAAAGTGTCAACATTTGCACATTCTTATTGAACAAAGGTTGTAATTTCCCTTGAAACACTTTTTCAACAATCATATTTTTCTTATAATAAATTTTAAGGTTTTTTTATCCTGATGGAAACTATATGAAATATCAGTTCAGTTTATTAAAGCAATGGAAAATTTTGCAAAATCTTTCAGATTTAATATCTACATCTAAAAAAAAATTCTTTCCAATGATCCTATAAGAATTCTGAACATTGTTCGAAATTTCAGAAGGTATTTGTAGCTCAAGAAGGTATTGAAATTATCACCATTTTTGCAATAACTATTTTTTTAATAAGTTGAAATACGAAACTTCTACATTTTTTTAAAACAGTAAACAACTAAATCACAATAAAGTTAAAGCTTTTCGTATTAATTCTCATTGTTTTTATATAATTATTACAAAAATCAAAATATAATTAAAATAAGTAAATTATATAATATATTTTTTTAATGTAATTTGTTAGGCTTGATAGTGATAGTGTTTGAGGTATTTTTTCACGTATTTTGTTTGAATTGCCAGTTATGCTTTAGTAATCTATATTGAAATTTCATAACCTTAATTGTTATTAACAAATTTTATGAACAAATGCACAGCTTGAGCAATTTTTAAGAGTTTCAAGTATTTTTTAAACGTGCTTTGTTAGGCTTGCCAGCAAAACTCAAACTGGCCATTTGTTTATAAAATTTGTTTACAACAATCACATTTGTCATGAAATGGTAACATAGTTTACTGAAGCATCACTGTCAAGTTAAAAAAAGCCCTTTTTGAAGAAAAGGACCTTGAACTCTCAAAAATGTCTAAAATTGCGCATTTGTTTATAACAATAATAAATATATTTATTTTTGCTTCCTAATGTTTTTATATTACTTTAAATTGGATTTAAAACGAAACTCACTTGATAACTATCAAAAATAATTCAAAAATAACCTACCATTGCTTATAACAATAAAATTGTGGGTAACAATTATTTATTTATAATAAATTATAAAGCTATGCTTCTAGAATGTTTATTATCGAGTACACACTAGTATAAATCATTTTTAATTAATTAAGCTATATGAAACCAACAATATCTTAAATTATAACATTTTTTTCAATTTTATGTTTAAATAAAATATAACAGATTTTTTTTCAATTCACATCGATATATCTCTTAAGAAATGAGTACGCTTTAATTACAAAAAAAAAAAATTAACGTAATCGGCCCGGTAATACAAAATGAAGATCCTAATAGAAAACTTTTAATTATATATCAAAGGATATTTGTTTACGCGCAATATTTAAAAAAACAACTGCTTTAAACTTTAAGCCTCCAAAGTCGGCAGCTTCGTAGACTTAAAGTGGCTATAAGGAGGACTTATTTCTGTACATTTACATCCTACTTAAGGCCTCCCAAGTGGTACTTGAAAACACTGGGAGGTTGTAGTAGGTTTAAAAGAGGACTTGAAAATACTGGGAGGTTATATGAGGTTTAAAGAAGGACTTGAAAATACTGGGAGGTTGTAGGAGGTTTAAAGGAGGACTTGAAAATACTGGGAGGTTATATGGGGTTTAAAAGAGGACTTGGAAAATACTGGGAGGCTGTAGAAGGCTTAAAGGAGGATTTGGAAAATACTGGGAGGCTTTAGGAGGATTAAAGGAGGACTTGGAAAATACAGTTGAGATTATAGGAGGACTAAAGGAGGACTAAATTCGGAATGTTTAGGCTTAGAAAGAATCAAAGTAGGATGTGCAGGCTCAAATAGGCTCAAATGAGGTTTTATACAGAATTAGCAGGTTTAATGTAGGCTTAAAATTTCGACTCAGGAAGTTTTGGAAATTTTCCGCAGCATTCTATAGAATGCTACGAGCTTGGGTACACCTTTTGGCATGGGACTATGGGGGCAACGTACATTGGTATACATAATTAGACATAATTAAGAAAATATAATTGATATAAACACCTTCAATAATTAAAATATACTCTTAATTTTCTAAATTACAAAATTCGAATGTTGGTCAAAAAAAACAAGGGGACTTTACAGCAAGACGTCTCTATCCGTCGGATCCCTTTTTTATGGGAAATATCCTTTTCGATTACAGTTAGGTATAGGTAGGTATCCTCGCACCATCTTGATTCCGGAGAACAACGAGGAGGATGGCGTATTGATCTTTTTAGTGGCAGCGTATCTCCACAGGCGCAATCCAACTGGTGCAGACTAAAGGTCTATATTTCCCCCGGGACAAATACGTTTCACTATTCCTATAAACACAATTTGCCGGGAATATTGTGCTCAGAATATATTTCTACGAGTGCGTATATAAAGTATCTGTACATTTGTGAAATGTATATAGCTACACTCATGGAGAAAATATATTTATTAGAAATATGGGCAGGATATTTTATGATTAGTCTTTGCTATTGAGAGTGAGAGAATTGCTACCCGGTATCGTAATTATTCGGTGGATTGTAACTTTAGCTATAAAGTCTATTTTGCCGAACCAGGAGAGGTTCCAAGTTTATAGCCTGAGAGCACCTGACGGCAAATTTTATTGCTTTACGACTTACAAAGTGGCCCAAGAAATTAGACCTGCATTGAGAAGCAATTATTGGTCACAGCTTCTTGACCAAATGACTCCAAGGCATTGCCCGACCATAATCGCACTGGGCATTGAGATTATTGAGAGAGTGCTTCTAAATTTTATTGTGAAAGATTGCATTTTCTTATTCTTGGTAGACGTATTTTTTTTTATTCCTTTATCATGAGAACGACTTACTTTTTTTTTACGAAAAAATGTGCAATAAAATAATGAAAACTATAATAATAATGATAAATAATACGATAATAATGTTGTCATGCAAGAATATTGTTTACAGTTTATATTTGCACGTTTGCATTCATAAACAACTAAAATTTCCGGTTAAAATTATCAATCGATTTCAAATTTGAAATCGATTGATAATTGTAGCCGGAATCATATTTTGAACATTTTTTTGTCATTTTGTCTTTCTGTACCGATTATGTAAAAATTTGACAAGAAAAATCCTTTATTTTTATGGTTATTGGTATTTTTATTTTTAGAGCGAGTTTTAAAAACTAGAATTAGAGGGCTGATCGGTTTGAGAGAAAATCTCGCTCCTTGGCGAGCGATGCAATTGAACCATCGCATCTATCCGATAAGGATACGAGCGGAATTTTTAGCGAAGGTTTACGGAAAGATTGTAAAAAGGGTGCAGGCGACCTTACCGAGAGCTTCCAAGATTGGAAATCGTACTGAGATGAGCTTTTTTAAAAACATTTTTTTTTTACTTGGATTGGTATGAAGAAAAAAAGCTACAGATGTGAAAAGTGTAATATACAAGCTATAAACAATCATTTCTTTACAGCATGAAAAAAATGCTAACTATTTTGAATCGATAGGAATTTCAAAAGAATGACTGATATCACATTCAAATATGTCTATATGTGGACACAGAGATTTGTTGGTGGCGTTTCGTTCGATCATCGAAGTTGAGCAGCGCTTGGCTCGGTTAAAATTGGATGGGGACCATTGTTTTAGATGGAGAGTATATTTCTCTCGATCTAATAATAATAACTTAGAACCATTGATTAAGAAATATTAATTTGTCGCCATTGTATGAACAGGATCTCGAGATGTTGACTCAATAGAGTCTATGTTAATTTTTGTTTTTTCATCGGAAATTTATCCGCGGTAACCCTAAAATCAATAAAGTTGAATTTTGACGTTTAAATTTAAATACTGGGTCATGAATTACAAATTAGAAGAGGAGGTTAACAACATTATCTTACATTTAAAAAAGTTAAGTAATTCCTGTTCACAAAACAATGAGCTCTTAGGCATTATTATAAAATTTTATTTAGTATCAACGTTGATAAATCGATTTTTAACTATAATAAAACAACAAAGACTCATTTAACGCAGAAGTTAATATTCTTACCAGCGGTTGAAAAATAGTTTTATCTATATTCTAGACGGCGCAATCAACTTTCAAAGTCAAGGTTGATTTTTAATAGGTCATCCGGTGAGTCGTCCGATACTAACCGTCGCACACTGGGGCAAAAGAAACGTTCATCGACAAATTAATTTTCAGAAGACAATTGTTATCCAATTTGAAAGTTATTTAAAAAAATGAAATTTAATCAAATTCCGTATCAAACTGTCATTTTTATGATTTATCATAACTTAAAGATTCTTGAAAAAGATTTAAATTATTTTTTTATTAATTAATAAAAATGAAAGAAAAAGGTTCAACTTTGAAGTGTACCGCTTTTTAACAAATTCTTGTAGTCATTCAAAAATACCTAGAAAACATGCAGCAACTATCAAAAAAATATTTTCAATAAAAGTTTTTAAAAATTGATTGCATTTTTTATAAACAAATAAGTGATTGAAAATTGTTTCGTGAGGATAGCCAGCGGTTCGTCACTTGATTCTCACTGAATTTGAATAATTTATGGAAAAAATAGCTTTTTAGTTGAATGAATGAACGTTCACAAATAGTTTGTTATTTTGTAAACAATTTTTGTATACAATTATGGATATCAGGTATTTATGATGGCAATAAATAAATTTTATTGTAAGGAATCGATTACATATTACTCGCTAATAAATTCTAAGTATCATATTTGGTCTTTAAAGAAAAATTGATAATTGTTTAAACAATCCTAATTAAAAAATGCCACTACTCGGCCATTTTTAGAAGGGTGGGTTTAGCCCACATAAGGCCGATAGGATGTCTTCTTTTAAGCAGAATTTTTTTTAAATATTCTGAGAAACAAAAAGGGCGAGCTTTTCAGAAAATTTTATTTTGATATGTTCAAAATTCGAAGAAAAAAATACAGAAGATTTTCTGCAAACCCCCACCTTTTATGTTTTTTGTTATATTAAAAAAAATTCTGCTAATATAAAGAAGTTATCCTATCAGTAAAGCCCACTAGAATCCGTAAAGGAAATTCGAATATCTGAATTAGGTCAAAAAATATATAATTTAAAAAAGATTGTGATTTATTTAAAAATGGATGTTAAAATTCAAAATACATGCATTTGCAACTAAAAAAGATCAATTTTCAACCAGCCAGAAAGAAGAATTGTCTACAAAACATTTGAATTTTCACACCCAAAATATGATTTGTCAACAAAAAATGTAATTTTCTACTAAATAGTTACATTTTTAAATAAATAGTTGTATTCTCAACCAAATAGTTGAATTTTCTACCAGAATAGCTGACTCTTCTATAAAAAAGTTAATTTTCAATTTAAAAGTTGATCTTTCAATTAGAAAAAATTGATTTTAAATCAAAAATATGTGTGATGCTTTTTCCATTGTACTCAATATGGAGAATGATACTTTTAATTACCCCCCCCCCCCCTCCTAAATGTGGCATGTATTTTGTGAATGACCCTTTAGAAAAAATGCATTCTCAACCAAAAAATAAAATAAATTTTCAACAAAATAGATACATTTTTAACGAAAGAGATAAAGTTTTAACTAACCTGATAAATCTAAAAAAAATTTCAGTTTCAATAATTAATTTTTAACCAAAAATTACAAGCATTTTCTACAAAATAGTTAAATCTGCAACCAAAGAGACGAATTTTCTTAATGGGTTCTAATAATTCAGTTCTTATTTAAGTGAAAAAACGAGAAAAAGGGAAAGTTTCTTGAAAACAGGGGGAAAAGAAGAATTCTGAAAAAGGGGGAAATAACGGGAATTTTAGGAAGTTTTTAATTTTTTGTTTGGTTAACAATTATACTATTTGGTTAAAAATTTAATAATTTTGTTGAAAATGCAACTATTTTGTTAAAAATTCATCTTTTTTGGTTAGAAATTCAACTACTTGGTTGAAAGTTGTTTCGGGTTGAATGTTGAACTCTTTTGTTGAAAATTCATTTTTTAAGATTCGTCATTTTAGTTGAAAATTCATACTTTTGGTTGAAAAGTTAACTATTTTGTTGAAATAGGTTTTTTTGGTTAAAACTAAATTTTTAACTACAAATGTTCTGAAATGTTCTATTGCTATTTTGTTGTTGTTGAAAATTGATATTTTAATTGAAAATACATCTTTTCTAGGTAAAAATTAAAATATGTTAAAAAGTTATGCTTTCTCGTTGAAAATTCGTCCTTTTGGCTTGAAAATTCATCTATTAAAATCTATTTAAAAAACTTAAAATTGGACGATTCCACTTTTACTTAAAAAAGTATCTTTTTTAGTAGAAAATTCAACTATCAGGTTTAAAATATACGTCTTTTTTGATTGAAAATTAATGTATTTGGTTGAGAATTCAACTATTTTGTTAACATTTTGTTTTTTTGTTTAATTCAACTGATTAAAAATTCGTCTATTGGTAGAGAATTCATCGTTTATGGTAAAAAAAGTCATCTTTCTTTGTTAAAAAAATGAACTTTTTTTGTGGAAAATTCAACTGCCCTGTACAAAATTCGTCTTTTTGTCTTAAAAATTCAACTGTTTTCCGTTCATTTCAATCTTTTTTGTTTGAAAATTCGACCATTTGGTTGAAAATTCAACTAGTTTGATGAAGTCATCTTTTTTGGTTGACACTTTAACACGTTAACACTTTGGTAAAAATTCGTCTTTTTTGGCTTAAAAATTCATCTATTTTGGTAGAAATTCGTTGATGATTGAACTAGTTGGATAAAAATATATATTTTTTTTAAATTCTAATAGTTAAAAATACGTTTTTTTCTGTTAAAAAATAATTTTGTAAACTTAAAATTTGACGATTCCGCTTTTACTTCAAAAAGTATCTTTTTAAATAGAAAATTCAACTATTTGGTTTAAAATTTGGTTACGGATTCAACTATTTTGTTAAAAATTAATCTTTTTTTGTTTAATTCAACTGATTAAAAATTCATCTTTTGGTAGAAAATTAATCGTTTATGATAAAAAAGTCATCTTTCTTGGTTAAAAATGAACTTTTTTGTTGAAAATTCAACTGCCCTGTAAAAAATTCGCCTTTTGGCTTAAAAATTCAACTGTTTTCCGTCGATTTTAATCTTTTTTGTTTGAAAATTCAACTATTTTGATGAAGTTATCTTTTTTGGTCGAAAATTTAACTATTTGTAAAAAATTCGTCCTTCTGGATTAAAAATTTACCTTCTATGGTAGAGAAGTTATCTTCCTTCGTTGAAAATTAATCTGACTTCGAAAAAATGATCTTTTTGGCTTGAAAATTTAACTAATTGGTTTAAAGTGGAACTTTTTTGTTGACAATTTATCTCTTTTGCTCGAAAGTTCGACTAGTTGGTTCTTAGTGGAACTGCTTGGTTGAAATTGAGTTTTTTGTTCTTGAATTTCGTCTTATTTTGGTTAAAAAATGATATTTTTTGGTTGAAAATTAAACTATTGTATTGAAAATGCAATTTACAATATATATTTCGATTTTAAATCTTAGGAATTTCAAGTGTTACATATTGAATTAAATATGGTATTTATATTGATATCATAATAATAGATTTAAATAAACAGTTGAATTTTCACACGTACAATATGATTTGTCAAGAAAAAAGGTAATTTTCTACTAAATAGTTACATTTTAAAATAAATGGTTGTATTATTCACCAAATAGTTGAAATTTTAAAGTTTAAAATATTTTTGTTGCGTTTTTTGAAAAATCAAATCACAATTTATATCAATTATATTAATTTTCAACCCCTACCTGTGGTTGAAATGCACTAAATTATTCACTGGAAAATTTATAAAATTTACAAACTTATGAACAAAAAATTTTTTTTCTGAAAAATATACATTGTAATGAATTATCAATCAAAATGTATAAGGTAGGACTGATTCACAAAGCCTTACTGACGAGTCCTGTGAGTCAGTCCGGGACGAAACATAAAAAATCTAACTTTAATTTACTTAAAAATAGATATCTTTTTTAAAAATTAATTGTAGAACACAAACCAAATAAACATTATCGACCCTAACGTCAATAAAAAATCTTCTTTACACTTAAAATAATATATTTACTGATCAGAATTCAGAAGTTAGAATTATCTGTTGATCTTCTCAGACTTCACGGAACAGGATGTACTCAAACGAGGGAAAATAGGATGATTTTTCACGAAAATAGGGGAATTAATTAATATTAATAAAATTAATGTAGGTAACATATTTCTCAGATTTCGAGTAAAAATATATTATTGCAGTTTTAACCAAAAAAATGTGAATTTTCAACCAAAAACGACACAGTTTTAACAAAAGAGTTGAGTTTTCAAGCTAAAAAGGCGAATTATTTTAAAAAATATTGGACTTTTAAACCCGAAAAGATAAATTTACAACAAAAAAGTTCATTATTTAACCAAGAAAGATAAATTTTCTACCAAAAAATTGTATTTTAATCAAAAAGTTGCATTTACAACCAGATAGTTGAACTTTTATGCAAAGAAACCAATTTTTACCATAAAAGTTGAATTTTTAACCAAATAGTTGAACTTTTAACCTGAAAAGATGGATGTTCAAAACAAAAAGGTTAATTTTCAGCAAAAGAGTTGAATTTTTATCTCCAAAATAGGAATTTCCAACCAATTATTCTAAGTTTCTATAAAATTGCAGAATTCTGAAGCCAAAAATATGACTTTTCTACAAAAAAGTTAAATTTTCAACCCAAAAATATGAATTTTCAACATATAAGTTCAGTTTGAACCAAACAGTTCAATTTTCCAACGAATAGTTGAATTTTCTACGATACTGTTGAAATTTTAAGCCAAAAAGATAATTTTTCTACAAAACAGTTAAATTATTAACCAAATACATAGTTGAATTTTCACGTTGAAAAGTCGAATTTTTTAGAAAATATTTGACTGGCAATCCTGCAAAGATGAATTTTCAGCAAAAAGGTTGATTTTCAACCAATAAAGATAAATTTGAAAAAAAATGTCTGTCAAAAGGATTAATTTTCAACGAAAAACGACAAATTTTTGACAAAATAGTTAATTTTTCAAGCTACAAAGTCGAATTTTTTAGAAAATTGTTGGTTTTGAAACACGAAAAAAAAAACAAAACAAAAAAACAAATATTTTTAACCAATACAGATGAATTAAACAAAAATTAATATGCAACCGAAGACTTGCATTTAGAACCAAATAGTTGAACTTTCAAGCAAAAGAGACGAATTTTGACCAAAAAGTTGAATTTTTGACCAAATAGTTGGACTTACAACCAATTTTGACCAAAAAGTTAAATTTTTAACCCGAAAATATAAATCTTCAACAAATGAGCTCATTTTTAATCAAACAGTTCAATTTTCAAACAAATAGTTGAATTTTTAACCCAAAAAGATGAATTTGCAGCCTAGAAGACAAGTTTTCTACAAAAAAGACGAGTTTTCAACCGAATAGTTAAATTTTCAACTAAAAAAATAAATTTTAGTCAAAAATGGAATAGATTAATTTTCATTAAAAAAAAATTTATTTTTCAACCAAAGACCGAAGTATTTTCAACCAAAGAGATGAATCTTCAACCAGAAAAACGAATTCTCAACCAAAAAAACATAATTCTCAAACAAAATGGTTTAATCCTCAACCAAAAAAAATTGTTTTCAACCAAACTGTTACATTTTTAACCAAAAGAGATGAATTTTCAAACCAAAAAGACATATATGCAACTGGAAAAGATTTTTCAGTGAAGAAAAAAAAATTTCAAACAAAAAGTTGAATTTTTAACAAAATAAATAAATTTTCTACCAAAACAGATTAATTTTGAAACAAAAATGTAATAGTTAACTTTTTAATTACAAGGAATTAATTTTCAACACAAAGATATGGCTTTTCTACTTAAAGATCAATTCTCATATATTAGTCTTTTTAATTAAAATGAATTAAGTTTCAACCAAAAAAGATGACTTTTCAACTAAAAGCTAACTTTTCAATCCAAACAGAAAAATAAACAACAGAACGTTGAAGTTTTGATCATCAAGATGAATTCTCAATGAAAAATGTAATAGTTGATATTTCAAACAGAAAGGTTTTCAAGTTTATATGAAAAATAGTAGAATTCAACCAAAAAGACGAATTTTCAAGAAATTAGTTAAATGCTTAACAAAAATAGAATAATTTTCAAACGAAAAGTTGCACTTTTAAACGAAAAGGACAAAATTTTTCCCAAAGTAGATGAATTTTCTACGAAACTGTTAAAAGTTCAATTCGAAAATCCGAATTTTCAACAAAAAAGTTAATTTTCAGCACATAGTTGATTTTTTTTACCAAACCGTAGGAATTTTAGCTCAAAAAGATGAATTTTCAACAAAAAAGTTGAATTTTCAAAGAAAAAATGTAATAGTTGACATTTTCACAAAACAGGTTTTTAATTTTAAACAGTTGAATTCAACAAAAACGACGAATTTTCAAGAAATTAGTTAAATGCTCAACAAAAACAGAATAATTTTCAACCGAATAGTTCTACTTTTAAACAAAAGGGATGATATTTCTCCCAAAGTAGATGAATTTTCAAACCAACCAGACGAATTTCCAACCAAGAAAGATTTGTCAGTCTCGAAAAACAAAAAATTTTTAATCAAATTGTTGAATTTTCAACAAAACAGTTAATTTTGAACCAAAAAGTTATATTTTCAATCACATAGTTGAATTTTCTACGAAACCGTTGAATTTTTAATTCGAAAATATGAATTTTCAACAAAAAAGTTAATTTTCAGCACATAGTTGATTTTTTACCAAACCGTAGAAATTTTGACTCGAAAAGATGAATTTTCAACAAAAAGGGTCATTTTAAACCAAATAGTTGAATTTTCAACCTAAACAGATGAATTTTCAAAGAAAAAATGTAATAGTTGACATTTCAACCAAACCGGTTTTTAATTTTAAACAGTTGAATTAAAAAAAAGGACGAATTTTCAAGAAATAAGTTGAATGCTCAACAAAATCAGAATAATTTTTAATCAAAAATGATGACATTTATCACAAAGTAAAGGAATTTTGAAATCAAATTAGACGAATTTTCAACAAAAGAGTGGAATTTTTCAACCAAAATAGTATTGCTTTCAACTCAAAAAGGCGAAGTATCAACCAAAAAGGATGAACTTTGATTTAACCAAATTGTTGAATTTTGAACAGAATAATAACATTTTTAACCAAACAGATGAAATCTCAATCGAAAATATAATAGAGTAGACTTTGCAATTTAAAATAATGAAATTTTAATCAAAAATCGTTGGTTTTTTGTATGTGGTTCTATTAATTTAGATCGTATTTAAGCCAGAAAAAAAAACGAGAAAAAGGGGAAGTTTCTTGAAAACTGGGATAAAGAGAGGAATGCTTTAAAAAAAGGAGAAGGAGAAGAATAGGGAAAGATGTGAAGTCTGTCTTTTTAATAATTTCAGATTTTAACAATTGTCTATGCTAAGTATATGAAAGTGGTGACAAAAGTCAAGAACGACTGCTTCCGGACAAAAATAGTGTAATTTATTGTGTCAAGACCAAAAAACGAAACTAAAACGTATAGCGTTTCGAAACATTTACCAGTTATACGTTTTAGTTTCGTTTTTTTTCTTCAGAGTATATTCTAACGTGCAGTTCTAGACAATAATGCAGTTCTAAAAACAAGTGCAGTTCTTAATATGAAAATGTGCAGTTCTAAATTTTTACCACAACACACTATTAGGACAATTTTTGGATAAATTCCAGATGAGATAGTAAATCTAGTTTTCCAAAGAGGCATCAATCTCTCTATGCATCTCACTATGTGTGGATGTACCGAAGTATAAATGCATATACTTCCTCTAAGCTTTTAAGCAGTTTAAGCCTGCGAATAGCGTACAGTGTAACTTTCCTCAACTAAGTAATCGTAACGGTAACTAAGCTTAGCCGTACCGACTTTCAAAGATAGGATTGAAGTCCAAATTATATTAAATTTAGAAAATAGTTGATGCTCCACAATTGGGGTAAGAGGAGCCAAGAAAATATTTGACAAATGCTTGGGTGGTACCTCTACTGTAAATTTGGTCGATAATACGATTATATTCTAACCTAAACCAATATTCGTGTAAAACACACAGAATCTAGCCGATTCCGTTTTTAAATGACTAGTTTTATGGGAAAAAATGTTTAATTTAAAATTCAAAAAGGTCCAAATAGAAATATGAAATACAATAATGTGAGACTCGTGGTAAAGAAAAAATGGTTCAATTCAACGTCCCTACATTATAGGCTACCTTCCAGGCGTAGAAATGAATATTACGTATGAGATTCCCCGTTTGAAGTAACTTCACTCATCTACCCTCGCTCATGTTTGCATATCTTTCTCAGTTTTCGTAGTTACTTTTAAACCATTTCCTAGGAGAGGCAAAAAGGTTTTGTTTGCTGTTTTCACATAAGATCGAGTCATTTGCAGAAAAGGTTAATTTATTCTACATTAGCTGGTAATTTTAGACAGCAGGGTACAGGGTACGATAACCCAGAGTCAGATCTGAGAGTCAGCTACCTAATAGGAGAAATTAATTTTGAAGCATTTTGGAATCATCTGAAATTTTTGTAAGTTAAAGTTTATTCTTTCTTACAGGTTAACAATAAAGGGGTTTCTTCCGCTCCAGACGATGATTCAAATCCAGGCTGCATTTGTTCACCTTTTTCTGATGTACCTAAAGCTGCGACTCGACATATAGAGGAAACCATCTATCAGGTTATCCAATATTATCGAATTATTGAATCTGTTAGCTTGGATTTATGCAGTTATTATAAAATGTTGAATACTTTCGAATAAAATATACGGATTTTAAATTAAATATTTTGAAGGTTACAAAATATTTCAAGCTCAATTTTAATAGGATATAATTCTTTTCTGAGCCAAGACTCAATAATCATATTCCTCGAGACCTCAAAATACTAAAACCAACGCATAACTCTTTTTTTTCAAAACTGAGTTCATCATATTTTATTCGCTTACTCGTTATTTATACATCAAAATTAAAAATTTTCACTTGCAATGAAGAATTCAACCAAATGAAACAATTAAAATTCAAAGTTTTGATTTAGCACTCTGAAATTTTTTCGACTCAAAGTTTTCTATTTAAAATAATTCAGTTACAATATGTTCAGTTTTGCATATTTGATTTATGATTGCTCATTTTAAATAAACAGTAAAATATAGGTAAATACTGAAAAATGTTCTTTTTTTGTTACAAAACAATTTCAAATTGCATGGGTTTTCAAAATGGAATATTTTAGATTGAAACAATGTTTGAACATAGGATTTGAAATTGAATAAAAGCGTTTAATTATAAATACACGTGTAGAAATGGTGACAGGGATCCGACCGGGAGCCGGCCGCGTTTAAACCGGGCGCTGACCGGGGATACTGGCCAGGATCCGGCTAAAAACGTCACGGTAAACTTGTCGGATTCCGGCTTTCATACCGGCCGGGATTCGGTCGGGTAATCCGGCCACAGACCGGTTAAAAATTTTTACTTCAGGCGACAAATTGGTATCTTGGATTGTCCTTTAAGGCTCATCGTAAAGAATACGGGTAACTTTCAATGTAAAATCAAGTTATCAAATTCTCGCGAGGAAATTAGAGAAGAGTTTCAACCACTGATGCTAGAATCTCCTAGCCACTGTTTTATTTTGGAAACCACATGGTGATTTGAGGTTAGGAAGAAGAAAAGAAAAAAATTAATACACAGCACTATATTTTAACAAAAAGTAATAATTATTCGCGCATTAAGTGAGGCTTTCAAACTGATTACTGAAATAAGGTTGATTTTAATAACGGGTTTCATTTGTTAACTTCGTGGAGACGACGCGACATGAGTGCAACGTGCATTCTCGTTCGAGGTGAAAATCTGAAACTTGCAAGTGTCTACGCCGACGTTAGGCGCAGAAGGCGTCAGACATAGCGGTAAATTTGAAAGTGTACAGAGTAAAAATTTTCTGAAAATATAGAAAATTGTAAAAATTTTAACAATTCTTCTAAGACACATTGCAGAATCGATAACAGTTTTAATTAATAAGTTAAAACATTCGGGAGAATTAAATGTTGTTGTTTTTTTAAGAATTTTAAAAAGCTAAATTCTGTTTTTATTGATCTAATAAATCCATAAGTACGTCTTTGATAATGTCACGGCTCTTAAAAAATGTGTAATTTCTACAAAAATGTATTCTGACCAGGGTCCGGTCGGCTGCCGACCATGAAATCTAACCAGGGTTGGCCCGGCCGGTAACCGGCCGCCTCACGACCATGAAATCTAACCATGGTTGGCCTGGCCGGTAACCGGCAGGCTCCCGACCATAAAACACATCCAGGATGAGCCCGGCCGGGATCCGACCAGAAACCTTGTTGTAGTAGGGCCAACCGGGGAAATTTCTGCAAGGGAATATACATTTGCAATTATTTTAAAATTGAAAATAGTTTATGAAATTTCAATCGGACATTCGACGTTTAACTACTAAGGCTTTCGAATCGAAAGAGTTAAATTTTGAACGTTCAAATCTTTAAACTGTTTAGTTTTAAGCAGATTCAGAATATTTTTCTAAAATAAATTATTCTTCAATTTTTATTGCTCGAACTACAGTTTATCAATTTAAAAAATAAATAATTAATTCATATCTACAGTGTGATATAAAATGTATGATATTTTAAATGATTGAATAGATTTTTTTAATAAAAATTTGTAAAATTCCCTGTCAAATAATACATTCACTATCATTTCCTGGTTTATTCGGCCTCAAAGAACCTTAGTCTAGCGGACCCTGTTTTTAAATGATTAGTTTCAGAGGAAAAAAATTTTAATTCAAAAAGGTCCAAAAAATGCATTTTTCCAATAAATTATTTTCATGTTATTGTGAGAACCAAAGCATTTATTTGTTCTGACAAATTCTGAATTAGAAGCCTTTTTTCTTTAAATTTTAGTTTTCATTCATATTACTATTCATTTTTGTAATTTTTATATTATTTTTAATCAACGCATGTAAGGTGAAATTTTTTCCAATTCATTTTTTTTTCAATTTTGTTATACTTTTTGTATGTCGCTTTTCGAGAGATCTTTAATTTGAAGAGTGAATATTTGATACTTAAAATTTTTTCACATGTTGAGACCAATAACAAAATGAAATAAATATTGAATAAAATTGCAACACCAATTCATTAGTTATAATATTTACTTTTTAAATACATTTTTTTCAATATACACGATCGAATAGAAGTATGGGACTCTCGCTTTGTTAGTTGGATAACATCGTCTAGTTTTGACAATAAAACAAATTGCATTTTTTTACCACTCACCCGGGAGAACCGGGAAAAAGCCGGGAGAAACTTGCCCTGGGAGAAAACCGGGATGAAGCCCGGAGAAAAATATTACACCTGAGATTTCCCGTATTTCATAATTCGCGCATTTTGTAAGTTTGGAGTAAAATGATTTTTTTTAGAGATAAATCACATTTTTTCAGTAAAAGAATCTATCCAGTCTTTTTTAATGTCACTTGATACTACATTATATGATACTTATCAATAATATATTTATCATATTCAAAATTTCTATAATTTTAATTTAAAATTATGGTTTTGAATGCGCAATTTTAAAAGTTTGATCTACAAGTCCTTGAAATTGAAGTTTTTTCTTAAATTATCAGATTAATTTTTGTAAATTTGGAATTTTAAATTTCACAATATTTGACTTTCAAAGTCAAATATCCAAAATTTCAGGACAATTTCTCAATTAAATATTTGAAAATTTTATATTAAAAGACTTGCTAGTCAGTTTTAAATTTAATAATTTTAAATGTAAATATGAAGGAATTTCGATTCAAAAGCTTAAAATGGTCTGATTTTCAGTTAAACATTTAAATAAATAAATAATTTCAAATTGAAAAATATTTCATTAGAGAATTTCAAGAATGTATTATAATTCTAAGGGAACATTTCAAATTAAAAAATTAAAAATTGAGTTTAAAATAAAACAAGATGAAAATTAAACTTTCTGAAATTGATACATCAGTAATTAAATAATTTCGGTAATTTTAAATGGTTACAATTTTAGATTTCTGAATTTTCATGTTGAACGCTTAATATTTTATTCTTTCCTTTCACAGATTTTAATTTTGCAATTTAAATTTAATTGTTTGAATTTTGGAAGATATAATTAGCATCTTAAAAATTATTAATTTTTGTAACGATTTAAATTTACTTCAAATAATTGAAATTATAAACGGTTTGAGCATAAAAAAGTGTTGATATCACAATTTTTGGTAATTAAAATTTTTTTCACAGAATTTTTTTTTATTCTTTTGTTTTCCATTTAGAATTAATATTTATTTTTAAAGTTTTTTTTTAATCAATTCAATTCATTTTTTGATTTTAGAAAAATTTGTCTCGTCAGCTCTAATGTTAAATTATCATTTTGTTATGTAATAACAATTCAAAATTCTAGAATTTCAGTAGCTTTGACTTTGAAAGGTTCAATTCAGTTTTAAATTTCAAATTGACAAATTTTAATTGCTCTGAATTTAAAGTGATTCGAATTCAAAAGTTTGTAATTTTTTAATTTTGAACTCTTTAATTATAAATAATAAAATTTAAATTCCTCTGCATTTCAAATGATCTATTTTTCAAAATTCGAATCTTGAAATATGCCATTTTTAATGTTTTGACATTGTCCTATTTTCAAAATTTTAATCCGGGAGAAAGCCTGGAGACAGAAATTTTAATAATAGTAGCCACCCTGAAAGTGTGATAAAAGATATAACATTTCTGTGTCCAATGATACTTAGTTGAAGTATTTTTTACCACTTTTTCAGAAATATTGCGAAAAAATCTTTTAAAGCATTTGGCTAATTTTAAAGGTAAATTTCCATAAAATTGAATTGAAGTTTTGATAAAACTGTGCTGCTTTTTCCTTGGATTCTGGCAAAATCTGAACCAAGAACAAATAAGTCGTGATCATTTTTAAACGTTGGTCTTGTTTTCTTTTAAATTTTGATTTAGAAGTAATAAAAGTCTCATTTTTCTTAAAAAAATGGACATGATGGTTTGAATTTTCATTTGGAAGTATTTTCTTTAAAACTTATCCTAAACCGGTTTACTTAGAAAAATCACACTGATCCGGATAAAAGATTATTAATTTGGCAAACTTTTGTAGTATCTTTTAGTGCTTTTTAAACTAGTAATCACATGCCAAATCAGTACATAATATCACAAGGAAAACTTTAATTCCTATCCGGGAAACCCAGGAAGTTACCGGGAATTTGAAAACGAAATCCGTTCCTATCCTTTTCTATCTGTTATGCAATCCAAAATCTTGTCTATCTTTTTCATCTCTATATTCCTATCTAATTGAGTCTTTTTCTATCCTTTTTAAATATAAGTCAGTCTTATCCTTCCGAATCCCAGTCTTTCTATCGACATGATTCCTACGCTTATCCACGTCTATCCTTTTTTATCCATTAGGCAATCTAAAACTTCGTCAATCTTTTTCAATCCTTATCTTTTTATCTAATTGAAACCCTTTCTATCTTTGTTCAAATAAAAGTCAGCCCTAACCTTCTGAATCCCAGTCTTTCTATCTGAATGAATCCTCTGCTTATTCATATTTATCCTTTTTCATCGCTATTTGACTAACGTCCCTGACTTAGTACCAGTAGGCTCCTGGTATTAAAATGATATATCGCGGATAGGAATGGTTAATAATATTTAAATGCGGTATGGATTCAAATGGATAGACAAATATGGTCAGTTGTGAACACCAGGAATAGAGTCAGGGATATAGAAAGATAGACAGTTGTGACTGCAATGAATAGAGATGAGGATACAGAGAGATAGGTCCAAGTAGACACGACGAATAGGGCGTGGAAAGAAAAATATAGCGTTTATGGGAAGCAAAGTGTGCATTTGGGAAGAATCGAATATCTCTATACTTTCGTATCCATACATTTCTGTCTTTTTGAATCTTTTTACTTCCAGCAGGGTAGACATGCTGCCTGTGACTTCGTGAGTTTCAAAGGTCAAACAAAATTGGAATTTTTTGTGAGTAAGAAATACGGAGAGACGATATAAGTTCGCATCCAAGTTTTTGAAAAGTATGCAAATTTAAAAACAAGTTCCGGTATCAATTTCACTTATTTTTATTTCCATTAGGCCGCCTTAATCTTTATAATTTTAATATAAACTGTGAAATCCATTACATGTAAATTTTGAACATATATATTTGAAAATTATTCCTAGTTAATTAGTGCTATATACAGACTTCCAACATATTGGTTGCAGCTATACATGGTGTCCTATCACCTCTATAACCCCGTGTACTATGTGATAGTGCACACAAAAATTAACAAAAAAGGCATTCAGAAAAAAGTTGTGCGAAGCTTAATTTGGACACAAAAGAGCTTCAAAGTTGGGCCTAATCAACCAATGAGGAGCGAGCTTTACCGACTACTTGTACGTGTCTCAAACGTTAATGTTATTTAATTTATTTCAAATTTTGAATCCTTTTCTCTAACGTTTATTAACAAGGTCAAACTATCAGAAAAACCTATCTCTCAGAATTTCTGTTACATAACTTGTGAAAAATCTCACAAAAAATCTCAACACACGCGAGACCAGAAAAATTTCTTTTTTGCAAATTTGTTACCAAGACTTAAATAACAAAACACATTTTTTAACAACATAGGTGAACCTTTTTGATTACTCACAGACATTTTTTCACAGAACTTGTAACAAAACTAACAAAAAATCTAAGCATTTATAAAACCCAGCAAAATTAGTTTCTGGGAAATTCGTTACCAAAATTTAAATATCAAATCACATTTTTTAACAACAAAAGTCAACCTTTCCGATTATTCTCAGAAATTTGTATTACAGAACTTGTAACAAAACTAACAAAAAATCTCACTTGCAAATAGCTATAAAAAACTAAAAATTCAAGCAATCCACTTAAATTTCTTAATTGAAAATTTGCTAACAAAATGAAAATAACATGATACTTTTTATAACAACAAAAGTCACATTGTTCTATTCGTCGCATAGCTTCTGTTTCGTAACTTGTGAAACAAATAAACAAAACAACTAAACATTTACGAAACACACCAAAACTTCTTTCTGGAAAATGCGTTACCAAGATTTAAATAACAAAATAAGTTTTTAACAACAACCGTCGTCCTCTTCGATTCCTCTCAGAATTTCTGTTATACAACGTGTAACGAAACTCAAAAACATCTCAAAATTTGCGAAGCCCAGGAAAATGCTCAATTGAAAATTTTTAATTATGCGCAACATAAGATAGCACCTTTAACAACAAAAGAAGTTACTCTTTTCAGTTCCTCTTAGAATTTCTGTTACATAACTTTCAACAAAAGTATCAAAAAAACTAAAAATTCGAGATTCCCAATAAATTTCTTTATTGAAAATTTGTTACCAAGGTTTAGGAAACAAAAACCCTTCTTTAACAAGAAAAGTCACATTTTTCGATCCCTCGCAGAAGTTCTGTTGTCAGACTGTTATCATTTTCTTGTAATATAACTAAAAAAATTTCAACATTGATTATAGGCATAAGATAACACGTTTAGCAAACCAAAAAGTTCCTCTCATAGATTCTTGCCAGAGTTTATGTTACATAACTTTTAACAAAACTAACAAGAAATCTCAACACGCGCAAAACCTAGAAAACTTTCTTTCTTGAAAATTTGTTGCTAAGGTTCAAATAACAAAACACTATTTCTTAAAAAAAGATACACTCTTTTGGATCACGTTTTATAACATGTACCAAAACTAACAAAAAAACTGAAGATTCGCCAAACTGAGCGAAATTTCATTTTTGTCAATTTATTAACAAGACTAGGATAACATAACTAGATGAACAGGATAACTTGAAACTCAAAAATTATGAACATGCATGCAAATAAGCTTTCGAATAACAATAAACAGACAAATTAAAGTGAATACCAATAAAACAAGCCAATTCGTGAAAGAGTTTTCAACCAATCAGATTGCCACAACTAAAAATGTGAGAATCCTGAAATTCTTGCCATTTTACACTGATAAAACGATTGTATTTTCCAAAGGTAATAGTTTTGTTACTTTTTGTGCAGAAAAATAATTTTTCAGTTAAAAAAATGTTTGTTAATCCGAAAAAAGTTTTGTTAATTTCATGCTAAAGAAATAGTTAAAAAAATATAATAAGACAATGAAATTGGTCTGATTTTGACGCCAAAGTATCATCTGTAGCAAAAATGTTCAAAGTGTCCGAAAACCTGTACATTTTTGTACCTTTCCTCAATTCTGTGACAGAAAAGATATTTTGTTATTTTAATCTTGCTAACGAATTCTTGAAAAAGAAAGTTCATTAGGTTTCGCGAATGTTCTCTGAATGTGAAATGTAAAAAGTCAATGTCATTTTTTTCAATTTTGTAACAAATATTTAAGAAAGAAAGTTTGCTAGGTTTTGCAAAGGTAGAGATTTTTTATAACCTTGGTTAGAAATTAGGAAACAGAATTTCTGGGAGAAATCTAAAAGCGTGACTTTTGTTGTCCGGAAAGGTGTGTTATTTTAATCTTGTTAGTAAATTTTCAATAAAGAAATTTCGGTGGGTTTCTCAAATATTCTGTTTTTTAAATACTTTTGTTACAAGTTATATAACAGAAATTGTGAGAGGAACCGAAATCAGGAAGTTTTTTCATTTCTTAAATGTGTTATCCTATGTTGGGCTTTTTTAACAATTTTTAAGAAGGCAAGTTTGCTGGTTTTCGCAAATGTTGAGATTTTTTTTAATTTGGTTACAAGCTATGTAGCGGAAATTCTGAGAGGAATCGAAAAGGGTGACTTTTTTTGTTAGAAAATGTCTTCTTCACTTAAATCTTCTTGACAAATTTCGAGAAAGAAATTTTGCTGGGTTTCGTAAATGCTCAGTTTTTTCTTACTTTTGTTACAAGTTATGTAACAGAAGTACTGAGAGGGATCAAAAAGGGTGAGCTTTGTTGTTAGAAAATGTGTTTTGTTATCTAAATCTTGTTAACAAATTTTTCAGAAATAAATTTTGCTAGGCTTCGTAAATAATCATTCTTTTTTCGTTTTGTTACAAGTGATGTTACAGAAATTTAGAGAGGAATCGAATAGAATCACTTTCTTGTAAGAAAATGTGTTTTGTTATTTAAATTTTAGTAACATATTTTCAATAGTAAAATTTTTGTGTGTTTCTCGAATTTTAGTTTTTTTTTCATACATTTGTTACAATTTATGTAACAAAAATTCTGAAAGGCATCAAAAAGGGTATCTTTTGTTGCGAGGTATGTTGTTTTGTTATTTTTATCTTGGTAAATAATTTGGCAGAAAGAAAGCTTCCTAGGTTTCGCAAATGTTAATTTTTTCGTAAGTTTTGGTACAAGTTAAGAAACAAAAATTCTGATAGGAATCTTTACTTTCGTTTTTAGTAAAACTCTTTTTTTTTTAATTTAGGTAACAAGCACTCAAAAAAGAAAATATTCTAGGTTTCGCAAAGGTAGAGATTTTTTGTTACCTTGGTTGAAAGTTATGTAATCAAAATTCTGAGAGGAATTGCAAAGGGTGACTTTTATTGTTAGAAAAAGTGTTTTGTTATTTAAATCTTAGCAACACGTTTTTAAGAAAGGAAGTTTCCTGGGTTTTCTGCGCGTTGAGATTTTTTGTTAGTTTTGTTAAAAGTTATGTAACAAAAATTCTGATAGAAATCGAAAAGGGTAACATTTGTTGTTAGAAAAGGTATTCTGTTTTTTAAACCTTGAGAAAAAAATTGAAATGAAAAATTTTTATTGCATTTCTCAAATTTTTATTTATTTTTTTATACTTTTGTGGTAAGTTATTTCACAGAAATTCTGAGACGAACCAAAAAGAGTAACTTTTTCTTATTTTCGGGTTTGCTCAAGAATTTTTGTTAGTTTTGTTACGAATTATGTAACAGAAATTTCTGAGAGTAATTTCAGAGGGTGACTTTTTTTGTTAAAAAATGTGTTTTGTTACTTAACTCTTAGTAATGTACCTTCGGAAAAAAAATTTTCTAGGTTTAATAAATGTTTAGTTTTGTTGTTAGTTTTATTACAATTTATGTAACAGAAATTATGTGAGGAATCGAGAAGGATGACTGCTGTTGTCAGAAAATGTGTTTTGTTATTTAAATGTTAGTCACAAATTTTCAAGAAAGAAAATTTTCTCGGTTCGCGTGTGTTGAGATTTTTTGTTAGATTTGTTAAAAGTTAGGTAACAGAAATTCTCAGAGGCACCGAAAAGAGTAACTTTTTTTTGGAAAGGTGTTATCGTATGTGTTAGGCTTGCTTACAAATGTTCAAGAAAGTAAGTCTTCTGAGTTTAGCGAACATTCAGGTTTCTGTTACATGTTTTTCAGGTTGTGAAACAGAAATTCTGAGAGATAGGTTTTTTTTATAGTTTGACCTTGTTAATAAACGTAAAAGTGAAGGATTCAAAATTTAAAAATTTTTTGAAGGCTTGAACTTTGCGTTTTGCAATAAACAATGGAAGAACGATAACTCGACAGAAAATTATCTAATGCGGGAGCTAAAAGTGGGTCGCCAAAAAGGATACACTATCTCAACGTTTGAGACACGTACAAGTAGTTGCTAAAGCTCACTCCTAATTGGTTGATAGGCCTAACATTGAAGCATTTTTGTGCCCAAACTAAGCTTCGCACAACTTTGTGCTTCAGGACTTTTTTGTTCATTTTCTTGTGCACTATCACATAGTGCAAGGGGTTGTATAGGTGGTGGGACACCCTGTATATTATCTTGGTTGTAATGATTCAAAAATGTGATCCATTAATAATAATACTGCCATGAAAAACAAGCAAGCGGTAACTACATTTGGGATTTGTCACCTGAGTCGCAATTGTTTTTTATTTAAGTATATTGAAAACAATTGGGAATCGGGGGGCCAAATCTCAAATGTAGTTACCACTTTCATGTTTTGCAGGGCATAATAGTCAAAATAAATTATGCTGAAAATCCCTATTTAGAACATTGTTCCAATATCCTTGGTTCGTCTCAACAATATTTGTTGTGAAATCGATGATGAACATCGTTGGTTCAGCCATACATTTTTTTCCGTGGGTATTCAAGAATTAACGGCAATAAATAATTTGTTTGGTTTATTGAAATTTAGTTTTATACTATCTTTAAGATTTGTATTTTCCATCATGAGGATGACAAATCAATTTAACAGTTGTAAATAAATTGATAATGAACAGCGTATTTTATTTTTTAATTTCTACGGTAATAAATTCAGCAATTACAAGTAATTCAAAAGCCACAATCAGATTTTCAACAACAATGAATGCGAGCTTTTTAGAGACATTTCGTTACACAATTTTTTCAAAAATGAAATGGTTATATAACCGTGGCATCCATACAATTAGTTTAAAATAAATTTTATGCGGTGAAACAAAAACAAAAAAAATCTTTATATTTTGTCACCTCTTCCTAATTCGGCTGTTCTCTTAATACACCAAATGCAGCTACACCGGCTCCAGGTATTTCTTGATGCTTACCTGCGTTATAAATACATATATCCTGACTTTGAACCATAATTAATATGACTCTAATGAGAATCGCGCACGTGCATAGATAGTTCACGCCCCGACCAAAAATGGTACAATCGCAACTGTCAAATGTCCATCTTACAGGTCCCCGTTTACTCCTATAACTGGGCCCGTCCATTTACATTATGTAAAATTTAGAGTGGTCCAAAAATGAATTAGAAATATATTGTTGATTAACATGCATATCGCCTGGAACTTTGTTCAAATACGTAAGAAAATCAATGGTTTTTTTTTTAACGAAAATGATATTTAGAAGTTCCGCAAACCCCATGAAATTTAACACGTATTTTCCGTGAAGAAAAAAGACGTTTTATAAATTTTATTCAGAATCATCAATATTATGTGAATCGAGTTGAAACTCAACATTTCTCTTAACAATTAGCCATAGAACACGATGCGAAACTTTTTTTTTAAACATCACCCCCGCAAATCTGTTTTATTGGGTTCAGAAAATCCCTATTAGTGAAAAATTGGGTTTTGCGAGTTTCTGGCGATAATAATTTTTTTGCTATTTTTTGAATATAAATTGTTCATAATACACGAAATAATACAATATACTGATAACTAGATGTTTATATAAACTTTCTGAACAATTTATTATTGTTTTTAGCAATTTTCTCTTAGAATAGAGTTAGAAAGTCGCGGTTTATTCCGATTTTTTCAACTATTCAATTAGAGTGAAGTAACAATTAATGCAAGTTAAGAAATATTATTGCTTCAATAATTTATTATTTTTCATATCTACCTTCTATCATATAATTGCTAGAAAGTTGCGTTTTTTTCTGAAATTCTTATTGAAGTTTTTATGAAAACATTTTATCTTAATGAAAAATGTAACTTGTATTATATGTGCAATGGCCATCAATAAAATCATTTTTCTTCATATTTTTTCACCTTTTCCTTCTGCAAATCCTCCACCTAATCCAGCTCCTCCATATGTGATAATTCCAAATCTTCCTTTTTGCTGAACTGTAATAAAAACAGGTTATTTTCAAGAAGAATTGTAACTTGCATGATATATATAATGAGCATAGTATTTCATGAAAGTATTTTTAAATAAATTTTAGGCCTCTCGATGAAAAAGAATTATCATATTTTGTCACCTTCTCAGGACTCACTTTCTTCACCTACTGTAGCTCTATTACTGTCGCCAAATCCTCCACCCATGTTGAGTTCTGGATTTATTCAACATCCTCCACCTAATCCAACTATTCCAAGTTCTCCACCTATTTTGTGTCTTCCTTGTAGTGGACCTGTAAGAAAAATAGATTATGTTAAGCAAGTATTATAACTTGCATAATATGTAGAATCGCCATTGATAACATTATTTTGTAATTAATGTTATGCCCCAAAATGAAAGAAAATGTTTGTTACATTTTTCAGCTCATTCTGATACACCTCCTTTTAACGCACATAATACTGTCGAGTAACAAATTATTCACAAACAAAAAAGAATTGGTAAAATGTTTTCTACCTTTCGTAAATAAATATAATATACGTTTTCCTGTAGTGCAAAGTTGTGTTGAGCAATGCTTTGCTTCACACTGGACAAGCGCATCGCCGAAACGCTGCCAAAAAGTCTAACCTGACGCCTTTCACACTTTACGCTTCCACACTGGGGCAAAGACAGTGCCTATGAACAAATTGATTTTCACATGACAATCAAGATCCGATTTCATCGTTTGTTTTTTGCAATGTAAGATAAATTAAGTACGCAGAGGGCTATTACGTTGGGTTGAAAAAAGAATTAATTAGTGTTTCTTTATTCAAAAACGAAAACAAATTTTTTTTATCTTTTCAAAAATGCCATTTTATATCAAATGTTCTGATTTATTCCAAAATGCCTACAATTGCTGAAGATTTTGGTTGCGTTATTCATGCTAAGCACTTCAATATTTTGCCCTAATTTAGCTACCCAGCGAATGGATTAAAACCAATTTAAATTAGTCCGGTCTCAAATTTGATTAATTCCGTAACTCTCTAAGATCTTTTCTTCTATTGAATCCTAGGCAATATCATCAAGATCATTTCTTATTTTGGAAATTGCTACACTCTTAACTTGTAGGGTCTCCATAGCTTTTCTAAATGCAAGAATAGCTTGAGAGACATGATTCATGGGAGTCTTGTCTTCACCTTTATTTTTCGTAATTAAACTAAAGACATGTCTTCCATTTCGACTGAAAGTTACAGTGTCTCCAGGTTTAGGATTCTCCCTACGGATATCATAGGTTCTCAACAGCCTTTGTCTTTCAACAGAGTCATTAATCTATGATCTAGTTCATCACCTGAAAGTTTGAAGATTTGGTTCCCCGAGTTCCCGGCATTGAAAGCCAAATATGCATAACTAGAATGTGACCTATCCGAAGTCAAGGACGATTGCGTCGTCAAGTTTTGAGTTCTATAGGCTTTGCACATCCCGATGCCTTCCTCACCGGGATTATTTTCAAGAACTTGGGAAATCATTTTATTTAAGGTCAAATTCTCTTGCGCCATATTCTGGGACTGTTTCTTCGGGTTTCCTCTTTGCGTTAGCTAAGTCCTGCATGAATAGACTAATATCCTCGTGATAAGAATAAATTTGATTTAAGGTTTGCAAAATTTCATCCAAGGTAGCCTTTCTTCTATCCTGAATATATAGTCGCGCTTTTCCCACGATTTTAGTTTTGATGAGCATAGTAAAACACGGAATGCCAGAGGGATTAATCAACGAGATCGTGGCTCTGCAGTGATCGCAGAAGATAGAGACGGACATGTTTTCTCCGTCAAAAATTGCAATCATTCCTTGGACGATTTTGGAAATTTTATTGAAATCTTTAGTCCCGGTTAACTCGTGAGAATCTGTTGAAAATGGATAAGGGATACAGACCGACGTTTCATGACTTTGTGAAGGTGGGTAATTTCCGTGATCTGAAAATGGTAATTCTTCCATATTGTTCCTAAAAGGGATCACAGAACTTATGGAAGCCATCGCATGCGGATCAACAGGGTCCTTATCAGAAGTTCGTTTCCTATTTTTCGGTTTTGGAATTGCAGTTCCAGTATCGCTACTTGACAAGGGTGGAGAATCGCTATCGCCACCTCTCTTTCGGCTTCGTAAGTTATACATTTTAATTTATTAAGCTAGGACTTACTTGTGTTTTTAATCCATTTTTTGCACTTATATATTGACAACTTTTTTTTCTCATCTTATCACATTTTGAGAAAACTTGAACATTATAATTCAGAGCACAAAAGACAAGAGAAATCACTACACAAAACGTTGACTTAAAATGTTCTTGATGATCGTCAAAGTTCCAATTGAAGTTCTTGGAGATGTCTTGAAGATTCGCCGAAGTACTGCAATTCAGGAGGGCCCACGAAGCCGCAACTCCTCACGAGTCCGGTGATCCAGTCATGAAGATCCGATGAATATTCAGGATTTATTATCCATATTAAGCTTACGGTTATTGGGGAATATCTGATGGCCCCTTATAAGCGTGAACGATCTTGGTGCAATTTTACAACACCCTTGGCTACTGGGGAAAAAACCACCCTAAACCCTAGTAGAAGATCGTAGTTTTTCACAAAGAAGTTTTGGACTTCTTCTACGCGTCAGTGGACCAAGAACTACTCGATCCTCCCCTGGAGCACTGAACGTGTTCGGCTGAGTAGGAAAATCCACGTTTAATTAGACAAACATCCTTGTGCCTGAACTACTGACCTATTATTTTTCGCGACACAGGTAAATCCCACACAGCTGCCACCAATTTGTTACGTCCCAGTGCTACAATCGTTTAATGTCTCTAGGAACTAAACGCTGATACGTCGAAGGTGAGGATTCTTTACCCGTCGTTGAGTGGTTGAAACCACTAGCCGCGAAATATAGGTCAGGTTTAAATAAATTAAGACACTCAACACTGTATTTATCCTGGTAATAAAATTAATTGTTCTATTATGAAGTTGTGGTAGACGTGGCAGATATTTAAAGGTTCATATAGAGTATCAATGAAGAAACACACAAGTAACCTTAGCACTTAACATTTTCGCACAACTGCACACAAACGCACGCATCGCAATCACGAAAGTGAGGTTAGGTTACCTCCGAGATTCTAAAAGGTTTCTAAGTCCGAAACTGTACAATAAACAAAGACACAAGAGTTGCAGGTTCAAGCTTGAGAGGCGCTCGCCGAGATACAATATTCTGACGTTTCGGTGCTCCGCATTTACATTTAAAAACTCGTTTAAGGTGGGATTTATCCCTACTTTCAGCGCTTACCCAATCGGCATGCTGACCTCACTCAATTTTAGTGCTGAATAACCTATCATAAATGAGGTCGCTTTGCTCCTCCTACTGGTATTAGTCAATTAGAGTGAGTGACAGTTCAAGGATATGCGTTCAAAGTTCACTTTTCGACAGGATTCACATCAATCACTTTGAGTGACAGTTTCCTGTTTGTAAGTCCAAGGGTCGCTTTTCTATGGCGTCTGGCCGGCGCCATGAAGATTAACGATACTGAAAATAGCTGAAGGTCTCAAATTTCTAATCTTAAATTTACTTTAGGCAGTGAGACTGCGCAGTACTATAACGAGTACATTAACGAAATTGAAACCTGATGCTATACTTAAATCTTAGTTCTCTCATAAGTAATAAATCTATTATTTCGTTGATAGTCGTATATCATTATTAATCATCTTAATAATTGCTCATTTCTTGCGTATTCTGATTCTACTTTAAGCTTTTTGAACTTTTCCACTCGAGAAATTACTAGTCTAAAGAGTATTTACTAAAAGGGTCTTAGCGTCCTGAAACTTTAGTTCTTAAAACGGCGCATGCCGTTACACTTCGTTCATGTTGTCCAGCCAGAGCGTCTTATCCACATGTCCCGACGTTCTCCACCAATCTCAGTTCCCCAGATCCTCGATGGCCGCCATCTTGCTGTAAGAATGTACCGATATCTGTGCCGTCGAAACAGGAGATGACTTTGTTAAATATTATAACCACACGATTCTGAGTGGAATCCTTTTTCTCTGTTACATTTTCCACTCAAAAATCCTTAAATATGAATCAGGAAAGGGTTAAAGTTTGTGGAGTTGTTTAACCGAATCCGAGCGCCCTCTGCCATTTCCGGGACCGCGGAATATGGGCTTGAAGAATTATGGAATTGGGTCGTCCAGGGAAGGTTTCACTTCTATTTCCTATTTCCTTCTCTTTCCATCGTGTCCGCTTCCTTCCTTCGCCAACGCGGCGACCTGCGAGGGCCAGTCGATTGGTTAGAAAAGGACAGACTATCGGAACACTTCTTCCCTCTCAGTCGGATCGAATTATAGACGTTCAGTATGTCAGTAGAGCTAGGACTGACGGATGCCACCATATTGTCTCCCTCCAGTGTGCGGTGGTGTGTTTTGCTGCCTTCCTTTGTCAATATAGCGGCATAATTAGGGTTGTAAGTCCATAAAACGTTTCATTGAAACATTGAAAGTTTCATTAAAAAAACAAACGTTTCATGGGACCAAAGTTTCTGAAACGTGTAAAAGTTTCACAAACACGTGTGCGCTTGCACACTAATGTCAAGTTGAGGTTAGGTAATATAATGGCGTTGTTCAATGGAATAATCGTGCTGAAACTTGAAACCATGGGGGTGAAGCCTCGTGAGAAAATTGTGAACAAATATTTCTAATATGGTGGCTTATGGAGCGACATGTGCGCTCATGTGAGAACTGGGGTAACTAAAATCGCAAGCGGCCGTTCGGGTGGGATATTCAAGTTTGAAATATTGGACATAAAGGGTGCCCACTTCCTGAGAAAAAACAGGTAAAACACCGGGATTTTTTTATGTGGAAGTCGCAGGAAAAACAAGAAAAATCGACAACCGTTGCGCTTAGAGTTGTTCCTTAGCTCCTTCTTCAGCCCGCAGCAATAATTTTCTGAACTTAAGTAAGCTCCGAGCCCTTGGCTTAAGGAGAACGAATTATGTTCTTAATTCTTGCAGAATAAAGTGCTTATATACTCTCACATTGTTGCCTCCTGCGAGGCGCCCGTTCATGGCGTGCGTATGAGATTCTTAAAAATTTTACCCACCTTAAATAGCTTTGATTTGACTGATTGAGAAACCAAAGATTGTAGAATTTAAAACTTTTAAAATCGCTGTTCTGTACTATTATTCCTCCAGATGCATTTCCTTCCTAAAATAATAACCGAAATGTTGTTTTCATCATTCAACATATCCGGATTTACTATTAACATTGCGAGAAATGGACTTTAAAAGAGATGGGGAAAACCAGTAAAAGACAGGAAAAACACAGGGAAAAGAGGAAAAGGGAACTAGTGGCCACCCTGACTTGATAATGTTGTCAATAATTTTTAGTACCGTTTATTGATATCATTACATACAAAAATTGAAGTGCACAATAACATCAATAATTGGCATTACAAATTATTGACAACATTATTGGTAAATGGAATTTGATGAAAATAATTTCATAAAACAATAAACAAAGATTTCGAGCATGGGTTTTTTATTCGACACAAATCACTGTATGATTACCTTTTATTTTGTCGTAACACGACACAATTTAGAGTTTATGTTACACTCTTGACAACCGGCCTGGCAAATTCTAAAGTCGTGAGACCTAGTACAACGCACTTGATTTTACAGGTAATTCTCTTCGAGTTAATGGAAAAATTATCGTTAACACTAGAAATACCGAGCGGGGTCAATTGAGCCCTTTCGATTTTTAAAGTGGTAAATATCCGCAGCGGTTGCTGGCAGAGAGATGACGTTTTTCGACTTTAAATTATTTATGAATATGACGAACACACTCTGAGCACCCTAAGGTACTGTAAAACCCAGACTTCTCTGGAGATGTGTGTTTACACATGGAGTATTAGTTTAATCTCGCGTCCTTGAGAAAACCACAGTTGGTGCAAGGTTTTGACGTGGGTTGCATAATTTTCTCGAAGAAGATGATGTTCGCATACCTGGTGCAAGAGTGTGATGTCCGAAGTGTGATTTTCGAGAGCGCAGCTCATCACCGGAAGTCAAACTTAGTTCCAACTTATAGTTTGTAGAAATGTTTGTAGAATTTCCATATGGAATTTACATGTGAAATTTCCACATGGAATTTCCTTAGAATGCTTTCCGTAGAATTTTGTCACCTGGGATAGGGCTCTGTCGGCAGGCGTTCAGCTTAAAACGACGACGCCGTCTCTTTCTCTCGCAGGCAAAACTCCCGATAACAAGAGACGGAGTCTGCGCGTTACGCAGAGCGTACTTTCATGTAGATACGTCTTTAGTCTTCCACCTACGTATACGCCGGTTTGACTGACGCAAACGTCTTGAGGCCGGCCGACGGCAGAGGCGCGTGAAAGCCTGGCGGAACTCTAGAAATGCGAAAACAAGTTTTAAACATGTATTCTCTATCTTTTTAACTCAAATGCGTGATCTTTTGTGATTAAAACCCACAATGTATGATGCCCCCCTAGATGAAGCTGATAATAAACCAATCAAATTTGAGATTTCAACATTGCGAGTGATATAAATATATTTGAAAAAATTTCTCTCATGACTCAAGACTTTCTTAGTGTAAACATGTTGAATGTGACCCCCCCCCTCTGCTCCTTCAGCCTACTGTTAGTGTCCTGCATTTCGGCGTTTCAAATATGGACACTTTAGCTATTTATATCATAGCATGATACTTTGAAAAATTGTATCGACACTCATCCCCCCCCTCCCCCGGTTAAACGTGCTACCGGCTGACATCCGCGAGAAAGGTGGAAACCCTGTCATCCAGGCACAAATTACTTCTTAGCCAATAATTTACATTCTTTGTGGACGTCGCCTAATTTCACATCCATTTTTTGCTTTTATTTTTTATCTCACTTAACATTTTGCGATGACCTTCATTGTCAAATTGTAAGAATTGTAACTTCTTGTGATGTCCAGGTCTTGGATGAACCTCGGGCATTGGCAAGGTTAGAGAACCTTTTAACGAGCTTCCAAACTTGACGCCGAACACAATACCAACTTCAATTAAAATAGTGCCACTTAATTCAGCTAATACGAAAGAAAATTCTGAAAAAGAGAACAGAATTTTCTTGAGAAAAGAGCCATTCAAAGGATGTCAACCTTATACCTGGAGAAAACAGCTCTTTGAAAGGTGGGGTCGTTAATTCTAGTTGTAGTAGAAAGAAGAGTGGACAAAAGGCTGGAGATATTCATTTTGCAAATAAAAGGAACAGTTCAGATCATCCTAACGGTAACTTCATTTTTCGTCATTTTATTTGTTAATTTACAATTTTTACTGTAAGAATGAAATCTACAGTCAAAGGCAGCGTCACTTCTGAACTTTCTATTCCAAAGAATTGCTGTCCTGGTGAAAGCAGCAGTACTTACAGAAGAAGGAGCCTTTCGAGACGGAGAAGCAACCGTTTGAGGGATTAGGTCATCCACTCCCCTAGAAAAAACAATCAAAAAATTGTAGACGGTGATCTTCGGAAAAACAACTTTCCTTGTCGGAAAAGAAGCCGCTTAAAGGAGGTCAACCGCTCCCGTAGAACAAGCACCCGCCGCACTGGTGTATCAAGAAGCCATTCGATGCAAAAGTTGGTTCATCACTTCCCTGGAGAAATAAATGGTCATCCTGGCAAACCCAGCAGTACTCACTGGAGAAGGAGCAGTTTGGGGGGGAGGGGAGCAGTTCGAGAGGGAAAAGGAATCGTTCGAGAGGGAGAAGCAGTCGCTCAAGAAGGAGAAGGAGCCATTCAAGGGGGAGAAGCAGCCGTTCAAGGGGGAGAAGTAACCGTTCCAGGGAAAGGGTCATCTGCTCCCCTGGAAAAAAACAATCAGCAAAGTCCAGACGGTGGTCCTCGGCAAAGAACCTTCACTCGTCGGAAATGAAGCCTTTCAAAGGAGGAAGTCAACCGCTCCCATCGAACAGTGCAACCACCGCATTGGTGGTTCAAAGAGCCGTTCGAAGGAAAGGGTGGTCCACTCCCCTGGAGAAATGAATTATCATCCTGGGGAAAGTAGCAGTACTCGTGGGAGAACGGGCAGTTCAATGGAGCCGTCCAATGGAAAAAATAATGATCGTCTTCTGGAAGAGAGCCATACTGCTGGAAAAAAGAGTTATCCAAAGGATATCAACCTCTTTCCTAGAACAAAAGGCTCTTTGAAAGTTCGACACTCAAATTACGGTTGGAATAAAAGTAAACCAAAGCCTGCAGATGTTTATCTTGAGGAAAAAAGGAACGCTTCGAATACTCCTGATGGTAGCTTCATTTGTCACAATATTATTGGTTCAATTACAACTTTATGAATAAAAGCAAACAATAAAATAATTTGAATACATACTAAACTAAGGAGGCATTTCAGAAGAATATAACTTACTTTCTTAATTGGATAAGGATAAGGTAGTCGGTTATTTTAAATAGGAGTTTGTGGATATCAACAAACTTCAGAAATAAATTGTGTTAAATTCTCACCCACACCCACAAAAGGAGAATATCGCTTTAGAAGAAACATATACCAGCTACGAAGGGGACACTGAAGAAGGTAACGGAAAAGTATCGAAACAAGCACTAAGTATAAAAATCACAAATTTAGAATTTGTCAACTTGGACGTACGAGCTGGTGAACTTAAGCCCACGTTCATAACAGGATGACATAACGTAACATCACTCGGTGAAATATTTCTTTTCCGGTAAAATATATTATAAAAATTTTAATCCACTTCTGGGAAACCCGAAGAAAAGATGGAGTGATGACAGCTTAAATAGTCTAGAAGATGACGAAAATGATTTTAATTCACCCATGCACAGGCTCAAACGACGTGAAGACAATTCCAAAAATTTGGATTATAAGAAGGATATTTACAGTAAGATTTTTCAATTGCCTGAAAATCGTCTCTATAAAGCCTTAAATAGTTAATAATCTTTACACCATGTCATGTTTTCCATGTTGTCACAATTTATCAAGAGAGATCAGAATTTGCAAAGACCAATAGAATGAATTATAACTGATCAACCGTGAAGGAGGTGGAAGGCGATTTGACAGCGATACTCAGGATCATATCGTGTATCCTGAAAAACCGTGTAAAACTTATTAAGAGTTTCGGCAGCTAGAGAGAAACTTATCAAAGGAAATAAATGTGAAGGCATTTGTAAGTATATGCATTAAAATTCCAAAAATGCATCTGCAGTCATAGATACGTTTATATACAACTTTATAAAGTTGTTTCTTTTTTCAAAGCCACTTTCTATGTAAATAAGTGTGTATACTTAGTTATTTTATCATGATGGTCTACATTTATTGGTATATGAAAATGTTTTATGATAGATATTTTGGCTCTGCTTGTATAAGATGACCTGGCAATCGAAATATAAATGTCAATAATCATACAGGATGTCCAGCGTGCGGGAAAAGTGGTAATGGTACGGCAAATTTATTGGTGTCGGAAATTTTATGTTATGTTTTTTACAAGGAACAGAATGATCAAACATGAGCTAGATCATAAGAATTTCTTGATTCAGTAGGAATTTTTCTATAATTTTCAATGTTCTATTCTCAGTGGCAGGGGCCGCTTCAGGCGGAGGCAGAGTAGGCGACCGCCTCCTGGCGCAAAGGGTGAGGGGCGGCCGCTTAAGGGAAACTTTTTATATACCTAACAAAAGGACTAAGATTTCTAAAGTTTTGTTGAATTAGATTCTAGGAGAGTCTAAGATCTAAACGAGATGAATACATTGTATCGCAAGGAACAAGGGGTGGCAGCTTAACAAGAACGTTTCATATACTTAATGACAAGAATAGGAATTCTAAAGTTTTTTAAATTAGATTCTAGGAAAGTCTAAAGTTTAGACTAAATGAGTGAATTATATTCTTCTGACAATAAAAGTAAATCAGCCAGTTCAGGCATCGGCAATAAAGTGGATCCTTGACCAGTTTTTCACCTTTTAAACTGTAATGCTGATAGCGCAATAAAATTAGTAGTACCTAGTGCAGGTATCAGCAAAGCAGTAGTTTCTTATGCATAAGGGCTGTTGACAAGCAAAACATAATTGCGGAGACAACAATTGGCTAGACCCTCCGTGGAAAGTAAGCATCTAAAGGAAAGAGAGAAAGCCATCTCCTCTCCATAGTTCGAGAAAACCGACCTATAAGACTAAGCACTTATAAGTTAAAGCACTTGTTTATTAGCAATACAGTTTTTCTAAAGTTCATATCGTGAGAGAAAAATGTTTGCATATTTTTTGATGGATGATCGAAAAGCGAAACTTCTCTCAGGTGCTCAACGCTGCAAGCGAAAAGTTGAACGCGAAGCAGGTCCTGAACATAGTGAAGACCTGGAAGGATACAATAACGAAATGAAAGAGGCAGAAATAGTAGATATACAAGAAATAGTACGGAACAACGTAGAAAACACTGTATATAGGTGCATTATTAGTAATGACCTGTCATGTGGTCTATTTGAAATCAAACCGAGAAACACTTGTTGAAAGAGGCCCAATTCAGGACTGTGATTTTAATTCCTCTAAAAACGAATGTGCTAATAGTTTTTAAATTTTGCATCATAAACGAATTTTACCGAGCGGCGAAGAAGTTAACAGAGACTGGTTAATTCATATGACAAAAACAAACTGGTTGTTTTGCTTTCCCTGAAAAACACTTGATAATACCGGTATTAGTCTTGAGGGGGTATTTCTAGTTGACCGAGCTTTTTTCAGTCATTTTTCAAATAAACATAAAAAATACATTTGTCATTATTTTTGAATGGAAGTTCTTTTACATTTTTGAGCAGATCTTGAACTAAAAGAAATACATGGTTACGAATTGAAAAAGAAATAATGGGGGGCGCTGTAGCATTTCAAAAAATGTGTCCCGGAAACGATACCCTCACTTGGCTGACATGATTAAGCTGTTCCAGGTCATCGGAAACAAAAAAATCGAACAGATTCTTAAAATATACGAGTACGGCTATAGCCGGGACTGAAACAAATGAAAAATGTTGAAAATTGACAAAATGGCGCCCATTTAAAATTTTGTTTGCGAATATTTATTTTTTTTAGGGTAGTTTTCGACTTGCTAAAAATTCAAAAGTTATTATTTTTCATATATTTTAGTTCGAGCTATAGCCAAACATCTGCTAAATATATCCCCCAAATTCGAGCTTAATTGCTCGAGTAGTTTTGACGGAATCATATCAGCCATTTTAAAAAATCGTGTTTTGAGAAAAACCTAACTTAAAAAAAGTTAACCAATAGGAATTAACTCAACCACAGCCAGCCATATTGGATAAGTGAGTGCGCGAGAATAAAGTTTATTCAAAATGAGGAACGAAAACCTTGTTGAGACTAACAATGCCTCTATTATACACATTTATGACCTGCGTGCCTGACAGCCGAGGCGGTCCTCCACAGCGTGCGGCTGAGTACTCTCCGTTCTGCGCAGTTGACCCTGCTGCAAAAATAAAACTTGATTTTTTGGTCCGGTTAAATAGAAATACCCCCTTAAAGGCAATGGTTTTTCTGACTGGAAATAAATTTCCAGAGCTTTAGATCGACATGAAACAAGTATTATTCATATAAAAAATTTTCGAGAATGGAAAAATTTATCCACAAATTTGAAAGCTGATACACGGAGCGACCGCAGCGAGCCACAGTTGTCAACGCACTGACCGCTTGATAATTCACAGGAGCCGCTCGTGCTTGACGCTCGACTCATTCAATTTTGACATAATTCAGTTTATAATGTGTCATTCAAAAATCTCTTATTCAGAAACTCATTTGTTTCTTTTCTAACGTGCATTTATAATTTTAAGAATTTAAAAATGCGGTTTCAGAGACTGAAGCAGTTAAAAATTAAAAGCGCTTGAAATCAAAATGTCCGGATAAAAGTAAACTATTTTAGTTGATTAACTGTAAATATAGGTTAGGCAATGATTTTTAATATCTAACTATGCATTGACTATTAAAGGTTTTACAACGATTTATTTCACAGTACGGTTCTGAATCCGTTTAAGATTAAAGAATTTACGGATTTTAACGTCAAAAAAATGGAACTGTTTCAATAAAAAGTCTTGGTAGTTGAGCAAATGTGAAGGTCCAATTGAAACTTTATAAAATATTTTTAATTTTTAAATAATTCCAAATTGGTAGTTTCATAAATTAAGGCTTCTGCTCAAGTTCAAATTCCATTTGAATGTGATACCCGGAATATTCTGTTTAGCTAGTCGTCCTGATGACCCGTGCTCTTGGAGGTGCTAACCTTTTACTGGTTAATAGCCTGAAAAGCATCCCTGCGTGTCAACCAAATGCTAAGAAACTTGCGGGGAAGATATTGCGGGAGCGGGTGCAATTTTCTAGAATGGCACTTGCTCGCCGTGGGATCCCGCAGTTTTCCTTACGAAAAAAAAAATTATATACATGATGTCCCAAGAGTATTGTGGTTCCTTGTAATGGCGGATAGGAAAAAAAATTCAAGTGGAAAAGTCCCAAAACATTTTTGGGTCCGCTGCATATTTATAGTACTACAGGGCAATGAAATTGCATGTAGGTGAACCTCTAGTTACAAGTGTGCGTGCAACCCCAAAAAGCAATTTCTCCTACGGCGGTGACTTCACCTTGCTTCAAGAATTAAAAAAAAATGCGATTACGAATGTGTTTTTCTGTTTGAATCGTATGGACTCAAGTTTTATCGAACCGTCAAATAACTTTGTAAAAATGCAATTTTTTTATTTAGACATGGTAGAGATAAAATATTGTCTCACCGAAATTCGGTGCACGAAAGAAATGGAAATTTAGGCTCTGTTCTCCAAAATTTGTTGAGAGTAGAACAAATAATTTCAGTGGGCCTAGGAAATTCGCACTCTATTGAAAATAATCAGTGACCGTCCCTGATTAATGAAGAATTCATTTTCTTGAATAATTCAGGACATAACTTGATTTATTTATAATTTTCTGAATTTTTTCTAAAAAAATGAAATTCTTTTCAACTATTTCCAAATTCACCAACTTTGTTCGACCGTAAACTACTACTGAATTAAGATGCACTTGTTTTCTTTATTTCTGTAGAAGTCTTTGAATTCAATTGAAATCTTTTGAATTTTTTAAAACTTCTTTGAATCCCTGTAAAATCTTTAGAACTCACGTTGAATTATTGTCAATTCCTTAAAGTCTTTTAAATTCTAAAGACTTTTCTCGATTTCTTAGAATTCTGCAGATTTAAAAAAAATGATTATATCTTAATTCAGTAGTAATTTACCGTCAACCAAAGGTGATGAATTTGGAAATAGTTGAAAAGAGTTCCATGTTTTCAGAAGAATTCAGAAAATTGAAAATAAATCAAATTACATTCTCAATTTTTCAAGAATATTAAAAAATATTTAAAGAAATTCAAACGTTTTCAAGTCAATTAAAATAATTATACAGAATTCTGCAGAATTAAAAAAAAGACGTGTGCATCCTAGTCCAGTAGCAGTTACCCCGTCGAGGAAAGTTGATGAATTTGGAAATAGTTGAAAAGAATTAAGAAAATTAAGAATAAATCAAGTAATATCTTAATATTTCAAGAGAATTCTTTAAAATCTTTCAAATAATTCAAAGATAACATGTGAAGTCTAAGAAATCGAGAGAATTCTGCAGAATTCAAAAGACTTGAGAGACTTTACAATAACTCAACGTGAATCCTAAAGATTTTAGAAGAATTCAAACTATTTTGATGGAATTCAAAGACCTATACAGAATTCTGCAGAATTAAGAAAAACCAGAGAGAGAGAGAGAGTTAATCAGGACTGGTCACTGATTTCGCAATAATGTACGAATTATCTAGGCTCCCTAAAATTATTTGTTCTAAGCTCACCAAATTTTGGAGAACCTAGCCAAGGAGAAATTGTTGTAGGAGAAATTGCTTCTCTTGGTCGCACGTACCCTTTCAAACTTGATGTTTACCTACATGCGGTTTCAATGCCCTGTAGTACCCTAAATATGCACGGGACTTAAAAATGTTTCGGAACTTTTCGATTTGAATTTTTTTTCCTATTCGCCATTACAAGGAAAGTCAATACTCCTGGAACACCCTGTATAGGGAAGTGTCGTACAGGAAGGTACAGGTTATGTTTTTAGCCCATCACTTTTTTCCATGATAATATTTTTGGGCCTTCATTACACCGTTTTGAACATCTATTCATATACAGTGTGTCTAAAAAGTCCCAGGACGGTTGGATATTTCCTCAGGTGAAATATTTTTCAAAAAAGTGAAAGTCATTCCTAAAGTAAATTTCAACGGGGAATTCAATGCTAACCTTCATTTTGACCTTGAAGTCGACCTTCATGGTTTTTTTAAGGTCAACTTTGTTTGTTTTTAATAGAAACCCCCTTTTTTACATCTGCAATCGATAGAGCGGAAAATTCTACGTTCAGATACGTACCCAAGGCATAGGTCAATTGTAACGTTCAAGGTCAATTAGAGGTTATTTGAAATAAATAAAGTTTTCCAAGAGGCCAGTGCAATTCCTAAAGTAAATTTCAACGGGGAATTCAATTCTAACCTTCATTTTGACCTTGAAGTTGACCTTCATGGCTTTTTGAAGGTCAAATTTGTTTGTTTGTTTCGAATGGAAAACCCCTTTTTCACATCTGCAATCGTTAGAGCGAAAAATACTACGTTCAAGTACGTACCCAAGTCATAGGTCAATTGTAACGTTCCAGGTCAGTTAAAGGTTAATTGTATGCTACTTTTCAAGTAAGCGTTATTATTAAATAAATACAAAATTTAGTGACACATTGCAAAACAAAGTATAACCCAATGTAAATGAATCCATGCAGTTAATGATAAATGAACGTGCCAATACTGTAACCTCACCACACATGGCGTCACTCTAAAATGTTTGATAGCACCGGGCTAAGATCCTTGAAGCCATGAACTTTCACAATTGCTAACTTACTGCAGGGTGCACAGTCTTCCCCTTTTTTCTTGAAATTTCCCCTGTTCCCCTATTCTAAAAAAACTTCCCCTTTTTCCTCTTTTCTCTTTAAATATACGATATTTGAAAATACAATATTTTAATTACGCCGAAAATTCTCTGAAATTAGTAAGTGTGACCATTATTGAATAATAACTAAAGCAATTATAGCACATAAATAAATAATTATTTATGAATTTTTTCATATTGGTTCAAAACTTATGACGAATTTGTTATATTTACAGCTTTTACTAGTGAAAAATAATAAAAAATTACGAAATTTAAACATACATTTTTCCCCCAATAACAATTTCTTGGAAAATGTTCAAAAATATGTTTTGTTTTTATTAAGTCATAAGCACACATTTGAAAAAAAAGTTGAATACGTCAAACCTGAAATTTATTCAGCTTGAACCAAAGAAACATTTGATCATTTTGCTTTTTCTGAAAAAAAATGTTGTCGTGATTCAGGATTTTTGGGATTTCATATTTTTTTACGATTTTGTAACGTTATAAACACCAAGAAAAAAATGTTTCCTATGAATAGAAAATAATAACATGTTTCTCTAGTTCAAGCTAAAGAAATTTCAGGTTCGAATCAATCCAAAAAACATGCCTTTGTAAATTAAAAAAAATTCTAAATGAGGCAAAACTTATTTTTGAATTAAAAAAATTTTTAATTGTAAATTTAAAAAGGAGAACAGAAGATATTAACTGACTAAACCTTTTTTTTCTTTACTTGTTTTGGATGTCGACCCAGAAATTGCTGTCCCTGATCAGCTCAAACGATTCGATTGATTTTAGCATTTTTACTTCGCTCTCTATTGAAAGTATTAATTATAGTAAGGAAGAAATGACAAATCTTGGAAAGAAATATTTATGAGAACGATATTTTTTTTTCGGACTTTTTTCTATCACTGTGAATGGATTTCCAACGGCCTAAGTATATCCAATTTTTAAAAATAAATTCTTCAATGGTGGAAATCATTGAAAAATCATTGAAAATTATTTAAAAATATAACATTTCTCATAAAAAGGTTGTTTGTTGTTTTCGGCATGTAAAACTAAATGTTTTATCTTTCCCCTGTTTTCCCCTTTTTCGTGAGAAAATTACCCTATTTCCCGTTTTTGAGCTCCTTTTGCGCTGTGATCCCTGTTATTCAAATCTAGAGTTTTTGTATGAAATATAAGAGAACTAAAAGTTTTCATCGCTATTTATTGTAAATAAATTTTAGGCATTTTCTTAAACAATTTTTGTAAACAAATTCACTGTGGGACTATTTATCAACGAATAGGCTGAATTTGTTCAGGAAATCAACTAAGAATGTCTTTCCAATGCCTCTTTTTTATGACGCTTTGTAAATTCACATGAACTATTTATTATTTGAACAATTTTCATAAACAAATTCCGAGTTTGGCTATTTTTTAATGAATAGGCTTAATTTTTTTCACGGCATCTATTAAGAATGTTTTTGTGGTGACTCTTCGATAGGATAATTTGCAAGTTTACAAGAATAATTAACTATTTTAACATTTTTTATAAACAAATTGAAACTTTGGCTATTTTTCAACGAAGAGGCTCAATTTTCTTACAGAATTAACTAAGAATGTATTTCCGATGACTATATTCTACGATTCTTTGCAAATTTTCAAGAATTACTAATTCTTTAAACAAGTTTCATAAACAAATTCCGAGTTGGGGTATTTTTCAACAAATAGGCCTAATTTTTTACAGGGAATCTACTAAGAATTTTTTTCTGGCGACTGTTTGATTCCTTTGCAAATTTATAAGAATTATCAATTATTCAAACAATTTTCATGAATAAATTTAGATTTTGGCTACTTTTCAACAAATTGGCTCATTTTGTTTACGGAATTAACTAAGAATGTCTTTCCAATGAATGTTTCCTATGATGCTTGGCAAATTGCCAAGAATTATCAATTATTTAAACAATTTTTATGAACAAAATCAGAGTTTGGCTATTTTTCAACGAATAGGATAAATTGGTGCATGGACGTGAAGGAAGCTAGAATAGTATGCCAGGACAGAAAAGTGTGGCGACAAATAGTTTATAAAAAGAATGTGAGTAGAGTGAATGACGCCTGAAACGAAGACCTTCGATACTAATGGGCCCAAGTGGGGAACCACACATAACAACTTTGTGAGGCTCTCCACGTGGGGTGATCGCTAGAGTGATTGATCAGCAACCTGGGTCGGAGCAGTGTTGCGGTACGAACGCGTCATTTAAATAAATAATACGAGAATTCTAGATCAATCTAAAATATCCATACCTTACACCTATATGCCTATCTACCCTATACCTATATACCTATCCACACATTACGACTTTCCAACCGAGCAATTCACGCCTACCCCTAAAGGGAAATGGCTTAATGATATATCTAAACATATTTAGAGGTTGGAATCGACGTTTTGCTATAACACTTTACAAATTGACAACTATGATTAATTGTTTAAACAACTAATCATAATAAAACCTTATTTGCTCTTACTTTTTATACCAAAACTCTGGAATTCAATGATCTAAACATGTTCAATCCTGAAAAATAACTTTTGTTAATTTGTTTGTAATAAAGTAATACAAATCTTTTCGAACTTCAAAAAGCTTTCATTTAGAAAACAACGTCCAAATCGAATGACTATTGTAGGTTGAAAATTGATTTACCCACATACTTTCTTCTTCCGCTGTGCCACCTTAAATTAACACAGCAGAATAATTAAAAAAATTAAATCCAAATAATTTATCTCCTGCTAATCTTATGGGAAACTTTAAGTGTATGGGGCGATGGGTAAGTAGTAGGGTGGTCCGTAATCAATAGAAAAAGCATAACATTAAAAAAATTGAAGATGCTTTTAAAAATATTGTATCCTTTTGAAGAAAAAATTATGTATACATTTGGGCCATAAACAATATCTAATACTCCCTCATCGGCTTTAAGCTTTTAAAGTTTTTAAAGCTTAATTCCTTATTTCCGACTTTACAAACAAAAATATCAAAGAGATTATTTTTTTAAATTTTTACAGCGAATTCAACGGTGAAATTAGGTTTTTATAAAAATCAATCCTTATGTGTTTTTTCATAATAATATGATTTTTTATAATTTATTCTAGAACACCAAAAGGGTACTTTATTATGGGTCAATACATTCTTCTAGAAATTGTCTATCTAAAGGAAGACTCTAATGCATTGATCAATGTATAACAAATTATAGTATTGTGAAAAACGCCCACTAAAATTAATTTTTCTACAAATTTAATTTCACCGTTGAATTCTTGATACAAATTCAAGAAAATAAACACTTTGATATATTTTGTAAAGTCGAAAATAAGAAAGGTCTTGAGCTTCAAAACTTGAAGGCCGATGAGGCAGTATTATGTATTGTTAGTTTTAGCTCAAATTTTTGCATAAGATTTTCTTTAAAAGGAACAAATATTTTTGAGAGCACCTTTATTTATTAAATATTAATTTTTTGGACTACGCCAGTAAGTAGTAAACGATTTGAATAGAAGGAGGAGTGTCTTATGTTTTGAAATTTGAAGCAATATCGCAATTAAACAATTTGCAAAACAAAAAGAGGGGATTGAAAGAGGTAGGCGAAAAGGCTGAATTGGCAAAGAGATAGAAAGCAATAGACGTAGAAAGAAAAAAAGGGACAACTGAGATAAAGAAAAGGGGACTGAAAGGGATCTCTCTTAATTTGAATTCATGGAATTTAACTCAGTATCAGTGAAATCCTTCCAGATTTCTGAATCAGTGAAACTTTAATGATGCAAATAGCCAGAAGGTCGTTACTGATTTTGAGTTAAATTCAACAGAGAGCCAGAGATTTTTCACTAATCAGAATTTAGAGAGACAAGTATGAATCTGGAATGACAATGAGATAGAAAAGGATACAAGGGAATAGGCGAAGAATATAGAAGTGAGGATTGAAAGGGACAGTCTTAGAACTATATTAGCAAAGAGGTTGAAAAAGATAGACGGGGATCTGTGAGGGATATGCAGGTATGGAGAAAAGGGAATTGAAAGAGAGAGGTGTAAATTTGTATTGAAAAGGAGTGTTGAGGACGCATGACAAGGACATCGACCGCACGCAATTATTTACCCGAAACACTATTTTTTTTTACGCGACTTTTACCAAGCACTATTCACCTACTTATAAGCATTAATTAACAAATGGTCCTTCGATAGCCGGATCTTTTCGCGGTGGATCCTAGTGGCATATGAGTGACTGAAGTGACTTAGTTTATTGAAAAAACAGTTTGTGAGTTTTTCGACAAAGTGATTATTGTACTTGGATTATCAGTGAAAGTTTTTAGTGAGAATTATGGAAAAGCAAAACGACGCGGCAAAGGACGCCCGAGAGGACGCGACAGAAAATTTTGGAACGGGTAGTAGAAACGGAGGGGGCACCGAGATGCTGTAAGAAGATGGCCAACATAGCTTCGTTGGGGCGAGCGGAGAGGGAGACGACCCTTTCAACTCCACCTTAATCCCGGAAGAAGAGTAGAGAGAGATGCGAAGAAGCAACCGGAAGAATTTGGGACTCCCGCCCACTCGCTTTGTACCTGGACCGCAGCCTGGCGCGAGAGACACAGCCAAGGAGAAGCGGGGTACAGAAAGCGAGAGGTGACAGCAGCAAATTATATCTAGCACTTCCATTCTAGCTCAACCATCCAAGTCCCTCTCCAACCGTTCCTCAAAATCCAAGCTGAAAGAGAAATGGCTGGACTTGACGCAGAAAGCAGCCAAGATCACACAGAATATGACGTCCCCGCAGAAGGCAGCAATGAAGATGAACGATCGGCGAGTTCGAAGGTCCATTCGTGGATTTTGAGGCAACTTGTACGAGTGGAGCCGCGGGAAGTGACGAATAAGGGTAAGCGATCTATCTCACCACTTTTCCACAATCCACACAACACAGCGCCGCGGGAGTCGCAGATCGAGCGACAAGGAGTAACGACAGGAGTAAATGATTGGCCACTGTCTATAAGTACTTTCCCAGAGAGTACTTATGACTGTGGTAACTCAAAAAATGGGAATGTGTCGCAACTTCGACGCTGTCTAAAGGAGACTTGGATAGGGACTTGGATGGTTGAGCTAGAGTAGAAGTGCTAGATATAATTTGCTGCTGTCACCTCTCGCTTTCTGTACCCCGCTTCTCCTTAGCTGTGTCTCTCCCGCCAGGCTGCGGTCCAGGTACGAAGCGAGTGGGCGGGAGTCCCAAATTCTTCCTGTTGCTTCTTCGCGTCTCTCTCTTCTCTTCTTCCGGGATGAGGGTGGAGTTAAAAGGGTCGTCTCCTTCTCCGCTTGCCCCAACGAAGGTATGTTGACCATCTTACAGCATCTCGGTGCCCCCTCCGTTTCTACTACCCGTTCCAAAATTTTCTGTCGTCTCCTCTCGGGCGTCCTTTGCCGCGTTCTTTGCTTTTCCATCATTCTCACTAAAAAATTTCAGTGATAATCCAAGCACAATAATCACTTTGTCGAAAAATTCACGAACTGTTTTTTCACTAATCTAAGACACTTCAGTCACTTATATGCCACTGTAGGATCCACCGCGAAAAGATCCGGCTATCGAAGGACCATTTGTTAATTAATGCTTATAAGTAGGTGAATCGTGCTTGGTAAAAATCAAGTAAAAAAAAGAGTGTTTCGGGTAAATAATTGCGTGCGGTCGATTTCCTTGTCATGCGTCCTCAACACTCCTTTTCAATACAGATTTACACCTCTCTCTTTCAATTCTCTTTTCTCCATGCCTGCATATACCTCACAGATCCCGTCTATCTTTTTCAACCTCTTTGCCAATACAGTTCTAAGACTGTCCCTTTCAATCCTCACTTCTATATTCTTCGCCTATTCCCGTGTATCCTTTTCTATCTCATTGTCATTCCAGATTCATACTTGTCCCTCTAAATTCTAATCAGTGAAAAGTCACTGGCTCTCTGTTGAATTCAACTCAAAATCAGTAACGTACTTCTGGCTATTTGTATCATCAAAGTTTCACTGATCCAGATAGCTGGAAGTATTTCACTGATACTGAGTTAAATTCCATGGATTAAAATTAATAGAGATCCCTTTCAGTCCCCTTTTCTTTATCTCAGTTGTCCCTTTTTTTCTATCTACGTCTATTGCTTTCTATCTCTTTGCCAATTAAGCCTTTTCGCCTACCTCTTTCAGGAAAACCGCACTATCTCGTCAACCCTTTGCTAACCGATCAACTTGTTCAGAAACTATCGACGGGTCTGAAACAGAGGCGGGGGGAACGAGTTAGGACGAAGAACATTTCCGCGACACTTATCAATTTCGAGGATTTCCTTGAAGAGGAATCAGAAACAGTAAGAGCGTACTGTGAACCGTTTTTAGAAGGAAAGTACGCAAGGGACGCTACGTTCGTTTGAACATTTGCTGGCAATGATCAGAATGAGCTGCGGTTCGGGTATTGTGACGAGAATCACGTAAACAGTACTTGTTCGGCGTTTGAAAGATCGGACAATGACTCGCGATGGAAGTAGGCAACCAACGAAAGAGTATGCTTCAAGTGTCTTTTGAAGAAGCACCTCTTACGTCAATGTAAAACGAAGCAGTGCGGGAAAAATAATTGTGTTAAAGGACACCTTTCGCTTCTACACAATGATCGCCGCGAAACACTCACCACCACCTTCGGTCCCACGAGAGCTTCAAACGCGGATACAACCGATTCTTCGCCGGTCGAAAGAATCAACGTAATTAGAAAGTCGAAAAAGCAAGTGCTCATGATGGTAGTACCGGTAGAAGAGTATCCGTGAAGATCACTGGCGAATCCGAAACTTACCAACTGAAGGACATTCGGACCTTGGATGACTTTGAGTTGCCGAGCCAGCCGTGTGATATGGAAGTCTAGAGTTGGAAACATCTGCGATAATTGGACTTTCCAAACACTGCAGAGGTTACACCAGTACTTTTGATCGGGCAAGACTACGCGAGAATCAAGGTTGCGCTGATATTCATTGTTTAAGAGCCTAACGCACCGATAGCGACATACACGCCGTTAGGATGGGTAGTGCACGGGCCCTTTGTATCAAAAAACGCGAATATGGAAAATGTGGTAATGATGTACCATACTAAAGAAAAAGAAGAAAGCATCCAACAACTGAAGATTCCTTGGCTAGGCTATCACTGGGAGCCTGGATCGCTGTGGATAAGCCACTCGGACGCACTCACCGAAAACAGCAAGATAGAAAGCAGAAAGACAGACGAGCTTCCAACAAACAGATACGCACAAGCGTTACCTGTAAAAGAGGAGAGGAAGATCAGTTCCACGATCTGAAACCTACCTCAACATTCACCGACGACCCGGAATAAGCATGAGGATATTCCTTTAGTGTTCGATGCTGCTGCTAAGAGTCAGAGAGGAAGCCTCAATTGTAAATTATCAAATGAAGAAACCATGCATAAGATGCAAAAACCTACACTGGACGAGCAGCAGTCGATGAACGAAGTCCTTCAGAACATTGTTGCTGCAACTGATTATTCGGTGAGCGGCAGATCTCTGCTTTTTGTTTCAGATATTCATCCTGATGAACCTGAGAGCCTGATACTGGACCAGTTCCTTCTACCTGATGTAGAACGGCACGAGTACCAAGAAAACCTAACAGTTTTCAAATTCAGTGGCTCGTTCACGAGAAAGCTGTGCCGCCGCATGAAGTGGTACCACCGAACGAGGAACCTGAGTGTCGCTGATCTAGTTAGCACTTGGGATAACCAACATCTCTGGAACCCTACCTGCCATGTCTCATGGCAAACAAGTTCGGGTCGCGGACGTGTGAACCCGAACCGAATCTTACCAAAGACCTGTAAAAAGAATCTGCGTCCTCGAAAAGCAGATTGGTATTCATACTTTAGGAAAACAGGACGAGGAATGTTGAGAACGCACAAATGTAAATTTAAATTAAGATTGTAAGTCGCGGTGAATACTCTTTACGAGCAAGCACTGAGAAGGCCCATCGGAAAATTATGGAATTTTCCGATGAGTTTGACGAGAGTGATGGGTTGGTGAGAGGGGTGAGGGCGAGTGAAGGCTGGCGTCACTTCGACAGTTGACGAATGACAAGGGCGTCGACCGCACGCGCCAAGATCCTTTGCTTTCCGAAAAATCGGTCGTTATTTTATTTGTTTCATTTAACTTCACACCTTTCTCACACAATAGACTTTAATGTGTTACTTTTCTTCATCAGTTTCTTAAATCATCTTTATTCAGTGCCATAATTGATTGTTTTTCATTAATAAATCTAAATGCAGTGTATTTGTGCATTTTAAATCATTTACCTGAAATACTCATATTTTTTCACGCGATTTTTACTAAACACTTTTCAGATACTTATACGCATTAATTAACAAGGAGATAGAAAAAGATAGAAGGGCAGAGGTGAATGATAGGTAGGGATAGAGAAGTGAGGATTAAACGAGAGAAGTAAAAGTATACTGACAAGGGAATAGAGAAAGACAGAGATAGAAACATATATTGCAGACAGATAAACAGATATATAGATAGAAAAGATATAGAATGAAGTAAAGCTGGATAAACAATTGAGCCGCTGGATAGTGTAAGGGCATATAAAATTCACATGGCCACTCCGGTTGGCCCCGGTTGTCTTTAAAATCGATTTTGAAAATTAAATTTTGGAAAAATATGGCTTTGTAGGAAATTTCATGGACATATGTTTCAAAAATTTAATTTTCAAAATTGATTTTAAAGACAACAGGGACCAACCGGAACGGCCATGTTAATTTTATAGGCCCTTACACTATCAAGCGGCTCAATTGATAGAAATATATGCACGTGGAATGTGGATAGATGAGGGATAGTCTGGAATGAATAAATTGAAGACTAAGCGAACAAAACATGATAAATCCATTCGAGATGCTTCCTAAATAATGAGACAAATTTTGCATTTCAAAAACACCAGAGATGAATGAAAAATTCAAATAGGATCATGTATATGAAACCATATATCTGGTTGTCCAATATTATAGAATGATTAAATCTAGTAGCTTGGATTAATGCAGTTTTTATAACATATTGAACATTTTAGCACCAAATATACGGCTTTTAATTTATGCAGGGTGTCCCAGACTAAAGTGTCCGGACTTATGTGGCTGTATAAAAATAAGAAATAAATTAATCTAAAATTTTGTAAGGAATGCTCTGTCGATAAATGTGTGAGTAAGCATGTGTGTGGCGCTGCCATCGAGACTTTTTGTCTCTCCGTGCAGATGGCTGCAAGTAAGATAGAAGGCACGTCGACGCCGATTAGGTGTTTTGATCTCTACATGAGATGCATTGTATCCAGAGTTGTATTTTATGTTAAATAAATTCAGAGTGTTTAAAGTGATTGCTGTGAGTTTTTATTACAAGTGAAAGTGTGGTCGCTAAAATTAAAATCCCAAATATCCATCTAATCCTACAAATTCCTTTTCCAAAAATCAGTTGAAGTTTTAGTTTTTGAGACAACAAACACACGCTGTAATTCCCATATCTAGGACAGAAGTAAAGACAAAGTTCTTCAAGGTGCAAGGTTCGTCTTACCAAATAATGCATTCTTTGATTCTGGAATCAAAGAATTTTAACATAAATTATTCGTTCATACTTCGCTCTTACTTATTCAATTATTAAAAAAAAAAATACTTCAACATTGAAAATTTTTGCCAAAAAGGTTTTCACATAGACTTCAATAAATCGATGTCTGACATTAAAAGCATTATTTAAGGTGTCTGGACAGTCACATAATGCGTTACGCCCGCGCACTTCTAGCCGCGGCGCTTCGCTTCATCGTATAGGACCCTAAGATTTTTTTTCTCGTAAGCCACTGGTAGTCCCAGATCAAACATACAGGACTGGCAAAGCACATTTTTAGATTTCTTTGACAACAAAATTCAAGAACACCTATTTTCAAAAACGCGATTTGAGTTTTTAGAGTTATAAAAAAAAATGTCGAAAACATTTTTTCTTTATGGACATTCTTTGTTTAAATTTGAATGCCGTTACAAACAATTTCAGACATGAACAAGTTCAATCGGTTAATTAGAACCAAGGATATAGAAATATCAAACAAAATTTACCAAAAATTCCAAAGTCCCATATCTCCGCCATTTTTTCGAATTTTTAAAAAATACTTAGGGGTATTTTTCTTTACTAATATAGGAGTGTATACGCCGAGTTAAAGCCAAAACCCTTTCCAAGAGGAAAATTCTTGATCCGCTAGACATGGACTCCACCCGCGTCACTAACCCCATCTCGGGGCTCGCTTCAATAACACTGCTTTGGAATCCCGCTCACGTATGTAGTCTGGGACACCCTGTATATTTTAAAGGTTACATCATTTTCAAACCGAATGTTTAATGGTATAGAATTTTTTTTGTGAACCAAGGTTCAGTAATCATATCCCTCGAGTCCTGAATATGCTAAAACCATACATAACTCTTTTTTTAAATGGATTTATCATGTTGGCTTACTCCACACTTTCCCTTGTCCGGTACTATCTTAGATATAGAAAATGATTAATAGTGAGAGAATTTTTACACTTGAACTTGGAATAAAGAACGGTATCGGGCATGGCTTGCAGTGGCCTTGATCTTAAGTCCAGGGAATCTAAATGTAAACAGTCAGGGCCATGTGAACCATTTCCAATTGCAATACATAATATAACGCACCAGACGCGCGTGCGCACCCGCGCACTGCTCGCTTTGTTGCTACGCTGCTGTTCGTCACGCATGACTAAGCACCGCCTCTCTTTCGGCCCCGCGGACCCCGCATCACCAAAATGCCCAGGACATCAATTCTAAGAATATCGTAAATCCGAGGTTCCTCATTCCAGGTCCGAGTGTATCTTTTTATTTACAACAGGGAAGAATTAGTCTATAAAATCGTGAAGAAGCATAATATTGTTCAACTGAAGAGTTGTTTAAAGTACTGGAAGCAATTAACGAATAGAAACAAGACTGAACCTACTGAAAGGATAAGCTTTACAGGTGGTAATAAGGTCAATGAACAAATTACTGATTGTGAACCATTTGTCGAGGAAAAAATTGATTCAATTAAACCTAAACAATAAATATGAATTTTTCTGAGTAAAAGGCATTTAGTGTGTCCTAATTAAGACTATGAAACAAACAAAAATTAAAACTAAATAACAAAATAGTGAACATAGGAAGCAGTTAATCTTCGAAATGGACAATAGGAGCGCACTCGAAGATTGGTCCATTTACCTATTTATTTTATCGTTAGAAAATCTATTCTTATAAAAATAAAATTTCCTGAAATTTTTAAATAATTATTGTTCATATATTATAACAGAGATGGGAAAACTTAGACATATTAGTAAGGAAGTCAGTTGCATTTATATTGCACTGTTTATAACACATTACATATAAACATAAATGCAGCTATAACATTCTAATTATAAGTACAACTTTTCTATCTCATTTATATTATTAAAATCAAAACCATTAGAACATTTTGAACCATTTTATTTTCATACGGAAATATATGCACTATATAATAAGAATTAAGAAAAGGAACACAAATTTTAAAATGATAATAACTTTCCTTTTCATTAAATTCAGTCTTTTATCCTTTTGTTAATTGCTTTCAGTAGTTTAATAACCTCTTCAATTGAACGATATTGTGCTTTTTCAAGATTTTGTGGACTAATTTTACCCCTACAATGTATTTTTCCGTAATTTTTACTGCGATCAAACCACTGAAGCTTTTTTGTTAATTCCTTGTATGATAGTGATCCCTGACGATGAAACGGCACTGGCGAATGGCACTGGGCCGCTAGTGCCAGTGACGGTCATATAATGGTCCTATTGTATTCGTCACGTACCGGACGGGCAGAGTGATTTACAGTAGTTGGCCACCACCAACCGAATCCCTTTTTAAAATTTTCTTGAAATTATTAACCCTTTTTTTAATTAATGAACTTTCTCATTATATTTATTTTACAATTATAAATTATATACTAAAATATACTCTTCTGGAGTTGAATTCAAAAATGTTGTCTGTTTTGGCGTATCTCATTCCATTTACGAGATATATTATTTTCATTCCAATTTTAAACTTCTCAACAAAAAAGTTGGATATCTAAAATTATCGAAACCCTTAGATTCTGAATTTCTAACTTTCGCAGAGGTAATTTCAAAATTTAACAATTTTTAATTTTTAATCTCTTTCAGCTGGTCTACTTGGTAGCATAGTCACAGGTATAAAGGGAACTTCTTCAGGTATTTAAAACTGGAATCTGAGTAGCTTTAAAAGAGCAGCACTGAAATGACACTGAGCAGTGCCGTTTGAGTACCGTTTCAGTGCCTTTCAATCGGCAGGGATTCAAATATTAATATAGAATGTTAGTTACAATAAGAAGGTTTGCATGCAAAGTTATTAAAAATGTCAATCCCTAGGAATGCCGTTTCTGTCCTTCGTCTTTGAATCCCCGATTTGGCAGCGAACAAAATTATACTCCAATTCCTTTCAAAGCCGATCGGAGCTGCCAATCGTAACCTCAAATAAATTAAAAGCACCATTTTTGTTCAACACATTAGAAGGCGTTCCAAAAGCATGAAATTTGAAAAATCTAGTAGGATTGTGCATAAAAATACGTCAATTTTTCACAAAACTCTCGCTTTATTCAAATTTGATCAATTAATAAAATATATAATCATACTAAACACAATAAAAAGTTAGTTTTCATCGCAGCTAACTGTGTAGAAATCAATCCTGACAACGTAAAATTACTAACACTGTGTTTTAAAATACTTTTTACGTAATTATTATTCGAAAAACAGTAAATAAAAATTGCGAAATGTATTTGTATTTGTATTTATTCAAGAAAGTCCCTAGGGCTAAACAGCCCTCTAAGGAACAGGATATTACAGGGTCATTAAAAATTTGTGCAAGTACTGATCGGCAGTATACTTGATTAAACTTATAATAAAATCTATAAACTAAATATAATAAATAAGCAGAGTCGACCTCAGAGTAAGTATCAGATTAGGTATTAGAGTATTGCGTAGTAATTAATATTGAGTGATTAATTAATTAGTAGCTCTCTGCGCATGTTAAGGTATAAATGAAGAATGAAAAACTCTGTGAATAAGAAATAAATATTTACAAAAGTTATTGAAGATAGAAAGAGATGCGAAGATGAAATATTCGATAACTAAAAGTTATAGTTTATCAGTAAGTAATTTCAAGAGTTGGATTAGGAGTAATGTACAGATATTTGAAAAAGAGATTCTTAAAATGATACAGGGAAGGTGCATTTCTAATATCGTATGGAATTTCATTTCATAACCGGATACCTCTTACTATAAATGATCTTTGAAGCTGACATGTTCTGTGAAAAGGAATCTTAAGGATTTTATGTTTTTTACTAAGCTTAGACTGTGCTGGAACTTCTCTGTCTACAAATTGTAAGAGGTTAAATAGATACTCAGGAGCTTTGTTCTGAAAAAGAGTATAGAGCAAATTACCCATAAAAAATTGTCTTCTAGTTTCGAAAAAAAGGAACTTTTTAAGAGTTTCGAAAGGTTTTGAAATGATTTTTTAGTTTGAAAAATTAATTTTAAGATAAAATTCAAAATTATTCCAAAATATTTATAACGAAACAAAATAAATCATTTTCTAGCTTTAAAAAAAATATATATATTTTTATAATTTAATTCTATTAAGCGTTATTTTCAATTTTTAATAATCATTATAAATGTCAGTAATTAATCAGTAATTTAATAGAATTTGCCATATTTTAGGATATTTTAAATTATTACAAGGCTTTTTCGAGAGTTTTTGAAAGTTTCTAGAGATTTCAGAGGATTTGACATATTTTAGGATATTTTAAAAGATTTCAAAACATTTTCAAATGACTTAAAACTTTTAAAGGAATTCCCGAAGTTTTTAAAGAATTTCGGAAGACAAGGAACGATTTTGTAGGACCTAGGTTTTAAAATATTTTCAAAGATTCCAAGACATTTTATCAAATTTCCCAGGATTCCAATTACTTTAACGGATTTCAAAGGATTTAAAATATTTTAGGTTTTTTTTTAAATCCAAGAAATTTTCAAGAGCTTTAAAAAATTGCAAACAATTATAAAGGATAAAAAATTTTTCGGGGGTATTTCAGAAGATTTTAAGGAATTTTCAATTGATTTCCATAATTTAATGGGATTTTAAAGGATTTGCAATCTTTTAGGGTATTTTAAATTATTTCAAGGCTTTTTCAAGAGCTCTAAAAAGTTTCAAGTGATTTCAAAGAATTTGAAATATTTTAGGATATTTAAAAAGAGTCTAGAGAATTTTGGTTGATTCTTAATAATTTGAAGGTATTCCAGAGGATTTTAAAGATTTTAGGACATTTTTAAAAATTCCATAAAATTTTAACGAGCCTTTAAAAGTTTCAAGGTATTTCAAACGATTTTTTAAGGATTTTAAATAGTTTGAGGTATTTTAGAAGATTGTAAGGAATTTTCAATTGATTTCAGTAATTTAATAGAATTTGCAATATTTTAGGGTATTTTAAATTGTTAAAAGGCTTTTTCAAGAGCTTTAAAATGTTACAAGAGATTTTAAAGGATTTGAAATATTTTAGGGTATTTTAAACGATTTCAGGCAATATCAGCAGATTTTATGTAATTTCACGGGATTTCATAAGATTTAAAAGATTTTCAAATATTTAAAGTTATTTCCAAAGATTTTAAAGAATTTTTCAGATTTTAAGATATTTGAAAAGATTTCAAGGAATTTTCAATTGATTTCAATAATTTGAAGGGATTTCAAAGGATTTAAAATATTGTAGTTTTTTTTTTTAATTCCAACGACTTTTTAAAAGCTTTACAAAATTTCCAGGGATTTCAAAAACAATTTTTAATATGTTAAGGTATTTTAAAAAGTTCCCATGCATTTTCATGTGATTAAAAATTTTCCAAGGATTTGAATGATAATAAGGGATTTCAAACCATTTTCATGGGGTTTTAAAGAATTTCCTAGAATTTTGGAAAATAAATAATTTAAATTAATTTATGAAATAATATAATAAATTATTGTAACTAATAAATTATAAAATAATTAAATTTAAAAATGTAAAATTTTCAAGACTTTAGAAAATATCATCAGATTTCATGTAATTTTACGGTACTTTATCATATTTTAACGGATTTCAAAGAACTTATCCACACTAATTGAAGGATTTCGTAGGATTTCAAATTTGCCAAGGTAATTCCAAAGATTTGAAAGGATTTAAAATATTTTATGATATTTTCAATTAATTTCAATAATTTGAAAAGATTTCAAAGATTTGAATTTTTTTTAACTCCAAGTATTTTTCAAGAGCTTTGAAAAATTCAAAGGGATTCTAAATATTTTAGTGTATTGAGAGATTCCAAGGAATGTTCGATGGATTTCAATCGTTTAATGGGATTTCAAAGGATTTTCAATATTCTAGGGTATTTTAAAAGATTTCAAGGCATTTTCAAGATCTTTAAAAAGTTCCAAGGGTTTTTTCATATTTTAATGGATTTTAAAGAATTCATTCACAGGAATTAAGGAATTTTATAGGATTTCTAATATTTCAAGGTAATTCCAAAGATTTTAACGAATTTAAAAGATCTTAGGATATTTTCAGTTTATTTCAACAATTTAAAGAGATCTCGAAGAATGTGAAATATTTTTTTTCTAGATTCCAAGGAATTTTCAAGAGCTCAAAAAAATTTCAAGGAATTTTAAAGGATCTGAAATATTTTAGTTGATTTAAAAAGATTCCAGGGAATTTTTAATAATTTGAAGGTATTCCAAAGTATTTTCAAGATTTTAGGGAATTTTTAAAAATTAAATAGAATCTTAAAGAGCTTTCCTAAAAGTCTGAAGGGATTTTAAAGGATTTTTAAGAATTTAAAATATTTTGGGGCATTTTTAAAGATTTTGAGGAACTTTCAATTGATTTAAGTAATTTAATGGGATTTCAAAGGATTTGCAATATTTAAAGGTATTTTAAATTATTCACAGGAATTTTCAAGAGCTTTAAAATGCTTTTAGGGATTTCAAAAGAATTCAACGAATTTCTAATAGTTTTGCGTATTTAAAAAAATTCCGAAGAATTTTCCATAGATTTCAATAATTTAAAGGGACTTCAAAAGATTTTATCCGATTTTCTAGGATTTAAATTATTTTAACGGATTTTAACAGCTCTTAAGGCATTTTATTAAATTTTCTAATATTTCAGAAATTATAGTTAGATTTTATTTATTTCCACGGGATTTTATAATATTTTAATGGACTTTAAAGATTTTTAAATATTTCAAGCTATTTTTAAAGATTTTGTAGAATTTTCCAGATTTTAGGCTATTTTAAAAGATTCCAAGTTTTTTTTCTTCCAAAATTCAATCGATTTCAGTAAATCGAAGCGATCTCATAGGATTCTAAATATATATATATATTTTTTAATTTCAAGGAATTTATCAGAGCTTTAAAAAATGTTAATGGATTTCAAAAGATTTTAAAGGATTTAAAAAAAGTTCGGGCCAATTAATTTCAGTAATTTAATTGGATTTCAAAGGATTTTAAATATTTTAGGGTTTTTAGAAGATTCCAAGGCATTTTCAAAAGCTTTGAAAAGTTTTAAGGAATTTCAAAAGATTTTGAAGGTTTTTAAATATTTCACGGAATTTCCCAAGATTACAAGAAATTGTTGGTTATTTTCAGTAATTTAATATGATTTTAAAGTATTTAAAATATTTAAGGGTATGTTGAAAGATTTCAAGGCATTTTCAAGATATTAAAAAAATCGCAAAGGATTTCCAAGGATTTTAACGATTTTAAGGGATATGAAAAAATCTTCATTCGATTGTGAAGAATTTTATAGAATGTCGGAAAATATGGAACATTTGTAAAGGACTTATAAGGTTTAAAAATATTTTTAAACAATCCAAGATATTTTATAAGATTGCCGAGTTTTGCAATGATTTTAAGGAATTTCAAAAGCTCAGAAGGTATTTCAATCAATTTTCCAAGATTTCAGGAAATATAAGATTTTATGGGATTTTATCATATTTTATTATATTTTAATGAATTTCAAAGAATTTATTCACAAAAATTGAGAGATTTTGTAAGGTTTTAAAGATTTGAACAGATTTTCAAGTATTTTTTGCAATTCATTTGAATTAATTTGAAATTCACCCTGAATTCTTTCAAATTCTTTTAAATTCTCTTGACTTTATTAATTCACTTGAATTCTTCTAAAGTCACCCAATTCTACTCAATTGAATGGATTAAATTTTTTATATTTTTTGTTTAATTCATCTGAAACCTTTTAAACAAACCTTGAATTCTTAGTCTTTTCATCAAATTCTTTAAGATTTAAGGGAATTTTTCTAAATTTATTTCAAACGTACAGAATTCAATGAATTTGTTAAAATTTTTGATTTTTTCAATTTACTTGATTTTTTTTCAATTCACCTTGAATTTTTATAAATATTGTATTTTTCTCATTTTCCTTAAATTCACTCAAATTTTATTGAAATCAATGAAATTTTTTAATTTTTTCCAACTCATTTGATTTTTTTTAAATTTAACACACATTAGTCCTAATAATAAATTAAAAATGTATAAACTTAAATATAAAATTATTTTATTCCATTTGTAAAAGATTCTACATTAAAAATGTTACAAGTTTCGAATTTTGGTCTTTAAATAATAATGGTCAGGGAAAATGAAAAATTAGTTAGGGAAAAGTGAGGGAATTTTGAAAATGAAGTTTGCAGCCACCCTGAATTGCAGTTCAGTTTCAAGGTTTGACTGTATTTTCTTCTCCCGTTTTTCAGGCTGCAAGACAAGCCCGAATCTTGAATCCAAATGCAAGATTTGATGAAGTTTCGACTGGCACAATGCCTGCCTTGAGCGAACTTGAGCACGATAAACTTATTAAGATTTATAAAACCTATAACTTTGCATATCGTCCGAAAGAAAATCTCACGATATCAAATATGAAAGAAAAGATTGTCTCTATGATAGACACTAATCCAATCGTTGTGATCCAAGGCCCCACTGGATGTGGAAAAACGACTCAGGTGCCACAATTTTTGCTCGACAACAGCTTCAGGAAAAAAGTCCACTGTAATATCATCGGTGAGTTGAGAAAAGTTTTCTTTACTTTTCCTTAAACAATATTTTTGAACTTCTTCGCTAATTGGTTAAAATAATATGCCCGCCATCTCAAGTAGTTAAATTTTCAACGAAAAAGATGAATTTTCAACAGAGAAGATTAATTTTCTACTAAAAAAGATGAATTCTAAACAGAATTAATACATTTTTTACCAAATAGTTGAATTTTCAAACAAGAACATTATCTTTTTACCAAAAAGTTGAATTTTCTACATATTACGTAAATTTTCAAGTAAATGGTTTAAACAATGGATGATAGTTGAATTTTTAAACCAGAAAAGCGCAGTTTTTAAACAAAAAATGAAGTAGTTAAATTTTCATTAAGGAAAATTAATTTTCAATAAAAAAAAACGAATTTTCTACGGACAGTTTAATTTTGTACCAAATTGTTGAATTTTCAAGCCAAAAATACGAATTTCCTACATAACAGTTGAACTTTCAACCCGAAAATATGAATTTTCAACAAAATAATCAAATTTTCAAACCAAAAAATTAATTCTTAACAAATTTCGTAAATTTTCCAAAAAACAGTTGAATTTTCTACCAAATTTTCTACAAAAAAAGATGAATTAACAATATATATTTCTAGTTGAATTTTCAACTAAAAAAGATAAATTTTTAACCAAAAATCAAACTTTTAAATTTTCATTTAAAAAAATTAATTTTCAATAAAAAACGAATTTTCTATAAGACTGTTGAATTTTCAAGCCAAAGAGACGAATTTTCAACAAAATATGTACATAAATTTATAATCAAATTGTTGAATTTTCAAGCCAAAAAGATTAAATTTCTATTAAAAAAAGGTCGAATTTTCAAGCCGAGAATATTAATTTTCAAACAAAAAAATTTAATTTACAACCAATCAGTTAAATTTTCAACAATGTCGTTGAATTTTCAGTTAAAAAATACTTTTCAACAAAGAAAAAAAACGAATTTCTAAGTAAGATTATGAATCTTTAACAAACAAAAAATGAAAATATAATGGTTAATATTTCAACCTAAAAAGATTTTAATTTAAAATAAAAAATAGTAGAATTTAACCAATATAGACGAATTTTCAAAAAAATACTTGAACCCTCAACTAAACTAGATTAATTTTTAACCAAGCAGTTGTATTTTTAACCAAAAAAATAGATTTACTACCTAAAGAAAGAAAAAATTTCAATTAAATACATCAATTTCCAACCAATTAGTTAAATTATCTACCAGGTTGTTTAATTTTCTGTCAAATTGTTTCATTTTCGAGCCCAAAATAGGAATTTTGTACAAAACATTTGAATTTTCAACCCGAAAATATGAACTTTTAACAAACAAGATAATTTACAGCCAATCAGTTGAATTTTCAACAAAATAGTGAAATCTTCACTTTAAAAAAAAAAAATATTTTTTAACCAAATAAAATACGAATTTTCAACTAAAATTATTAATCTTCTACCAAAAAAAATGAACTTTTAAGAAAGTAATTTAACTTTGAAACCGAGGAGTTAATATTTCAATAAAAAATACTTTAATTTAAATCAAAGAACAGTTGGTTTTAATCAAAAAGACGAATTTTCAACAAGATACTTGAATCCCGAACTAAAACAGATTCATTGTCAACCAAGCAGTTGCATTTTTAACCACAAAAAATTGATTTTCTACCCAAAAAAATGATTTTTCAATAAAAGACATTAATTTCCAACTAATTAGTTAAGTTTTCTACCAAATTATTTATTTTTATACAAAATTGGTCAATTTTCGAGACAAAAAACGAATTTTCTACAAAACAGTTGAATTTTCAACAAAACAATTAATTTAGAACCAAACAATGAAATTTTCAACAAAGTAGTTAAATTTTCAGTTGAAGAAAAAAATACTCTTCAACAAAAAAAGCTAATTTCCAACTAAGACTATGAATCTTCAACGAAAAAAAATGAATTTTTAAGAAAGTAGTTCAACTTTCAACCAAGGAGTTGATTTTTCAATCTGAAAAGATCAATTACTATCAACGAAAAATTTAATAGCTAATACTTCAACTAGTAAAGATGAATTTTTCACAAAATACTTGAATCCTCAACTAAATAGATTGATTTTCAAGCAAGCAGTTTCATTTTTAACCAAAAAATTTATTTTCTACCCAAAAAGCGTATTTTCAACATAATGCATCAATTTTCAACCAATTAGTTAAATTTTCTACCAGATTTTTTAATTTTCTGACAAACTTTTCAATTTGCAAGCCGAATTTACGAATTTTCTGCAAAACATTTGAATGTTCAACCCAAAAGTATGAAATTTCAACAAATTAGTAAAATTTTCAGTTTAAAAAAAATATATGTTTTTATTAACTAAATAAAATACGAATTTTAAACTAAAATTATGAATCTTCAACCAAAAAAATGAACTTCTAAGAAAGTAATTTAACTTTGAAACCGAGAAGTTAATATTTCAATAAAAAATACTTTAGTTTAAATGAAAAAACAGTTGGTTTTAACCAAAAAGACGAATTTTCCAGAAAATACTTGAATCCCGAACTAAAAAAGATTAATTTTCAACCAAACAGTTGCATTTTTGAACCAAAAAAAAAATATTTTTCAACCGAATACATTAATTGCCAACTAAATAGTTAAATTTTCTACCAAATTGTTTATTTTTCTACCAAATTGTTTAATTTTCGAGACGAAAATACGAATTTTCTACAAAATAGGTGAATTTTCAACAACAAACTTAATTTACAACCAAACAGTTACATTTTCAACAAAGTAGTTAAATTTTCAGTTTAAAAAGAAATACTTTTCAACAAAAAAAGCGAATTTCCAACTAAGATTAATCTTCATCGAAAAAAATGAACTTTTAAGAAAGTAGTTCAACTTTCAACTAAGAAGTTGATTTTTCAATCTGAAAAGATCAACGAAAAATGTAATAGTTAATATATCAGCCAAAAAATATTTTAATTTAAAAAAGAAAATAGTAGAATATAACCAATAAAGACAAAATACTTAAATCCTCAACTAAAATAGATTAGTTTTTAACCAAGTAGTTCTATTTTTGACAAAAAATTTATTTTCTACCCAAAAAACGAATTTTCAACATAATACATCAATTTTCAACCAATTAGTTAAATTTTCTGCCAGATTGTTTAATTTTCTGTGAAACTGTTTAATTTTCGAGCTAATAATACGAATTTTCTACAAAACATTTGAATTTTCAACCCGAAAATATGAATATTTAACACAAAAGATAACTTACAACCAATCAGCTCAATTTTCAACAAAATAGTAAAATTTGCAGTTAAAAAAAATGTTAACTAAATAAAATACGAATTTTAAACTAAAATTATGAATCTTCAATCAAACAAAAAAAAATGAACTTTTAAGAAAGTAGTTCAACTTTAAAACCAAGCAGTTGATATTTCAATCAAAAATACTTTAATTAAAATTAAAAAACATTTGGTTTTAATCTAAAAGACGAATTTTCAACAAGATACTTGAATCCCGAACTAAAACAGATTCATTGTCAACCAAACAGTTGCATTTTTAACAACAACAAAATTGATTTTCTACCCAAAAAAATTATTTTTCAATAAAATACATTAATTTCCAACTAAATAGTTAAATTTTCTACCAGATTGTTTATTTTTCTACTAAATTGTTTAATTTTTGAGTCAAAAATACGAATTTTCTACAAAATAGTTGAATTTTCAATAAACAAAAAACTTAATTTACAACCAAACAGTTAAATTTTCAGCAAAGTAGTTAAATTTTCACTTACAAAAAGTATATTTTTCAACAAAAAAAAGCGAATTTCGAACTAAGATTATTTTTTTCTGTACTTGGTTTGGATGTCGACCCACAAATTGCTATCCCTCTCAAACGATTCGATTAATTTTAGCATTTTCAGTTTGCTCTACTGAAGAGTGTGGTTTTAAATTTACATTGAAAGTATTAATTATAATAAGGAAGAAATGACAAATCTTGGAATGAAATATTTATGAGAACGATGTTAGTAATATTAAAATTGTGTATTTAACTAATTTTTGTTTTGTTTTTTTTTACTTTTTTATATCACTGCGAATGGATTTCCAACGGCCCTAACTATATCCAATTTTTAAAAATAAATTCTTCAACGGCAGAAATCATTGAAAAATAATTTAAAATTATTTAAAAATATAACATTTCTTATAAAAAGGTTGTTTGTTCTTTTCGACGTGTACAAATAAATGTTTAATCTTTCCCCTATTTTCTCCTTTTCTGTGAGAAAATTACCCTATTCCCCCTTTTTTGAGCTCCATTTGCGCTTTGATCCCTGATTTTCTGTCAAACCGTTTAATTTTCGAGCCGAAAATACGAAATTTCTACAAAACATTTGGATTTTCAACCGGAAAATATGAATTTTTAACAAAAAAGATAACTTACAAGTAATCAGTTCAATTTTCAACAAATTAGTGAAATTAAAAAAAAACTCACTCAAAAGGATAAATTTTGAACAAAAATTTATTAATTTTCAACCAAAAAAAGGGAATTTTCAACAAAATAGTGAAATTTTTAAGCAACAAAATTAATTTTTAAAGAAAATAATGAACCTTCAACCAAAAGAAAATGAGCCCAAGATATGAATTTTCTACCAAAAAAGACAAATTTTCAACTAAAAAAAAACACGAATTTTGAACAAAATATTTAAATTTTCAACCAAACAGATGAATTTTTAAAACCAAAATAGATGAATTTTCAACCAGTTTCTACAAAAAAAGACAAATTTTCAACAAAATAGTTCAATTTTCCACCAATGAAATGAATTTTCAAAAAAAAAAAATGAATTAGACACCAAGATGATTAATGTTCTACTGCAAAAGACAACAGTTTCAACAAAATTATTTTTAACAACAAAAAATGAATTTTCAACAACATAGTTCAATTTTTAAGCAAAGAAATGAGGTTTTAACTGAAATAATGAATACGAATTTTCTACAAAACATTTGAATTTTCAACCGCAAAATATGAATTTTTAACAAAAAAGATAACTTACAAGCAATCAATTCAATTTTCAACAAATTAGTGAAATTTTCAGTTAAAAAAATATTTTTTTTCCCAACTAAATAAAATACGAATTTTAAACTAAAATTATGAATCTTCAACCAAAAAAATGAACTTTTAAGAAAGTATGTAGTTCAACTTTGTACTGAGGAGTTGATATTTCAATAAAAAATACTTTAATTTAAAATAAAAAACAGTTGTCAACAAAATACTTGTATCACGAACTAAACCCGATTAATTTTCAACCAAACAGTTGCATTTTTAACCAAAAAATTGCTTTTCTACCAAAAAATATGATTTTTCAACAAAATACATCAATTTTCAACCAATTAGGTAAATTTTCTACCAGATTGTTTATTTTTCTGCCAAATTGTTTAATTTTCATGACAAAAATACGAATTTTCTACAAAATAGTCGAATTTTCACGCCAAAAATGTGAATTTTGAAGAAAAAAGTTAATTTTCAACCACAACACCACTGTGTATGCTACTATTGACTATTGATAAAATTCGTTTTCTGTTTAGTGACCCAGCCAAGGAGAATAGCAGCAATCAGTATCGCCCAGCGAGTCAGCAAAGAAAGAAACTGGCCAGTGGGAACTCTTGTAGGATATCAAGTAGGAATGTGCAATACCACTTCGGAAGACACAAGGTTGACTTACTGTACAACTGGAGTCCTTCTGCGTAAACTAATTCGATCGAAAAATATGCTTGATTATACTCACGTGATTCTCGATGAGGTTCACGAGCGAAGTCAGGAAATGGATTTTCTTCTCCTGGTAGTCCGCAAATTATTGCGTACCAATTCTCGGCAGGTCAGGGTAATTCTCATGTCAGCCACATTCGACGTGGGCAAATTCTCCAACTATTTCTCATATCCCATTATAAACAAACTGGTACCGGCACCAATTGTCGATGTCGCTAAGAGAAATCGCTTCAACGTGAACGTATTTTATCTCTGTCAAATGAGTATGCTTCACCAGTTGCCGGAAGTTTTGGAAAAGGAGCCAAAAGTAACCTATGACATGATGGATTTCTGTCTGAAAATCATCATAATTCTTGACGACGTTGATAAGAAGAGCGACGAAGATGACACGAGAGATTATGAGAATGATGATGAGGATGAAGATGATAGGGAGGAATTTAAGCGGCATGTGATACTCATTTTTCTCCCCGGTATTTGGGAAATCGAAGAAATGCACGACAAGTTGAAAGCGCCGGCTCATGAGAAGATGAAATGGGATATAGTCGTGATGCATTCGACTATTACAAACGAGGAACAACAGAGGATTTTCCAGAAGCCTCCGAAAGGTCATAGGAGGATTATTTTGTCGACTAACATTTCCGAGAGCAGTATCACAGTTCCTGATGTCAAATACGGTTTGTATACTTTTTCAGGCTGAATTTTTAACATAAAATTTATTTTTTAAGCAAGAAAAATAAATTTTTAACCAAGAAGAATGACTTTGTTTACCATAAATGATACATTTTCAACAAAAGAGTAAAGTTTTTAAGCTAAAAAGTCAAATGTTTTAGAAAACAATGGACTTTTAAATCGGAAGAGATGAATTTGTAACAAGATAGTTAAATTCTCAACTAAAAAGTTGACCTTTCAACAAACAAGAATAATTTTCCTCACAAAAGACGACTTTTTAACAAAATATATGCATTTTCTACCAAATAGTTAAATTTTCAACAAAAAAGATGAGTTTTCGACCAAGAAGAGTAATGCTCTATAAAAACAGACCAACTTCCAAATTATCCAATATATAGGATAAAATTGTAACCTAACATGCAGTAGTTCAATTTTCAGATTGAGAAAAAAAAATAAGAAAAAATTAATTTTCCACTAAGAAGATTCATTTTCTATCAAAAAAGATAAAATTTAAACAAAATACATGAATTTTCAACAAAATTATTTAATTTTAAAGCCAAAAAGACGAATTATCTACAAAAAAAAGTTGAATTTTCAACTCAAAAATATGATTTTCAATCAAAAAGTTTAATTTTTAACCAAATAGTTTAATTTCCTACCAAATTGTTGAATTTTCAATTCAAAAAGATGAACAGGGTGTCCAGTGACCTTGAAAACCTAGAAATCCACTTGGATTTTTCACGAGAACCTTGAATTAAATTTTTTTCTTTTAAAACAGCCGAGAAATGACGGAATTTATTTTTTGACCGTGAATTTTACAAATCTTTAGAAGAAAAATCTGTCCAAGTTCGATTTCAGCAGTTTGTAAAATAATTAGTTAAATTATTATCTTTTTCAATTATATCATTCAGTTTAGAATTCGTAATTCGAAAATCTTTTACTTTAAAAATTTTCCATTTTAGATTTTTGTTTTTAAGCATACATTTTTAATTTAAATAATTTTAAAATGCAGGCTTGAAGACTTAAACAATTACAAATTAAAAGCGTTTGAAATTAAAAATTTTTGATCGAAAGCATTTTTATTTCGTCAACTGTAAATATAAATAAATACATTATTTTCTAAATGGATCTGTACTTTAAGTATCAAAAAGCGAACAATAATTGATTTGACAAAACGATTCTAAATCCGTTCTAAATTGAAGGAGTTCCAGATTTTTAAGTTAAAAATTAAAACTGTTTCAATTCGAAAGTCTTCGTCATTAAAAAATGTAAACGTCCGATTGAAACTTTATAAACTATTTTCAACTTAAAAATAACTTCATAATATTCGTGATTGAAGGCTTTTATTAAATTAAAAATATTGATGCAGCCTAAAATATTCACATTTTAACTTATTCAATTTGAAATTTTTTATTTAAGAAAAAAATAATTATTATTTAATATTTAGCAATATTTGGTTATTCATTTAAGACGAGCAAATTGAAAGCAAGTATCTACAAGAAAACAATTTCAAGATCTTTTAAACTTTGAACGTTACAATTTTAATTTTTCTATTTAAAAAATGTTGAATTTTTAAGTGAAATTGTTGATTTTTGATGTATAAGTAACAATTAAACCCTTATTATTTGTAGAAAAAATTTGAGTAATTTTAAGAGAGATATAGAAGTTTTGAAAAGGTGCAAATAGCCACAGCCTAATTTAAAACAAAATGTAGATTTTTGCAGATTTAAAACAAAAAATTTAGAAGCTTTTTAAGAATTGTGAAAGGCTTCAAAAAAAAAAATTTTTCTTAAGATTCCTAGGAAAATTGAAAATGATTTTTCAGTTTGAAAAATTATTCTGAGAGAATATTTGAAAAGATTTTAAAAGATTTCCAAAATTGTCAAAAAAGAATCTGGAAGATTTTAATGCAATTTTTTTAATTTGCAGGATTTTCTAAAAAATTGTAGGAAAAATTCGATTAATTTCAAAAATATTTAGAAGTTCTGAAAAAAATGTTTAAATAATTTTAAATTTTAAAAAAATTAACACAACTTCTAGATTTCTCAATATTTTAGACTAAAATTTTGAAGCTTTTCAAGGATGTTTGAACTATTTAAAATTAAAATAATTTAACTTCTAATTTAAGAAGTGTTCAGTTAAAAAGAATCTTTATTTTTCAATTTTTAATGTTTCTAGCGTAAAATTGCTTAAAATAATGTTTTGCAAATTTTAAACATCATTGGTTGATTCTTTAATTTAGAGCACTGCAAATGATAACGTTGATTTATATTTTTGGAATATGAATCTGAATTTTTGAACTCTATAATTGATAAAAGTTAAAAAATCTCTATTTTGCAGTTTAGCTGCATTTTATTTAAAATTGTTGAATTGAAAAGTGTTATTACCTTCCATTTTATACGTTTTTATTTTTATTGAGCATGCGAATACAAAATTTTTGAATTGAAAAAACTTTTAAACTTCAATTTTAAAAATTTTAAATGAGTGCTTTAATTTGTAGTTTATTTTTTATTACTTCAAATCGAAAAATATTTAGCTTTAGAGTTCGAATTTTAAAAATTTTATTGACCGTGAAAAATGTTTGCGACCGGGAAATTTACGAAGCTTTTAAAACTTCCAAAAGATTTAATGGATTTCAGAATTTTGAAAAAGGATACAGTATACCAGATTTTAAAGATTTTAAAACATTTCGAAGATTTAAAACGATTTCAAAAGGTTTCAAAACATTTTAGAAGATTTGAAAAGATTTATTTGAAATATGTTTCTTGGCCAATTGAAAGATGTTTCTTGATAATTGAAAAGATGTTTCTTGACCAATTTTAAAAAGCGTTTCTGGATCATTTAAAAGATGTTTCTTCATTATTTGAAAGATGTTTTTTGATCATTTGAAAGATGTTTCTTGATCATTTGAAAGATGTTTCTTGATCATTTAAAAGATGTTTCTTTACTATTTGAAAAACGTTTCTGGATCACTTGAAAGATGTTTCTTCATCATTTGAGAGATGTTTTTTGATCATTTGAAAGATGTTTCTTGTTCGTTTGAAAGATGTTTCTCGATTATTTGAAAGATTTTACTTGAGCATTTGAAAGATGTTTCTTGATCATTTGAAAGATTTTGCGTGCTTATTTGAAATATGTTTCTTGATCATTTGAAAGATGTTTCTTGATCATTTAAAAGATTTTACTTGAGCATTTGAAAGATGTTTCTTCATTATTTAATAGATGTTTTTTGATCATTTGAAAGATGTTTCCTGATCAGTTGAAAGATTTTACTTGGTCATTTCAAAGATGTTTCTTGATCATTCAAAACATGTTTCTTGACCATTTGAAAGCTGTTTCTTGATCATTTGAAAGAAGTTTCTTGACCATTTGAAAAACGTTTTTTGGATCATTTGAAATATGTTTCTTCATCATTTGAAATATGTTTTTTGATCATTTGAAAGATGTTTCTTGATCAGTTGAAAGATTTTACTTGATCATTTGAAAAATGTTTCTTGCCCAGTTGAAAAACTTTTCTGAATCATTTAAAATATGTTTCTTCATCATCTGAGAGATGTTTTTTGATCATTAGAAAAATGTTTCTTGATCATTTGAGAGATTTTTTTTGATAATTTGAAAGATGTTTCTTGGTCATTTGAAAGATGTTTCTTGATCATTTGAAAGATTTTCCTTGCTCATTTGAAAGATGTTTCTTGATCATTTGAAATATGTTTCTTGGCCAATTGAAAGATGTTTCTTGATAATTGAAAAGATGTTTCTTGACCAATTTTAAAAAACGTTTCTGGATCATTTAAAAGATGTTTCTTCATTATTTGAAAGATGTTTTTTGATCATTTGAAAGATGTTTCCTGATCAGTTGAAAGATTTTACTTGATCATTTCAAAGAAGTTTCTTGATCATTTAAAAGATGTTTCTTGACCATTTGAAAGCTGTTTCTTGATCATTTGAAAAAAGTTTCTTGTCCATTTCAAAAACATTTCTGGATCATTTGAAAGATGTTTCTTCATAATTTGAGATATGTTTTTTGATCATTTGAAAGATGTTTGTTGATGAGTTGAAACATTTTACTTGATCATTCGAAAGATGTTTCTTGATCATTTAAAAGATGTTGCTTGACCATTTGAAAAACGTTTCTGAATCATTTAAAAGCTGTTTCTTCACCATTTGAGAGATGTTTTTGTGATCATCAGAAAAATGTTTCTTGGTCATTTAAAAGATGTTTCTTGATCATTTGAAAGATATTTCTTGATCATTTGAAAGATGTTTCTGGACTATTTGAAAAACTTTTCTTGATCATTTGAAAGATGTTTCTGGACCATTTGAAAAACTTTTCTGGATCATTTGAAAGATGTATCTGGATCATTTGAAACATGTTTCTTGATGAAACCTCATTAAATTCCTTAAAAATGTTGTAATTTTTTCAAATACTTTGCAGTCTTTTGAAATACCTAAAAATCCCTTGAAATCTAATAAAATGCATTGAGATCAGTGGAAATCTTGGAAATATTTTAAAATCTATAGAATTATTTTGAAATCTTGTTAACAGTAAAAAGTGTGGGAGGGGGGCTAAAATTTAAATTACTTACGTCTAATTGAAATCGAGTCAAGGTTTTTTGTAAATTGCACTTCACTTTATAACTGCGGAACTGGCATTTATTGCTGACAATGTACCGGTATTCAACAAAGCGTGAAAAGTCAATGCACGAGTTCACAAACAATAAAAACAAAAGTTCAAAAATATTAACAAATTTTTAATAATTTAAACTGTCACAGATAATGAAGAAAAATCTTTTATCGCGACCGATAAAAATTGAAAAGGAAATGAAACCGGTGACAAAGCACCAATTATTACTAAGACGATCGAGGCTTTGTCGCGATTACATATACTATGTACGTGGCTTCTTTACCCCACCTTCTTGTGCAACATTGACAGTGGATCGGTCAAGGCTGTACAAATATGGATCAACACGTTCACTTTTTACATTCTCATCATTAATCATTGAGAAAGTATTAGAATCGTATGAAATTTCATTTCCTATTTTTTCCGCGATAATTATCAACACAGCAATTTGTTTAAACAAAAAATCTCTTTTCTTACGTTTTTCGGAAATTTAATGCTGAATATTTAAAAAAAAAAAATTAAAATCTGGTAAAAAGTGCGACCTCTGAACGAATTTGACCAGAAAATGTACATTTTGACGATATGTTTACGTGTTTTGCTTCTCAAAATTATAAACATTCATTTTTATCACTTTTTTATTATATAGCGCTGTGGGTTAGTTTCTTCTTTTTTTAATTTAAAATAAAAATTTTCGCTGGTAAAAAAAGAAAAACCACATATTTTTATATAAAATTTGTGGACAACAAATGTTTTGTTTGATAAACAAATTATTTATATTCGGTGAATATTTATGCATGAATTTTCGAAGATTTAGTGTCAATGCATCATGATGAATTTTTATTATAAACAAAAAAAAAATTATCAGAGTCATAGCATTTAAAAAATTTAAAAAAAAATCAATCGAATATGAAAATTTCAAGTCAAACAACGCACGATATGAAAAAAGTCATTGAAAAAAAAACATTGCTTCTCGAAAGGCGTACAAGATTATCATAACAACTTTTCGAATTTTTTTGAAAAATCTAAAATTCAAATTTTGATCGCGCAAAAAATGATGAAAATAAAAAATTCCATTTTGTGGTCCAACTATGCAAGATACGAAAAAAGATAAAAATTGTGCTCCCAAAAAAGATTTAAAAATTTGTTCTGAATGACTTCTTGATAGGAGACGTAGTTTTGGCGTTATTCATAAAAAATAACATTAAAAATAAAAATAAAAAAATTGTGGAAAAACGACAAAAGGTACAAAAAAAATTGATAAACAAAAGTTGTTTACCCAAAAAAGAGATCCAAATTTGTTATAATTTATTTAATTCACATCATTTATGATTGAGCGTGTATTAGAATTGTCCGAAATTTGACACCACAAAATTCAAATTTCGAACCAAACGATGACAAATACGAGAAAAAGTTCTAAAGAGCAAATATAGATTTTAAAAAGTCCTGCAAAATTTCATTTGGCCATTTTTCAAAAGAACTTGTCATTTTGATTATATTTATCGAAAATATTATGAAAGAAAGCCGAAAATTTAATTTTTGGTTCTCGCAATAACCACCTAAGCGCTCGAACACGCGGAAAAGTATTATCCGCTCAAAATCTTTTGAAAATTGTTCAAATTTGAGTTTTTAAAGTCCAGACTTGTAGAGAAATCTATTGCGCATCTTTTTTGTATAGCAACCAAATTCGAAGGTTGTTTCGTTTTTTAGTTATTTGAAGAATATATAAATACGAAAAAGTTGTGTGAAGAAGTTCCGAATTTTGCCCATTTTCAGTAAGAAAAATGTTCCTTAGTGTCAAAGAAGTTTTTCCAAAAAGTTTTAGATCTTTAGTCATCAGGAGGAAAAAGAAAGGTTGATTTGAAAATTATGTACGGTGTGCGGCGCTCGACTCGGAAACTGCTCGGCCTCGTGTAAGACGCCGCGCTATGTTTTTGCGATCCGAGTCGAGCGCAGCACTTTCCCCCAATTTTCCCCCACTTCTCCATATTTCATCTCACTTTCCCAGCTTACCTTTTTCTCATTTCCCTTCACATCCCCTACTCCCCCTTCCTTCACTTATCCTATTTGCCCTTCCCTTACTCACCCCCTATTTGTGAGAAAGTTTCAAATTTTGACAAATTTCAGTGAAAAAAATGTCCCTTAGTGATCAAAGAAGTTTTTCCGAAAAGTTTGAGGTCTTCAGTCATCAGGGGGAAAAAGTGAGGGCGATGTGAAAATTATGTACGGTGTGCGGCACTCGAGTCGGAAACTGCTCGGCCTCGTGTAAGACGCCGCGCTATGTTTTTGCGATCCGAGTCGAGCGTAGCACTTGCCCCCAATTTTCCCCCACTTCTCCATATTTCATCTCACTTTCCCAGCTTCCCTTTTTCTCATTTCCCTTCACATCCCCTACTCCCCCTTCCTTCACTTATCTTGTTTGCCCTTCCCTTACTCACCCCCTATTTGTGAGAAAGTTTCAAATTTTGACAAATTTCAGTGAAAAAAATGTTCCTTAGTGATCAAAGAAGTTTTTCCAAAAAGTTTTAGGTCTTCAGTCATCAGTGGGAAAAAGTGAGGGCGATGTGAAAATTATGTACGGTGTGCGGCACTCGACTCGGAAACTGCTCTGCCTCGTGTAAGCCGCCACGTTATGTTTCAGCGATCCGAGTCGAGCGCAGAACTTTCCCCCGCATTTTCTCCCACTTCTCCATATATTATCTCACTTTCTCAGCTCCCCTTTGTCTCATTTCCTCCACATCCCCTACTTCCCCTTCCCTCACTTATCCTATTTGCCCTTCCCTCACTTAGCCCCTTTTTGTGAAGAAGTTTCAAATTTTAAGAACTTCCAGAGAGAAAATTTTTTCTTTGGGATGAAAGTAGTTTTTCCAAAAAGTTTTGGATCTTTAGTCATCAGGGCCAAAAATTGAGGGCGATGTGAAAATTATGTACGGTGCACTGCGCTCGACTTGGAAACTGCTCTGCCTCGTGTAAGACGCCGCGTTATGTTTTCGCGATCCGAATCGAGCACAGTACTTTCCCCCGCATTTTCCCCCACTTCTCCATATTTCATCTCACTTTCCCAGCTTCCGTTTTTCTCATTGTCTTGCACATCCCCTACTTCCCCTTCCCTAACTTATCATATTTACCCTTCCCTCATTCACCCCCTATTTGTGAGGATGCTTCAAATTTTGACAACTTCCAGTGAAAAAAATGTTCCTTAGGGATCAAAGAAGTTTTTCCGAAATATTTTAGATCCTTAGTCATCAGGGGGAAAAAGTGAGGGCGATGTGAAAATTATGTACGATGTGCGGCGCTCGAGTCGGAAACTGCTCGGCTTCGTGTAAGACGCTGCGCTATGTTTTCGCGATCCGAGTTGAGCGCAGCACTTTCCCCCCAATTTTCCCCCACTTCTCCATATTTCATCTCACTTTCCCAGCTTCCCTCTTTCTCATTTCCCTTCACATCCCCTACACCCCCTTCCCTCACTTATCCTGTTTGCCCTTCCCTTACTCACCCCCTATTTATGAGGAAGTTTCAAATTTTGACAACTTCCAGTGAAAAAAATGTTCCTTAGGGATCAAAGAAGTGTTTCCTTAATATTTTAGATCTTTAGTTATCAGGGGAAAAAAGTGACGGCGATGCGAAAATTATGTACGGTGTGCGGCGCCCGACGCGGAAACTGCTCTGCCTCGTTTAAGACGCTGCGCTATGTTTTCGCGATCCGAGTCGATCGCAGAACTTCCCCCTGCATTTTCCCCCACTAATCTATATTTCATATCACCTTCCCAGCTTTCCTTTTTTTTATTTTTCTCCACATCCCCTACTCCCCCCTCCCTCTCTCATCCTATACGCCCTTTACTCACTCACCCCCTATTTGTGAGGAGTTTTCAAATTTTGACAACTTCCAGTGAAAAAAATGTTCCCTAGGGATCAAAGAAGTTTTTCCTAAATATTCTAGATCTTTAGTCATCAGAGGGAAAAAGTGAGGGCGATGTGAAAATTATGTACGGTGTGCGGCGCTCGAGTCGGAAACTGCTCTGTCTCTTGTAAGCCGCCGCGCTATGTTTTCGTGATCCGAGTCGAGCGCAGCACACCGTACATAATTTTCACATCGCCCTCACTTGTTGCCCCTAATGACTGAAGATCTAAAAATTTTTGGAGAAACTTCTTTGATCCCTAGGGAACAATTATCTCACTGGAAGTTGTCAAAATTGAAACTTCCGCACAAATAGGGGGTAAGTGAAGGAAGGGCAACTAGGGTAAGTGTGGGAAGGGGAAGAAGGGGATGTAAGGGGAAATGAGAAAAAGGGAAGCTGGGAAAGTGAGATGAAATATGAGAAGCATTTCTTATATTTCATTATCATAGAGCTATCTAAAATTTAAAATTGCATAGGAAAGATAAGCAACACATTATGCAACTTCGCATTTGATTAAAAACGCATCCATATTTACGTTTCATCTGATAACTCTAAGTGATATTCTTATCATCTCGTCGATTGCGATAAAAATTTTAATTATTCCTGAAAAAATATTTACGCTTTTTAATTTAGGATGATTTAGAGCAGGTAAACTATAACATTATAAACAAATTAAATACTGAATAGAGTTTATCAATAATTATATCACTAGATCATGAATAATCGGCTTATATTATTATATTGAACGAATTATTTAGCATCTCTGTTTTTTATTCAGCCTTAGATATTTGACCTTGATCTGCTTAAGATTCTGATCAAGGTAGACAAGAAGGCAATTTTCCAGACGTAAACGTAATCATCTAAAATTGGCACAAGTGATTCATAAGTTGAAATCATTCAGAATTCATCTTTTTTGGTTGGAAATATTCGCTTTGGTGATATATTCATATTTTTATATAAAAAATCAACTATGTAACAAAAAATTTCTGTAGGTTTGTTTAAATGCATTTCCTTAGATAAATAAAATATTGTATTTATATAAATATTTATTTCGTTAAAGTAAATGTTTTATTTAATTAGTAAAATTTAAAAATTCATAATAAATAAACATTTATTTACGAAATAATTATTTTGTTATATCAAATATTCAATCATTTGGTTGGAAGAAATTTTAATTTTAATGCAGAACATGAAGAAGACCATTCCAGACAAATATTTCGGCCATTAAAAAAAGTTATTTATTGTTCATAAAATCTCTTGCTTTATTTTTATATTAATTGTTATAAGCAAAAACAACTTGAACTTTTATGTTTTCGCTTTCTCGCTAGGTAAAAATTTAAATTACTGAAAAAATATTTATAAATAAAAACGGACCAAAGAGTTTAGTAAAAAAACTTTGGAGGGATTTTCAATTTTCTGAACCTTTATAAATCAAAATTTCCAAAGCAATTTTATTTCATGATAAAATTTATTTGTGAATGATGGCAAATATTTTGTTCGGTACCTGTAAAAAAAATCCACCACCAAAAATAAGCTTTCTGGGAAAATTTAAAATCATATATGGTGGGATTTATTTTAAAAGATTAATTCGAAGTTTTGAAGATTTAAAAATATATCGAAAACGAATCTGAGAGATTTTAAAATAATTTTTTTCAATTTTGTAGAAAATAAGAAGAAATTCGGAGAACTGAATTATTTCAAAAGATACTTAGAAGTTTTCAAAAGATTCTAAAATAATTCCAATTTTGAGAAGATTTTACAAAAGATAAATAAAATATAGATATTGGAAGATTTAAAGAAATCAAGCTTTTCAGGAATTTTGAAATTTTTCAGAAAAATAAAGAACATTTTTTAATATCCCTGGGAAAATTTTAATGACTTTTTGTTTGAAAAAAAATTAATTCTAAGAGAAAATTGAAGAAAATTGCAAACAAATTTCAAATGATTTTCTGGATTTTAGAAAAAACTATAAAAGGTTTTGAAGCGAAATTTTCTAAGTTATCAAGACTAAAAAATTGTAGAAAAAATTCGGATAAGTGGAAGAGCTATTTACAAGTCTTGAAAAGATTAAAAAATAATTCAAACTTTTTCAATTAAAAAATTTCATTTGAACAGAATATTTAAAAATATTTCCAAATCGTTCAAAAGATTTTTAAAATTGCCGAAAAAGAATTTCAAAGATTTTAGGTTATTTTTTCTTATTTTGCAGGGATTTTCAAAATTTTAGAAAAAATTCGAATCATTTGAAAATATACTTCCAAACTTTGAAAAAAATTCCAAAGATAACTTAAAATTAGAACATTCCAAATAATGCAAGACAAAATATAGATTTTCAAAAATTAAAAAATGTTTTTGAAGCTTTTTAAGGACTTCGAAAGGTTTCAAGTGAATGGAAAACTTTTCATACGATTCCTGTGAAAATTATAAATGATTTTTTATTATAAAAATTATTTTTATAAAAATATCTGGATGATTTTAAGGTAAATTTTCAAAAGTTGAAAGATTTTCCAAAATGTTACCAAAAATTCAAAGATAATTGGAAATTTAGAAGCTTTTTGAAAATTTTCAAAGGTTTGAGCAAAATGAAAAAACTTTTTTTGAGATTCCTGTGGAAATTTTCGATTATTTTTTATTTTGAAAAATTAATTTTTGAAGAAAATCAAAAAAGATTTCTAAAAATGTCGCCAAGAATCTGAAAGATTTCAAACTGATTTTTTTAATTATTGAAGTTTTTCAAACTATTTTATTAAGAATTCATCTTTTTTGAATATACTCAATACTTTTTGATTTAAAATTAAAATCCTTTTTAGTTGAAATATCAACTATTATATTTTTTGTTGAGAATTTATCTTCTTCGTTTAAAATCTAATTACTCGGTTAAAAATTGAACTAATTTTTCAAAAATTTACTTTTTCAGTTGAAGATTCATAAGTTCAGATGAAAATCTTTGGATGAAAGTTGAAAATTCATTTTGAAAATTTTTGTTGAAACTAACCTGTTTTGGTTGAGGATTCAACTATTTGATTGGAAAATTTTTTTTTTATGAATTTAGCTTTTTTTACTTAAAATGAAAATCTTTTTCGATTGAAGTATGAAATATTACATTTTTAATTGAGAATAATTTTTTTTTAATTCAACTACTTACTTAAAAGTTGAAACATTCTTTAAATTAATTTTTTAATTTAAAAGTTATCTCATTGATTGAAAGTGCAACTATTTCGTTGAAAATTTCTCTTTTTTGTTAGAAAAATGGTCGTCTTGGTAGAAAATTGATGTATTTTGTTGCAAATTAAACTATTTGGTTCAAAATTAACTGCTTTGCTAAAAAATCATATTTTCGGGTGAACATTTTAACTATTCTGTACAAAATTCGTTTCTATTATCAAATTTTTTATCGTATGTAGTTAAAAATACAAGTGGTTGAGTAAATTATCTTTTTTGGTCGGTAATTCGAATATTTCATAGAAAATTCATATTTTTTAAATTGGTTTACCTGTTTTTGATTGAAAATTTATTTTAATTTGGTGGAAAATCCAACTATTTGGTTGAAAATTAATCTTTTTGTTGAATTATTGATATGATATATCTCAAGTATCTTAGGAAAATTATATTTATATAAAATTAAAAAAATAAAGATTAAAATTGAATAATTATTCAAAATTTTGATTTTTTAATAAAGAATTTTGGTTTCTCAAGTCAAAAAAACTGAGCGCGCTTGATGTATTACTGATGGTGCTCGTTATACTTAAATTGTAAATAAAAAAAATCTAATGCAAATGTTTCACTGGAAATTGCAATAAAAACAAAGTGGCAATGAATAACCAAAGAATTGTAAACATTTGATGTTTTTGAATAAAACCAATAATTCAAAATTTTCTTTTATGCTATATTCAAAGTAAATTTTAATAATAACCTGCTGTGTGATTATTTCACACTACAAAGGACATAAAAAATCAGTTATGAAGGTCGCGTGTCGTCACCGTAAAATAGAGAAAATTATATGATCACTTATTATAAAATTGTTGATGACCCTTCCGGTCTGAAGGTCATTCGATTATCCTTGAAGGACCTGATCATTCGTATCATGACCTTGAATCATATGGTTTTAAATTCGAAGCATTATAATTCTGTTTGAAATTTTTTGACAATCATGTTTTCTGTAATTAAACGCTCACAAGAGATATTTTTGATAGAGTTTAATTGCGTCATTTTATTCAAATGTTCTGCAAAAATTCCTTGGAATGGAAGATGACTGAACCTGAGCTTATAATAGACCTTCTACTCAAATCGCAGAATTAATGATATGTATATGATTAAGGTGTGAATGCTGTCATTAATTAGCAGTCAATATTCTGTTCATAGTTAGCTTATTGAATAAGAGTTAGAGTGAGATTTGTCAGATTTCATTGCAAGATTGTATAGAATATTTGACAGCTATCTCAAATTCAATAGAATCTGTATATAATAAACCGAATAATACCGATAATTTTTTTTACTCTTCTCCGAAAATGTTATATTAAATATTTCCAGTGAGAGAATTTTGATAACTACCCATATATTTTTGTAAATTAACCATTAAACAGCTTGCCTCGACATCTATGACCCCTACACATCAGGATCAAGGACATTTGAAGTTCAACTTCGTTAATTCGAGAGATATCATCTTTTTGACCTTAGATTCTGAAAGAGCGGAAAATTTTACGTACGGACATATTTTTACCCACGGGATCGAGTTACCTGTAGAGGTCACATGAAGGTCAAAAACATCCTTCAGAATTTCTTAACCTAGTAACTTGTCATGGTTTGCTTATATCAAAGTAATGATCCTTACAAAATACGTTTTCGGGTGCGCTGTTCGCGAATCCGTGGCCCCTTCAAATGACCTTGATCCCGACGTGTTGGGGTCTTAGGGGCCATGGATTTGTGATCAGCGCACCCGAAAACGTATTTTGCGTGGGTCATTACCTCGATATTAGCAAACCATGACAAGCTACTAGGTTCAGGAGTTCTAATGAATGGGTTTGACATTCATATGACCTCTAAAGGTCACTGGTTACCCGTAGATGAAAATATTTCCAAACGTAAAATTTCCTACTCTTTTAGAATACGAGGTGAAAAGCATATCTCCCGAATTAACGCAGATTACCTTCAAATGACCTTGATCCTGACGTTTAGAGATCATAGGGGTCACGGATTCATGATCAGCGCACTTGAAAACGTATTTTGTGAGGGTCATTACCTCGATATTTGCAAACGATGACAAGCTACTAGGTTCAGGAGTTCTAAAGAATAGGTTTGACATTCATATGACCTCTAAAGGTCACTGGTTACCCGTAGGTGAAAATATTTCCAAACGTAAAATTTCCTACTCTTTTAGAATACGAGATGAAAAACATATCTCCCGAATTAACGCAGATTACCTTCAAATGACCTTGATCCTGACGTTTAGGGATCATAGGGGTCACGGATTCATGATCAGCGCACTCGAAAACGTATTTGTGAGGATCATTACCTCGATATTAGGAAACCATTTCAAGCCACTAGGTTCAGAAATTCTAAAGAATGTTTTTGACCTTCATGTGACCACTAGAGGTCACTCGATCCCCTGGGTAAAAACATATGGAAACGTAAAGTTTTCCGCTCTTTCAAAATCTGAGGTCAAAAAGATGATATTTCTCGAATTAACCAAGTTGACCTTCAAATGACCTTGATCCGTCGTTTCATGGTTAATTAAAAAAAATATGAATAGTTATAAAAATTCTCTCACTGGAAATATTAAATATGACATTTTCAGAGAAGAATACAAAAAATGGTATTATTTGATTGAAATCGGCGCGTGGCTCGAATTTTTCCCCATATGTATCACTGTCGGCCGTGGGGATGCGTGTGAGGCATTTTCGGGGGATTTGCGGTGTGCACTCAGGCGTGACAAAACAGAGAGGGAAACAGGAGAGAGATAAAACAGGAGGGAGACAAAATAGTTCCGAGTCCCGAGATTTAACGTCAAGGTCGGCCCCAAAACCGGCGCTAAATCCAGGTTCAACCGTATCTACTAAAAAATCGATGTGTGTTATGCCGCACTGTGAAATTCCTGAAGGATTTATTTCCCGAATTGTAAAATTTCCAAATGATAAATTCCCCGAACATTTCATTATATTACCGAATTTGAAAATTTCCGAATTTTAAAATATCCGAACTAGAAATTTCCCGAATTTAAACAATTGAAAAACTTTGTTTCATAAATATTATTAATCCATTTAAAATACAATAATCGAATAACTTTATGCAAAGGTATTTTTAAAGTTGACAGATTCTAAAATTATTATAATTCCCGACTAATAAAATTCCTGAATAATAAAATTCCCGAATTGGAAAATTCTCAAAAGTTTCTAATATTACCGAATTCGAAAATTGCCGAATAATAAACTTCCCGCCAATTTATAATATTACAAAAATTAAAATCGCCGAATAATGAAATTGCTGAAAAAAATTGCCAAATTATAAAATATCCCAATGAGAAAATTCCCGAATTATAGAATTCCTAGATTTGAAAAAATAAAAAATGGTGTTTCAAAATATTATTTATTTATTAAAAACACAATGATCAAACATTCTTATCAAAATTTTCTTTTCAATCTTCAAAGATTTTGAAATTATTGATTGAATTTGAAATAATAATAATAATAATAATTGAAGAGAGTTGTTTTCCAGAAATATATATATTTTCAATTATTGTTATTTTAAGTTTCATTGGTATTTTGAATAAATAATTTAAATTCACAAAATAAAATTTTCAAATTGTTTAAACTCGGGAATTTTCTAGTTCGGATATTTTATGATTCGCCAATTTTTTGCCGGGAATTTTATTATTCAGGAATTTTATTATTCTGGAATTACAATAATTTTAGAATCTTTCCAAATTAAAAATACTTTTTCATGAAACTATTTGATTATTGTATTTTAGATAAATTAATAATATTTATGGAAGAAAGTTTTTCAATTGTTTGAATTCGGGAATTCTCTAATTCCGATATTTTAAAATTCGGGAATTTTGTAATTCGGTAATATTATAAGCTGTCGGGAATTGATATATTCGGAAATTTTTCAATTCGGTAATATTGAGAATTGTCCAGGAATTTTATCATTCGGAAATTTTCCAATTCGGGAATTTTACTTCGCGAGAATTTTCATATTCGGTAATATTAGAAATTGTCGGCAATTTTATTATTCAAGAATTTTATTATTCGTCAAGTAAACAAACCGGAATTTGATTATTCGGAAGCTTTGTTATTCGAGAATTTTATTATTCGGGAATTTTATATTCGCTAATATTAGAAACTCTCGGGAATTTTATTATTCGGGAATTTTCCAATTCGGCAATTTCTTTATTCGGAAATTGTCAAATTCGGCAATATTATAAATTTTCGGGAATCTTCAAATTCGGAAATTTATTATTCAGGAATTTTCTTATTCGAGAATTTTCCAATTCGGGAATATTATCATTCGGAAATTTTACTATCAGGGAATTTTTCAATTCGAGAATTTTGCAGTGACGGGAATTTTATTTTTCGGGAATTTTCAAATTCGATAATATTAGAAACTGTCGGCAATTTTATTATCCAGGAATTTTATCATTCGGGAATAACCCAAATCGGGAATTTGATTATTCGGAAACTTTGTTATTCGAAAATTTTATTATTCGGGAATTTTATATTCGCTAATATTAGAAACTGTCGGGAATTTGATTATTCGGGAATTTTCCAATTCGGCAATTTCTTTATTCGGAAATTTTCAAATTCGGCAATATTATACATTTTCGGGAATTTTCAAATTCGGAAATTTATTATTCAGGAATTTTCTTATTCGAGAATTTTCCAATTCGGAAATATTATCATTCGGAAATTTTACTATCAGGGAATTTTTCAATTCGAGAATTTTACAGTGATGGGAATTTTATTTTTCGGGAATTTTCAAATTCGATAATATTAGAAACTGTCGGCAATTTTATTATCCAGGAATTTTAACGAGAAGTGCCAAATTTTCTGGAACTACGATTTTCGGGCAGCAGTCTCCGTTGCACACTCGAGGCCTGACATTGTTTTCCAAGACTTCGAGAAACGAACTATATTCGTGATAGAATTCTCTGCTCCTTTCGAATACAACATCAATGCCAAGTAGAAAGAAAGGAAAGAAAGGTATCAAGATCTTGGAAGGAAGCTGCAACGGCTGTACCCAAAATGGTACGAGTAATTGTCCTTGCGATGAGTGGGATTGAGTGCTATGAGTGGGATTTACTGCGGGCCTACTGGGAGCCGATGTCATGTTTTTTAGATGACAGTTGCTCCCAGTGGGACCCTGTGGTTATTGTTAACCTTTACATTTTTAATTATATACATTGTAACCTGCGAGTTACAAGGACAGCCTGAATATAGGCAACGAAAATATCCCCTGCGAAATGCTCACAAAATGCAGCATCTCGTAGGAGAAATCTCAGAGCGCAGACTCTGTAACTACCAATCGGGAAATATTGCGTAACACAGAAAGAGAGAGAGAGAGAGAGAGAGGGAAATGTGGAGCAGCTTCTATAAGATGAGCTCCCCTTGCCTATATACCTTGCCACATATTTCATCCACTACCAGAAGTGAAAGGATCCCTACGAGAGTCAAAAGCAATCAAATTTGCTGAGACTGTCTAAAAAGGGCATTCAGTTCTGGCAGTGTATAAGCGATCTCGACTCTTTTGATCCGTGCCTACAAATTTTCTGTGTGTTCTTTTGCGACTCATGATTTATTTGAAATTAAATTCGCGAGCAAGGCCCAGGTTATACCAGAGCTCTAGGTCACAAGAATTAAACATAATTCTCCAAGCCAGCTAAAAATCGTATTTAAACTGATTCATATTCAAACGGGAGTTATACCGCTCGAACTGGGTATTCAAATCTTCAAATACGAATCTTAGACCTGAAGAAAATATCTTCTTCTTAGAGAGACTTGAAAGTCAACGAGTATAAATTCTGTAAAGTCTGTTTAAAGCCACTCGCTCTGTCTACCGTTCTCTCTCGAGAACAAAGAGCGCTATCTGAGGCTCAAGCATTCCTCAGCCCACTTCACTTCTGAAAGCCGAAATGGACTATAGTAAAATGTATTTTAACGAAGTTCAAAATTTTATATTGTAAATGTTTGTTTTTCGTTCAATAATAATGCAAAGAGAATTTCGCATGAGAATATTTAGGTTCATGAGCTTCAAAGTTAATAAAATTGGTTTTTATTTCTAAAATTGAATGAACATCATTTTGATTGATTAAAAATCTCATTTTTCTCGAAAACGACGCAAAATATGAATAATAGTTCGTGATTCCAAATTGTCCCACTTCCTGAAATCTGTAAAATTATACTCTTATCAGATGTTTATATAGTGTATTTGAACAAATATTTCTAAAAAGAATAGAAAAAATCGATTTAAATAGACTAAAATAGCACTCAATTTAATATTGTTCCCGAATTAGAAACACACGTTTTTAAAAATAAAATGTTGCAGTTCGTTAAATTGAACCCATTTTTGTAGATTTTTATCGAAAGTTTCTATTTTTTTGTTCAAAAATTTGTTGAAAATGCAATATAAAAATCCGGTAAGGGTATGGTTTTATAGATTTCAGGAGGTGAAACAATTTTTTGAACTATGAATTGCAAGGTTCACTCGACCAAGAAAATTTCCGCTTGTTAGGCAATATTGCACGGGCAATGTTCAGGACAGTTTGGAAAATTTATTCAACCTTATTCGACGCGCAGTAGTATTCCATGGTGGGACATAGATACCATGACTATTTTCTATATATAACAAAAACTAGAACCCAAAGAAATTTTGATTTATTTTTAAATTTGATTTTTTCTATGGACAATAGTCGTGGTACGTATGTCCCCATGTGTTTGCATATTTTTGGAGGACCAAAAAAACTTCTGTGCAGCTGTAGGTGCTATAGAATACTACTGCGCATTAAATTAAGTTAAATAAATCTTGCAAACTGTCCTTCCGTGCAATATTTCCTGACAACTGGACATTTTCTTGGTTATTATTATTAAATAAATTCGCTTCTTCTTATTCAATACACGGCCGACCGAAGGAACGGAACGGATACGCTACAGCGTATCCTTATAGTATCCACATCGTATCCTCTCCGTATCATGCAAGACAAACTCATTAAAAAAGGAAGATGAACATTTAAATTGTTAAAATTCGGATTCTACGTGCAATTTTGCGTTAGAAGGTCTCGGAGTAATTGCAATAGTTTTTCTTGCAACATTAAAAACATTAAAAAAATAGCATACCTATCGACAACGTGGGCTGAAGGCGACTTCAAGCGCATCCATAATCGCGTACGCAGTATGTTGCAGGCGGAGTTTAAAAAAAATTCAAAATTGCAAATGTGGCAAATAAATGTGAATGAATATGGTAAATAATGAAATTAATGTGAAAAGGGTGTCGATGCTTCAAATTAGAAGGTATATTGTAAATAGTTTATTGGAGTCGTTGAATTTAATTTTTTACATTTTGCAGGATCCGGCCTTATCGACTGCGGTAACATACGAGATAATGAAAGCCGAAAAAACGCACGATATAAAAAAAGTTCAAAGACGAAAAACGTTGCTCTTTGTCCGTTTTGAAAGATCAACTAGATCATCATAAAAACTTCTTGAATTTTCTTCAAAATTGAAAATTAAAATTATTTTTACCAATGGTTCTGGTTTTAACCACACAAAAAATGAGACATAAAAAATTCCATTTTGTAGTGAAACTATGCAAAATACGAAAAAAGTAAAGAAACAAACATTCTTAAAGTTAAGATTAAAAAGAAATCCATTTTATCATGAATAATGTTTGCAAAATAAGCAAGAAAATAATTCACAATTACAAAATAAATTCCAATCAACCTCACTTTTCGGCCTATCAGAGATAAGAATAACAACAATGAAAAAAGAGGGAGAAAAGGGAAAAAGTCAACCAAAAACCAACCTCTCACTTTTTCATTTCTCCGTCCTTTTTATACTACGAGGGAACCAACATGTTTCGAGGTTAATTTAGACCTCTTCATCAGGAGAAAGAATTATAACGAGGCTACTTTTTTTGACTCCTATTATGGACCAGGGACTCAATATTTACGAGCGACTCATCAGTACGTCCCAATAACAGACTACTTGTAAAAGAAAGGAGCATTTCGCTGGCCCAACCACCCACGCAAATTCAACTTGTTTTAGGACAAAGTACATTATACAGAATCAACTTCATATAAGCCTTACATAATCGCCTTAATTTGTTCAAATTTGTGCGACAAACTTCAACCCCTAAAAACTACATCCTATGCGGCAAACATATTGGCCGGGACAGCGAAACGTTTCGCTGGCCCTGTCATTATCCAAAATCAACTTAATATGAGCCCAATATAATCGCCTCAATTTTCTCAAATTTGTGCAACTGACTTCAACCCCTCAACACTACCCCCTATGCGGCAAACATCATGGCTGGGAGAGCGAAACGTTTCGCTGGCTCTGACATTATCCAAAATCAACTTTATATGAGCCTGCTAAATCGCCTCAATTTGTTCAAATTTCTGCAACAATCTTCAACCCCTAAAAACTACCCCCTACGCAGCAAATACCAGGGTTGCGCCAGCCAAATGTTTCGCTGGCCCCGACATTATCCAAAATCAACTTTATATAAGCCCAGCGTAATAGCCTCAATTTTTTAAATGTTTGCAACCAACTTCAACCGCTAAAAACTACTCACTATGCGGCAATTACCATGGCAGCGACAGCGAAACGTTTCCATGGCCCCGAGATTATCAAAAATCAACTTTATATGAGCCTCATATAATCGCCATAATCTCTTCAAATTTTTGCAACAAATTTCAACCCCTAAAAACTACCCCCTATGCGGAAAACAACATGGCCGGGCAAGCGAAACATTTCGCTGGCCCCGATATTATCCAAAATCAACTTTATATAAGCCTTATATAATCGCCTTAATTTGTTCAAATTTGTGCAACCAACTTCAACCCCTAAAAACTACATCCTATGCGGCAAACGTCGTGGCCACGCCAGCGAAACGTTTTGCTGGCCCCGACATTATCCAAAATCGACTTTATATGAGCCTAATATAATCGCCTTGATCTGTTCAAATTTGTGCAACCAACTTCAACCCCTAAAAACTACCCCCTATGCAGCAAAAATCATGGCCGGGCTAGCGAAACGTTTCGCTGGCACCGACATTATCCAAAATGAACTTTATATGAGCCTGAAATATAGCTTCAATTTTTTCAAATTTTTGCAATCAACTTCAACCCCTAAAAACTAACCACTATGCAGGAAACACCATGGCCGCGCCAGCGAAACGTTTGGCTGGCCCCGAGATTATCCAAAATCAACTTTACATGAGCCTAATATAATCGCCTTAATTTTCTCAAATTTGTGCAACCAACTTCAACCCCTGAGAACTACCCCTTTGCGGCAAACAACATGGCTGGGACAGCGAAATGTTTTTCTGGCCCGGACATTATCCAATGTCAACTTTATATGAGTCTAAAATAATAGCCTCAATTTGTTCAAATTTTTGCAACCAACTTCAAACCCAAAAAACTACCCACTATGCGGCAAATACCATGACCGCGCCAGCGAAACGTTTCTCTGGCCCGCTACTATTCAAAATCAACTTTATATGAGCCTAATATAATCGCCTGAATCTGTTTAAATTTGTGCAACCAACTTCAACCCCTAAAAACTAAATCCTATGCGGCAAACATATTGGCCGGGACAGCGAAACGTTTCGCTGTCCCCGAGATAATCCAAAATCAACTTTATATGAGCCCAATATAATCGCCTTAATTTTCTCAAATTTGTGCAACCAACTTCAACCTCTGAAAACTACCCCTTTGCGGCAAACATCATGGCCGGGACAGCAAAACGTTTCGCTGGCCCGGATATTTTTCAAAAACAACTTCATATGAGCCTAATGTAATCGCGTTGATCTCTTCAAATTTGTGCAAACAACTTCAACCTCTAAAAACTACCCCCTATTCAGCAAACATCATGGCCAGAATAGCGAAACGTTTCGCTGGCCCCGAGATAATCCAAAATCAACTTTATATGAGCCCAATATAATCGCTTTAATTTTCTCAAATTTGTGCAACCAACTTCAACCTCTGAAAACTACCCCCTTTGCGGCAAACATCATGGCCGGGACAGCGAAACGTTTCGCTGGCCCCGATATTTTTCAAAAACAACTTCATATGAGCGTAATGTAATCGCGTTGATCTATTCAAATTTGAGCAACCAACTTCAACCCCTAAAAACTACCGCCTATGCGGTAAATATCATGGGCTGGCCCGGCCATGATGTTTGCCGCATAGGGGGTAGTTTTTATGGGCTGAAGTTGTTTGCACAAGTTTGCGAATATTAAGGCGATTATATTAGGCTTATATAAAGTTGTTTTTTAATTATATCGGCGCCGAAGAAACGTTTCTCTAGCCCGGCAATGTTGTTTGCTGCATAGGGGGTAGATTTCTGGGGTTGAAGTTGGTTGCACAAATTTGAACAGATAAGGGCGATTATATCAGCCTCATATGAAGTTCATTTGGGATAATCTCTAGGCAAGCGAAAGGTTTCACTGGCGCGGTCATGGTATTTGCCGCATAGTGGTACTTTTTAGGGGTTGAAAGTGGTTGCACGAGTTTGAACAGATTGAGGCGACTACACTAGGCTCATATAAAGTTGTTTTTGAATAATATCGGGGCCAGAGAAACGTTTCTCTATCCCGGCCATGTTGTTTGCTGCATAGGGGTAGTTTTCAGGGGTTGAAGGTGGTTGCACAAATTTATTCAGTTTGAGGCGATTATATTAGTCTCATATAAAGTTGATTTTGAATAATCCCGGGGCCAGCGAAACGTTTCGCTGGCGCAGCCATGGTATTTGCCCCATAGAGGAAAGTTTTTAGGGGTTGAAGTTGGTTTAAAAAATTTGAGCAAATTGAGGCGACTATACTAGGCTCATATAAAATTGTTTTTGAATAATATCAGGAGTAGCGAAACGTTTCGCTAGCCCGGACATGTTGTTTGCCGCATTGGGGGTAGCTTTTAGGGGTTGAAGTTGGTTGAACAAATTTGAACAAATTGAGGCGATTTTATTAGGTTCATATAAAGTTGATTTTGGATAATGTTGGGGCCAGCGAAACGTTTCGCTGGCGCGGCCATGATATTTGCCCCATAAGGCATAGTTTTTAGGGGTTGATGTTGATTGCGAAAATTCGAACAAATTAAGAAAAAAATAATACGATGTTATAAAGTTGATTTTGGACAATGTCGGGACTGGATGGCGCAATATTTCGCTGACCCAGCCATTATGTTTGCCGCATGGGGGGTAGTTTTTAGGGGCTGAAGAAGTTCGCACAAATTTGAGGAAATTAAGGTGATTAGATTAGGCTCATATGAAGTTGTTTTTGAAAAATATCGGGGCCAGCGAAACGTTTCGCTGACGCAGCTATGATATTTGACGCATAGGGGGTAGTTTGTAGGGGTTGAAGTAGTTTGCACAAATTTAAACTGATCAATTCGATTTTATTAGGCTCATAAAAAGTTTATTTTGGACAATGTCGGGGCCAGCGAAACGTTTCGCTGGCGCGGCCATTAGATTTGCCCCATAGGGGATATTTTGTAGGGGCTGAAGCTGGTTGCACAAATTTGAACAAATTGAGGCGATTTTATGAGGCCCATATAAAGTTGATTTTGGATAATGTCGGGACCAGCGAAACGTTTCGCTGTCCAATCCATGGTATTTGCCCCATGGGGGATAGTTTTTAGGGGCTGAAGTTGGTTTCACAAATTAGAACAAATTGAAGCGATTCTATTTGGCTCATATAAAGTTGTTTCTCAAAATTATCGAGGTCAGCGAAACGTTACGCTGACGCGGCCTTGATATTTGACGCACAGGGGTTAGTTTTAAGGGGTTGAAGTTGTTTGCACAAATTTGAACAGATCAACACTATTATATTAGGCACATATAAAGTTGATTTTTGATAATTCCGGCGCCAGCGAAACGTTTCTATGGCACGGCCATGATGATTTAAACATAGGGGGTAGTTTTTAGGGGTTGGAGTTGGTTGCACAAATTTGAAAAAACTAAGGCGAAAATAATACGCTTATATAAAGTTTATTTTGGATAATGTCGGGACTGGCTGGCGAAGTATTCCGCTGGCCCGCCCATGGTGTTTGCCCCATAGGGGATAGTTTTTAGTGTTTGAAGTTGGTTGCAAAAATTTGAACAAATGAAGACAAAAATAATACGATCTTATAAAGTTGATTTTTGACCATGTCGGGACTGGCTGGCGCAATATTTCGCTGACCCAGCCATTATGTTTGCCGCTTAGGGGGTAGTTTTCATGGGCTGTAGATGGGTGCACAAATTTGAAAAAATCAAGCGGATTATATTAGGCTCGTATAAAGTTGTTTTTGAATAATATAGGGGCCAGCGAAAAGTTTCGCTGACCCGGCCATGATATTTACCGCATAGGCGGTAGTTTTTAGGGGTTGAAGTTGGTTGCACAAATTTGAACAGATCAACGCGAGTATATTAGGCTCATATAAAGTTGATTTTGGATAATCTCGGGGCCAGCGTAACGTTTCGCTGGCGCGGCTATTGTATTTGCCCCATAGGGGATATTTTTTAGGGGCTGAAGTTGGTTGCACAAATTTGAACAGATCAACGCGATTACATTAGGCTCATATGAAGTTGTTTTTGAAAAATATCGAGGCCAGCGAAACGTTTCGCTGACGCGGTTATGATATTTGCCTCATACGGGGTAGTTTTTTGGGGTTGAAGTTGGTTGCACAAATTTTAACAGATTAAGGTGATTTTATTAGGCTCATATAAAGTTGATTTTGGATATTGTCGGGGCCAGCGAAACGTTTCGCTGTCGCGGCCATTGTATTTGCCCCATAGGGGATATTTTTTAGGGGCTGAAGTTGGTTGCACAAATTTTAACAAATTGAGGCGACTTTATCAGGCTCATATGAAGTTGATTTTGGATAATGTCGGGGCCGGCGAAACGTTTCTCTGGCGCGGCCATGATGTTCTCCGCATAGGGGATAGTTTTTAGGGGTTGGAGTTGGGTGCACAAATTTCAACAGATTAAGGCGATTATATTATGCTTATATAAAGTTGATTTTTGATAATGCCGGGGCCAGCGAAACGTTTCTCTGGTGCGGCCATGATGTTCTGCACATAGCGGATAGTTTTTAGGGGTTGGAGTTGGTTGCACAAATTTGAACAAACTAAGACGAAAATAATACGCTTATATAAAGTTGATTTTGGACAATGTCGGGATTGGCTGGCGAAGTATTTCGCTGGCCCGGCCATGATGTTTGCCGGATAGGGGGTAGTTTTTAGGGGCTGAAGTTGTTTTCATAAATTTGCGAATATTAAGGCGATTATATTAGGCTTATATAAAGTTGTTTTTTAATTATATCGGGGCCAGAGAAACGTTTCTCTAGCCCGGCCATGTTGTTTGCTGCATAGGGGTAGATTTTAAGGGTTGAAGTTGGTTGCACCACATTGAACAGATGAGGGCGAATATATGAGGCTCATATAATGTTCATTTTGGATAATCTCTTGGCAAGCGAAAGGCTTCGCTGGCGCGGTAGTGTTAGTTGCCGCATAAGGGGTAGTTTTTGGGACCCGGACATTATCCAAAATCAACTTTATATGAGTCTAACATAATAGACTCAATTTGTTCAAATTTTCGCAACCAACTTCAAACCCTAAAAGCTACCCACTATGCGGCAAATACCTTCACCCCGGCAGCTAAACGTTTCACTGACCCCGAGATTATCCAAAATCAACTTTATATGAGCATATCATAATCGCCTTAATTTTCTCAAATTTGTGCAACCAACTTCAGCCCCTAAAAAATATCCCCTATGGGGCAAATACAATGGCCGCGCCAGCGAAAAGTTTTGCTGGCCCCGACATTATCCGAAATCAACTTTATATGAGCCTAATAAAATCGCCTTAATCTGTTCAAATTTGTGCAACCAACTTCAACCCCTAAAATCTACCCCCTATGCACCGAACATCATGACTGGGCCAGCGAAACGTTTCGCTTGCCCTGGCATTATCCAAAATCAACTTCATATGAGCCTAAGATAATATCCTTAATTTGTTCCAATTTTTACAACTAACTTCAACCCCTAAAAACTACCCACTATGAGGCAAATATCATGGTCGGGTCAGCGAAACGTTTCGCTGGCCCCGATATTATTCAAAAACAACTTTATATAGGCCTAATATATTCGCCTCAATTTGCTCAAATTTTTGGAACCAACTTCAACCCCTAAAAACTATCCTCTACGGGGCAAATACCATCGCCGCGCCAGCGAAACCTTTCGCTTGCCAAGATTTTATCCAAAATGAACTATATATGAGCCTGATATATTCGCCCTCATCTGTTCAAAGTTGTGCAACAAACTTCAACCCTTAAAATCTACCCCTATGCAGCAAACAACATGGTTGGGCTAGAGAAACGTTTCTCTGGCCCCGATATAATTAAAAAACAACTTTATATAAGCGTAATATACTCGCCTTAATATTCGCAAATTTTTTAAAACAACTTCAGCCCCTAAAACCTGCCCCCTATGCGGCAAACATCATGGTCGGGTCAGCGAAACGTTTCGCTGGCCCCGAGATTATCCAAAATCAACTTTATATGAGCCTAATATAATCGCGTTGATCTGTTCAAATTTGTGCAACCAACTTCACCCCCTAAAATCTACCGCCTATGCGGTAAATATCATGCCCGGGTCAGCGAAACATTTCGATGACCCCGATATTTTTCAAAAACAACTTTATATGAGCCTAATGTAATCACTTTAATTTTCTCAAATTTGTGCAACCAACTCCAACCCCTAAAAACTAGCCCCTTTGGTGCAAACGTCATGGCCGGGCCATAGAAACGTTTCGCTAGCCCCGGCATTATCATAAATCAACTTTATATGAGCCTAATATAATCGTGTTGATCTGCTCAAATTTGTGCAAACAACTTCAACCCCTAAAACCTACCCCCTGTGCGTCGAATATCATGGCCGCGTCAGCGAATCGTTTCGCTGGCCCCGATATTTATGGAAAACAACTTTATATAAGCCAAATAGAATCGCTTCAATTTGTTCTAATTTGTGCAACCAACTTCAGCCCCTAAAAACTATCCCCCATGGGGCAAATACCATGGATTGGACAGCGAAACGTTTCGCTGGTCCCGACATTATCCAAAATCAACTTTATATGGGCCTCATAAAATCGCCTCAATTTGTTCAAATTTGTGCAACCAGCTTCAGCCCCTACAAAATATCCCCTATGGGGCAAATCCAATGGCCGCGCCAGCGAAACGTTTAGCTGGCCCCGTCATTATCCAAAATCAACTTTTCATGAGCCTAATAAAATCGTGTTGATCTGTTCAAATTTGTGCAAACAAATTCAACACCTGAAAACTACCCCCTATGCGTCAAATATCATGACCGCGTCAGCGAAATGTTTCGGTGGCCCCGATATTTTTCAAAAACAACTTAATATGAGCCTGATGTAATCGCCTTAATTTTCCCAAATTTGTGCGACCTACTTCAGCCCCTAAAAACTACCCCTCATTTGACAAACATAATGGCTGGGTCAGCGAAATATTGCGACAGCCAGTCCCGACATTGTCCAAAATCAACTTTATAAGATCGTATTATTTTTGTCTTAATTTGTTCGAATTTTCGAAATCAACATCAACCCCTAAAAACTATCCCCTATGGGGCAAATACCATGGCCGCGCCAGCGAAACGTTACGCTGGCCCCAACATTATCCAAAATCAACTTTAAATGAGCATAATACAATCGCCTTATCTTCTCATATCGTGCAACCAACTTCAACCCCTGAAAACAACCCCCTTTGCGGCAAAAACCATGGCCGGGACAGCGTAACGTTTCGCTGGCCCCGACATTATCCAAAATCAACTTTATATGAACCTAATGAAATCGCCTCAATTTGTTCAAATTTGTTCAACCAACTTCAACCCCTAAAAACTACCCCCCATGCGGCAAACAACATCGCCGTGCCAGCAAAACGTTTCGCTAGCTCTGATATCTTTCAAAAACAATTTTATATGAGCCTTATATTGTCGCCTCAATTTGCTTAAATTTTTTAAACCAACTTCAACCCCTAAAAACTATCCTCTATGGGGCAAATACCATGGCTGCGCCAGCGAAACGTTTCGCTGGCCCCGAGATTATTCAAAATCAACTTTATATGAGCCTAATATAATCGCCTAAGACTGAATAAATTTGTGCAACCAACTTCAACCCCTGAAAACTACCCCCTATGCAGCAAACAACATGGCCGGGATAGAGAAACGCTTCTCTGGCCCCGATATTATTCAAAAACAAATTTATATGAGCCTAATATAGTCGCCTCAATCTGTTCAAACTCGTGCAACCACCTTCAACCCCTAAAAAGTACCCCTATGCGGCAAATACCATGACCGCGCCAGTGAAACCTTTCGCTTGCCAAGAGATTATCCAAAATGAACTTCATATGAGGCTGATATAATCGCCCTAATCTGCTCAAATTTGTGCAACCAACATTAACTCCTAAAATCTACCCCCTATGCAGCAAACAACATGGCCGGGCTAGAGAAACGTTTCTCTGGCCCCGATATAATTAAAAAACTACTTTATATAAGCCTAATATAATCGCCCTAATATTCGCAAATTTGTTCAAACAACTTCAGCCCCTAAAAACTACCCCCTATGCGTCAAACATCATGACTGGGCCAGCGAAATATTTGGCCAGCCATTCCAGACATTGTCCAAACTCAACTTTATATAAGAGTATTATTTTTGTCCTTATTTGTTCAAATTTGTGCAACCAACTTCAACCCCTAGAAACTACCCCCTATGCAGCAAACAACATGGCCAGGCTAGATAAACGTTCCGCTGGCCTCGATATTATTTAAAAACAACTTTGTAAAAGCCGAATATAATCGCCTTAATTTTTACAAATTTGTGCAAACAACTTCAGCCCCTAAAAACTATCCCTGATGCAGCAAACATCATGGCCGCGCCACTAAAATATTTCGCCAGCCAGTCCCGTTATTGCACAAAATCAAATTTATAAAGGCGTATTATTTTCGTCTTAATTTGTTAAAATTTGTGCAACCAACTCCAACCCCTGAAAACTACCCCCTATGCAGAAAACATCATGGCCGGGCCAGAGAAACTTTTCGCTGGCCCCAGCATTATCCAAAATGAACTTTATATGAACCTAATATAATCGCCTTAGTCTGTTCAAATTTGTGCAACCAACTTCAGCCCCTGAAAGCTATCCCCTATGGGGCAAATACCATGGCTGGGACAGCGAAACGTCTCGCTGGCCCCGACATTATCCCAAATCAACTTTATATGAGCCTGATAAAATCGCCTTAATTTGTTCAAATTTGTGCGACCAACTTCAGCCCCTAAAAACTAGCCCCTGTGAGGCAAACATCATGGCCGTGTCAGCGAAAGGTTTCGCTGGTCCCGAGATTATCCAAAATCAACTTTATATGAGCCTAATATAATCGCGTTAATCTGTTCAAATTTGTGCAACCAACTTCAACCTCTAAAAACTACCCCCTCTGCGGCAAACATAATGGCTGGGTCAGAGAAACATTTCGCTAGTCCAGGCTAAGAAAGCAGTTAATCTTGAGGAGTAAGCCCTGAGAATATTTCAAAGGCAAAGAGGGAAGTTAAACCCTATAATAAATTCCTTGAGTAGAAATCTCAGTTAAAACTGGAAAAATTCAGCATGGAAAAATTAACATTCATTTTTGAGAACCTAGCATGTCTCCTTTCCGAGCAGGTAGAGACACGCCTGTCGTTCGAGGAATCCTCGACTCAGGCACCCTTTTGCGAGCGCACTAAGAGCAGAGTCTACGTGACCACTCTTCACCAGATTCAGGTCATAGTAATAAAATTTATAAATAGGGCTATTAAGCATATTATTGAAAAGAATAGAATATTGTATAAATGTTATTTACCTTTGAGTAGTATTGATTCGTATTTGCCACTGAGCATTAAATAATAAAAAGGGTCTTTGCTTTGCAGACACCGAACATTGAAATTCCTAGAATTGGAAATTAAAGGCGATAGCCTATTCTAAATAATCACATAGTGTGATCTTCATCGAACCGTCTGCACAGGAAAGACACTGTTGCCAAAGACTAAGAGCGAATTTTGAATACTAGATTATAGAGAGAGAGAAAGAAAGAAAAATAAAAGTATACAGTTATTAAATTGCATTTATCAGCGAATAATTGGAATAATATTGAAAAAGAACAAAAATAATTTAGCCAAGGCTTAGAAATTTTAAGTTTGTGCTGTCAATAAATAAATAAAGGTATTTTTATATTTCATGAATATCAAAACTTAGATAATAAGATAGCTCAGATCTCAGGGATCACTTTGTAAATATAGCTAGAATAGCGTTGGGTGAATGAACATCTGCATCTGAAACGAGAATCTCATTCCGTTCTCAATGCGAAACCCTTACTTTCAGAGAAATTTATTTAAACAATTAAAATATTATTCATAAAGTTAACTTGCTAAAATCACGCAGTTGGAATATATATATCACTGCTGAAGAGGTGAAAAAAGCACTTAGAGGCACAAGGAACTTCTCCGGTGCTCGACCAGATTGTATCAAGAACTTCTGGTGGAAGAAGTTTACTTCTACACACCAACATTTGGCCCGCATATTCACCTCAAGATTCGATATTGATTTGAAGCAAAAACGACCGCATTTGTCGAAGAAAAAAGTGCTGTTCCATCAGGACAATTCAAGTGTGCACACGTGTGTAGTCACGATGGCAAAAATCCATGAATTGGGCTACGAACTGCTACCTTATCCAGCTTATTCTCCAGATTTACTTCCCTGCGACTATTTCCTGTTACCAAACCTGGAGAAATGGCCGGGCGGTAAGAGATTTGGGTCGAATGAAGAGGTTATCACCTAAACAAACGCCTATTTTGAGGGCCTTGCGAAAACCTATTATTTGGAAGGAATACAAAAATTGGAAAAACTCTGGACTCAAACAGCCATGTTTTTCATGTTATTCCAAAAAAAAAAAATTTCTCTTGACCCTGCTAAAAATTCCTGTATAGGAAACTCGATGGATGCTATACATGTTCCTGTATACGAAACTGCTCACGGACCTCTACAGGTAATCTTGACAGTTCATGTGCAGGAATTTGGTGAAGGAAACTGTACATGATCCTGTAAAGGGACCTGTATACAATCTAACCTTTATATGATCCTGTACAGGTTCTTTGAAAGAGTCAATTGAGTTGTGGGTTCATGTACAGGAACATGTCCAGGATCCTATACATGAACCTGCGTAGGAACTAATCCGCGAGGCTTCGCTAGTGGCTTAGCTCTCTCGATGGTGAGTTGGATCTTCAAGGGAATAAAAGGAGACCAACTTTATATCTGTAAGCGACATGACTTTTCGCGATGGCTTTTTGTAAAGGACCCTCTACGTTTTTCTGTGCAAGATCCTTCCAAAGGTTCCTTTAACGGCTTTGCGTAAGGGATCCTATATGAGTTTCTGCACAGGAACCTGCGCCTCAATTTTCTTCGCGAAGGAACCTGTACAGGAACCCGTACAGGATTATTCAAAGGTCCCTTTGTCGGTGCAGTTTCCTTTGCAGGATCATGTACAGTTTCCTTCGCCAAATTCCTGCACAGTGACTGTCAAGATTACCTGTACAGGTACGTGTACAGGAAAATTTGCAGGATCCTCCGAGGTTTCCGTACAGAAATTTTCATCTGGGGTAAGTTATGAATTTATTTATTTGTTATCGGATTTACAAAATCCATACAAAGGAGTTCTAGCATTCTAGCTTTAGTCTAATTTAGTTTTTACATTTCTTTAATACGTTTTAACACTCTAGTGACAAATTGAACTATTTTTTTAACAGACATTAAGTCTGTACTATTCAATAAGTTTAACCAATTTTCTCTCACAGTAGTTACCTCATCGCTCTCAGACACATACATTCGTCTTTCTTCATGAAACGCTTCACATTCAATAAAGACATGATATTCGTGATGATATTTTGGTATGCAACAATCAAAGAAGCTTTTTTTTTTCTAAAACATCTGCCAAAGGCTATCCCAGACATCCTCAGCTCTGATTTTGCCGAAGAGATTTTTTACTCGCAGGGCCCAATTACATTTTTCCTGGGTCTCTTTTTTTCAGCTAGTTCCTTGAGTCTTCTAAAACACATTTTGGGATAGCGTTCATCAGTCATGTTATAAATGTTGTCTAACCAATTAAGAATGAGTTTAAATATTGTCAGTTCAATGTGCGGACTATCAGTTGCAATTCTTAAGGCATAATTAGGAGTGCATGATGCAACATGCAGGATTTTTCTATATTAACTTACATGCACCTTTTCTAAATCTTCATAGTATCTCAGTCCCCAAGTTCGAGCGTCATACAAAAGTGTGCTGTTTACGAGGCTTTCGTAAAGTTTATCAATTGGTCGCCAAGAATCGAGATTTAACTTATGGACTAATGAGATTGTAGATCCTACTGCTATATTTCCTTCACTAATAGCACGTTGTGCTGCTTGAAAGAAGATTGCAGATTCAAAAAAAGGAGTTCTCAGATATACATAATCCCTTATAATTTTCATTTGTTCATCTCCGTATAAAAAAGGACGGTGCTTTTTCTTGTGACCGTGATCACTTTTCTGGAAAATTACTATTTTTGTTTTCTCAATGTTAACTATTAGTTCGTTTCTTTGACAGTAGTCGTGAAGGTGTTGGAGAATTTTTTTCATCGATACTAGAGAGTCTGCCAGGAACGCCATGTTGTCAGCATACGCGAGGAGTAGTATCTCAATCAGATGGTTTATTGCAACTCCCCTAATGCCCCTAGAAATTAAATAGTCTGCGATGTCGGCAATGTATAAATTGAAACTATTTGGACTTAACGTATCTCCTTGTAGTACTCCCTTTGTAACCTCCACAGGTTCAGGGGAGCTCCCAGTACCCTTGCCAGAGATACTAGCTCCCGCATAAAGGCTCATCAGAATTTTTACAAACTTAGGTCCATCTCCTTTAGAGTATAGTTTAAGCCATAATATGTTATAAGGAAGGTATGGAAAAGCACTTCGAAAATCTACAAAGAGAACGAATAATTTTCCTCTATTTAAACTAAGTCGTGATTGGATCATAGCATTGAAAATGAAAATATGGTCGTTACAGCTGCGATTTTTTCCGAAACCTGCCTGAGATTCTGGGAGTAAATTTTCTTTCTCAATCCAGGTATTCAGTCTTTCATTTAGGGTCAGGGTGAACATTTTTGTAATGCAGATAATCAAAGATATTGGTCTGTGATTAGATGCATCTTTATTACTTCCTTTTTTGTAAATCATTCTCGCATTTATTTGAGCCCAAGACTTGGGAACTTCACCCTTATCCAATATTTTGTTAAAGAGCGATTTTATATAATCCACCCAGTTCTCAGGGAGGTTCTTCAGAAACTCATAGGATATTTCATCACGACCAGGTGATTTACATTTTTTGAATTTTTTAAGGCTATAAATAATTTCTTCCTTAGAGAAAGGAGAGTCAAGAATTGGGTTTCCTGGATCTATCATATTTGGAGAGTAGCTCATCGGGTTTCGGGGAGAAAAGATCGATTTAAAATAGTTATGCCACGAGATCATGTTAATATGATCCATGATAAAAGGTTTATTGTTATGTCGATTAAAAATTTTCCAAAAAGATTAGGCGTCTTTAGCCGCAGCAAGCGAGTCAAGTTCGAATTTTCTGTATTTTTCTTTCTTCTTTTCTAACAAAGTTTCATGATTTTTTTTTAAGTTACTGTATTCTAATGTTTTATCTGGCGAAATTTTTTGCCTCTATACTCTTTTAACATGTGTTGTAACAGATTCTTACTTTCTGAACATTTTTGATCAAACCAAGGTTTAGATTGTCCTATTTTCATGTTTGAAATACTAGTCATACCGACATTTTATGCCACTACCTTGATTGTTTCAAGTAAGTTGCTTCACAAGAGTTCTATATTTTCATCAAAGATCTCAACATTGGAAGAGAAGATAATCGTGGAAACAAATTTGTCAGCTAGTTCCGCTTTCCATTTAAATTTAGTGTTAATTGTTGAAGCACAATCTGTTACTGATAAGTTTAATGACAGAACTACAGGAAAGTGATCTGATGTATTTTGTATCGTTAGGACTTTTAGATCTTTGATTAAGGGTAAACTCGGTAGACTGGCCCAAACTAAATCAACAATAGACTTTCTATTATTATCTAGAAATGTAAAGTTCGCAAGATAGGAAAGGAATGTCGGGAAATTGACCTTTTACAGAGCCAATTATCTCGTCCAAGCGATCTAAACTTTTTACAATATTATCTTTCGGGTTGAGATAAACTAATCCAATGATCATATTTACATCTTGATTGGAGATTTTTAAGCAAATACTAAAATCGGTTATGGAGAGAGATTCTGTTTTGTATAACTTTTTATTAAGAATAACCATCAAACCTCCTTTTGGTTTTCCCATATTTTCTGTCTTCGTAGCTGGACTGTAGATAATTTGATATTTGAAGTTTCCATAATATAGATTCACCTGTGAAAGAGACGTAAACCAAGTTTCGCAGATAAGGATTATGTCATTTGTGTTTACTGTCTCGTATAAATCGATGAAACTGTTGAATCCTCTGGCATTCCAAAATATGAAAAATATTCGGTTAGTTGTCGAGTTCCATTGCTTTTGCTGGATTCAATTGGAATCCTTGGTTTTTTAAATATTTCATTTCTGGAACCCGCTCGGCGTTCTCTTTTTCGGCTGGCCGTTGAACTCAACGAGACATTTGATTCGACTCTATTTGATTGGTAGCTTTTCTCTTCCTCTGGTGTCTCAGCGTTGTCAATTGACTGGAGGAAACGATGGGCAGAAGAAGTACCATATTTTTTGTCTTCACAGATCAAAATTGTGCCCTTTATAAATGCTTTTTTCCCCAGATGTTCCAAACGATCTTTATATTCAGCGAGTTTCGCCCGAGCTTCACGTTGTTTCTCTCTCTGGTCTTTTCATAAATCATTTGAAAAGCTCTCTGTTATTTCTTTGAATTTGGCTGAGTTTTCAAATACACATTTCTTGTAGTGAGCTTGTTCTAAAGAAACTAGTAGGGGTTTTGATCCTTCGTTCCTACCAAGCCATTTGGTGAATTTAATTTCATCTTCTCCGATATTAGTACCAGCTTTTACAAAAATATCAATTTCTGCACAGAATGGATCCTCGATTTTACGTTCACTCACACCGTAAAACACCAGATTTTTTGCTCGTTCTTTATTTTGTAGAAATTCCAAAGACTTTTCAGCTTTTCCTAATCTTTGTTTAAGTACCAAATTTTTCCTTCCTAGACGGTCACACTTTTCCTTGCATTGCACTAGGTCTTTCAAAATCTTTTCACTCGACTGCTTCAAGTCTGTTGTGTCAGCCACAACGATATCCAAAGTTTTTTTGAATTTACCACATCCTCTTGAATTTTCAAAAGAAGAGACTTAAGGTTTTCGTTAGTTGTCATCCTGCTAGATTTGTTTCATCCTCATCCCTAAAAAATAATAATACACCATACAACCACTGTCAGAGCGAAACTCAAACACGTCCGATCGGCACGATAGACGACGCAAAACTCCGGCGTCACATTAATCTTTCCACGCCATCTGAATTAACCTTTCCATTTGCGTTCCGCGAAACCTTGTATATAGAGAGGCCATGTGTTCGCGAGCGAGAGAAGTTTATGTAAGAAAAAAAGATGCAATATCAAAAAACATTCTTGACGATGAATACAATAAAGGACAGGTCACTGAGAATAAATAATACGACTGAATTATTTTCATGGTAACAAATTGCTCAAAGAATTAAAACTTTTCTATATTTAAATCATTTCTATGGTTAATATACAATTAAATTTGAACTTGTCTACCGAAAGGACGAGAAAAGTTCTCAATTTAACGTTCGGACGACGACTAAATTTGCTTGCAAAAGGTACGAAAAGCTCTCGCTCATTTAAGGAATATGACTCAGCAATAGAAGAATAAGGATAGAAAAAGAAATCGATAACGCTTTAAAATTAGAATTCCATTAAATGTAAACATATGAGATTAAAGTCAAAATGAAAAGTCGATGTTAAATAAGTGAAATCAAAATGAAACAATGTACTTAATAAATTATATCAGTCAATTCCGAACATTGCCTTCTTTTTTAATCCTTGCACGTAGAAAGCATGTGTCCTTTGATACCGCAATAGTAACACACTTTTATAGGTACGAATTCATTTGTACAGTCTCCAGCAAAATGTCTATATTTTTTGCAGTGGAATCATAGATTCGTCACATTTTCATGGAATTTGTGGAATTTATGTGTAAATGGCAGTGGCGGTTTCACTGTTTCTGTTTTTAATAACTCTCGGGTGTTTTCGTAATCGCTGGCAGTAGATAAACGACCCCAGTCATCTTCGTTTTCTTCTTTTTTCATCTCTGGATTCCATATCATATTGCAGGCGATATTATAAATGCATTGCTCCTCATGTGCTTGCTTTTTCAATGAATTGAACCTTCTCTTGGCCCTCATTAACGCTACTAACCTTTTGTGCTTGCTAATCAACCGCCCATTTAAATCAGAATATTTCCGAATTATCGGTTGTCCAAAAACAATAAACTAAATATTTTGTTAGTAGAGTCTACGAACTGAATTCTAAACACCCTGTGAGTGCATTATTCGACAAATCATGGTATCGTCACACGCAAGTAAAAAAAGGTCAACCAATCAGAGGGCTTCTGCGTTCGACCCGTCGAATCTTCCATCTTGGAGGGGGTTCGAGCAGCGGATTTGAACCAGGGGTAGGATTTTGATCCCCTCTAATCCAGTTGATCGAGTCTCTCTTTCTATCTCATGAAATTAGACGGAGATAAAAACGATCGACTGCAACTATCTCTGTCTATCTTATGTGAAGGCAGTCGAGGAGGGGTACGTTAAATGCTGTAGGGGTGGCTCTTAAAGGTTGTTGGATATTTCTGTGACTATAAGGATATTTAATACAGTCTTGGAAATGCGTGTCTTGTGATTATTATCAATTTGAAATTTTTTTTGCGATTTTACATGAAGGCAATCTAAACGGCGTTCGTTAAATGAAGTAGGGGTAGTTCTTGAGGGTTGCTGGATATTTCTGTGATTATAAGGATATTTACTACAATCTTGAAAATACGTGTCTTGTGATTTTTATTATTTTGAGATTTTAGTTGAAGGCACCGTAGACGGTGTTCTTTAAATGTGCTCTGATAGGGGTAGTTTTGGAAATCGGAATAATACATATTGCCTAGTTTCCTCTAAAAAAAAAAGGTTTCATCTCCTTGAGATTCTGCAACTTGACGAGTACAATCTGCTAGATTTGAAGTGAATTCTATAACAACTAATTTGTTCAATATTCGTCTTTTTTTGTTGAATCCAACTGGTTAATCATTCATTTTTGTATTGTTGAAAACTAGTTTTTTTATGTGAAAATTTACCTGTCCTCGAAAAAAATCATCTTCTGAGACTTGAAAATTCAAATGTTTGGTTGACAATTCAGATGCTAAATTTTTTTAGTCCATTCCCATATTATCCTCCAAGGCAAAATATGAAACTCGCATTCGGGAGTTTTAATTTAACATCATTCATTAAAAGTGGTTTTACGCATAGCAGCTGATGAACTATATTGTTTCAATTCTAAATTATAATAACGGTATAATAAGTATTCAAATCGTACAATGCGTTGGCAGTGTATAGCAAAAAAAGAATGTGTGAAATTGCTCATAGGTTAGGTTCTTGCGTCGTATTTGAAAGACTCAAAATATTCATATATTGTCTAAAATTATTAAAAGTACTGCTGTGTTAATTGCTTGTTTGGAGTTGAGTAATTCGGTTTTAGAAGTTTTAGTGTTGTGATACAAAAATATTGGGAACTAATTTTAAAAGCAGTCATCAATCTTTGAGAGTGTGGTCCCACGTGGACCTCACATTTCAGATGTAGACGAGCCAGCTGATAGAGCCTCGTTTAGTTGCCGCCAGACTTCGCATTTTCATGCCCATCGCGAACACCGACCGAACTGACAACCGGAGTTTTCATTAAGTTGGAATATTTCTTTTTGCATCTTTTGTACTCAAATTATGTACGTAAACGTACTTTACTGTCGGCTCTTGCCTTTCTCGAAGCTTGAAGCCGATATTTCACGTATAAAAAAAGTTCTTTCGTTCAAAAAATGCACCCAGTTTTCATTTAGTCTAAAATAATTTGTTGCGAAATTCTTCCTTAAATAAAGTACGTAAACGTAGTTTATTGTCTTCTCATACATTTAACAAAGTTATGCGTGTGTCCCATGCGCTTAACCTGTCAAACCATTCCGGAGCTCGTGAGACAGATAGAGTACATGGATTATTAGATCTTAAATAATTGTTGTCAAAAATCGCTAGATAGAGGATAATTAATAGCAGGGATAAGCGAAAAAAATTAAACCACAGAAAATAAAATATCTGTACGGAATTAAATTAACACCTTCCATACGCAAAACTAAATATAAATAATAAAGCCATTAGCAGGTAAGGAAACTGAAAGCAGGATTAGTCAGCATGAAGGGACAGGAAGCGGTAGGTTGCGGAGAAAACAATTGGTGTTTTGTATTTCGACCTCAAAAGGTATTAGAACGGCTCCTGTGACTTATCCTTGAAGAGGACGGTTAGGCAAAAATTGTCTTGCATCTTAAAAATAATTCGTCGTTCTCCTCTCCCTTCCAGCTTACGGTTAGAGAAAAAGCTGCAAAAAGCACATCCCATAAAGAAAATTCGAATAAATAAAAGAGTGTGACCTCAGCCGACAAAGATGCACCAGAAACGCCAATAAACAGTTTTCTCCAAGAGATGTTTAGAGCCAGAGTTTGTAGGTGGCTTACCGTCTTTGCACATATAGTAATTAATATTCAAAGTCTCAAATAATTCCAAACGAATACATCCAATTTGTTCCTTCTAGCTGCCAGAATCACGAGCGCTTCACGAAATGTAATTCCAAGTTGGTCGTTACTTCAAACAGCACAAAATGTTCAGCCTGATAATTATTCACACGCTGTTATTGCATATCATATATTCACCAAAAGAAAAACATGGAGTATCCACAAAAACGTCCGTTCGAGTCTAAAGCTAGGGACCGACCCGTCGCGCTGATAGCTCGACCGTACTGAATCGTATTACGAAAATGCACTATTGGTAAAAGTCGCAACTGCCTTGGCGGGAATGTTAGATTTGAATAAAAAGTACAATTTGTGATTTATTTATCTTTTTTGTTTATTGACAAGTCCAAATGTTTGGCGAAGGCAACAGATTCACTGCAATTAGAATAAATAAATTTTTCTTAGAGTAATAAACGTGGTCTCGGAAAAGGAAAAGTGTACAAGTGATAAAAGGATGCCGCTGTGAATTCGCTGATAATCGATAATAGTTTTGTAATTTTCTTTAAAATTTCTCATTGAATTATTTACAAATTTTGTTTCGACATAAATTATAATAATTTTTTAATTCGTGTGAAATTATAGACTTGTCGCTGTACGCTCGCAAGTTTGAGCACATCTGTTGGAACTCGCGCTTAGCGTTCGATAATGAGTTTACCTCGCGCTGCGGGCTCGGTCTTTCCTTCATATTTGTGCACCGATCTTTTGAAATTGAAGGTTAAAGGCAACTTTCTTTTAGCGATTGTGAATTGTCTTTTGTTAAAGCTCCTTCGGACTTAACGAACACATTCCTATCACGTATCTCGTACTTCGCACTCGGTAGAGCATTGCCATTAAGCCATAAAATTAAAAAATGACCGAATGGCTCAGGGATTTCACTAGTGTTTAATACATTGAATCGCATGTAATGTACTTTTCGAGGATTAACTAATTCTTTTATTTAAATAAAATGGTACTTTCGTGTTTCATTGTAAGTTGTGCGAAGAAGCAGGGAAGGGACCGTTGAATATTATTTCATAAAATCCCAACTATTATAAAAGAAAAAAAAAACAGTTCGCCAGACCGGGTGGAGTGCTTTTCAGGAAAAAATAGAGTTTAAAAAAAAAGACGAGAACAATGGATAATTGCAACTAAACGTGGTCCTTTGAGTGACTCGCAGATCGGAAATGCAATAATTTGCTCAAACTATTTTTTCATCGCGTAAGATAAATTAGATACATTTTACACAAGGCTGTGTATTCAAGTTCAAACCTCCAAATTCAATTGCCTCATTTGACTCAATAAATACTAGCAATAAATGGGGTTGTCACCATCCCTACGCCATTTAACTTTTGCGTCCTCAGATCCGAACGACGCGATGAAGCCAAATTAAGCAGCGCCATAATGCAGTCTTAAATTACTTTACATAAACAGGGGCTATTTCTGAAATCATTGCTTCTCTCCGAACTCACAAGGGATTTCCCTAAAGAATTAGATCGCCCCTCCTGTGTAATGGATAGATGAAGTTGTACTTCCCAGTGTAACTGAGATCCGAGGGGAATTTGGGGCGCATCCCTCTGGCGCAACAGAAGGCTCTTCAGAGAGTTTCCCAGGCTCTCCTGCTCCTCCTTTATTATCATTATTATTCATTAGCGACACAGCGCCGTTCAGGGCGCTGTGTCGCTATTGAAAGAGATCTTATTTTTTGCGTCCAGTGCTGCTTGATGGTCAACAGTTCACACTTGTTAAGTTATTTGATGTTATGGAGCTAATCACAAAATTCAATACATGATGCGTGCCCTCTCGCCATTTTAATTTTAAGCTGAAGCTGTGCAATACGCTCGCGAGTCTTACTCAGGCGTACTGAAGTATCGTTACTTCTGTCGTAGCTAAGCAGCGAGACCGCCTTCTCGTAAACTACACAGTTCAGATTCCAGAGATCAACATCTTCGGGGACCAAATCGAGGAGAGCAGTATTAGCGTAAGATAATTTGTTCATCCTAAAAAGACTTTTTGGTGGATAGATCTCCTAGTTCTCATGTTGGCATTATCGGCTGTCTGCAAAGGTCGTCTTTGCTGGAGCGGGTGGTATGTTCGCTGGAAGATGTTCCTCTTCTTCTTCCCGATAAAGAGCTTCATATCCGTTTTTGCACAAAAAGCATATCTAATCTCCGTTTTATGAGCATATTCCGGGTGCATATTGACCCAACAGTCATGTAACCTCTGCATAAATCCTCTTCGCGCCGGTGAGCTTCTTTTCCAACAGGTAAGGATGTCCCTCCTGAGTTAGTCCGACCACTTAAATCGATGTTCTCGCGTTTTTTCGGTGCCATTGCCTGGTCGTCGCCTTGGTTCGGTCCTGTTGCCACTCCTAACCGAACCATGGCCTCCATCCGAGAGAGGCCTATTGTGGGTGGCACTGCGCGATGCTGGTGACGTAACCGCCTAATTCGTGGCGTTGGGGAGTTAGCCCAATGCAACGTGGCTGACTGCAAGAGCCGGAGCTCTTGGGCGATGGGGTCGCCACATCCCTACGCACTTTTGTAATAGCCCAGGAAAAAGATGTACTTCTTTTCAGATGTGATGTAGCTCTTCTCGACATTTAGCTCGATACCAAATGTATCCATAGCTACTTTTGCGATGTCGTCCAAATTACCGAAATCAGCTATCATCTGAAGATATCCGTCGTCGCCAATATAGATATAGAACTCTGGCAAGACTCCAACAGTCGAATAATCACTATATCTTGTGACAAGACAATTGCAAATAGTGTCAATGACGTTAGTTAGTCCTGATCCTGATGGAACTCCTCCATCTTTCTTGTATCTAGTACCATCTGGTAAGATAAATGGAGTGTTGATAAAATCAGACACAATCTTTTCCATCGTATATGAGTCTTTGTATCCACTGGCCAGGTCCTACTATCCGATGATTGGATGTGAGAATGATCAATGCATTCAAACAAAATTTGGAATGCATTTCTAATAAGCCAGGATGGAACGTTCTTATCAATCTTTCGCCGATCTAAAAGAATAAGTTTTGAACCTGATTTGCTTCGAAACATTTCATCCAGGTAACCCATTCCACCGGTAGCCATCTCGACCTCATACGCTACTGGAATGTCACGCTCAGTGTGATGCATCCAGTCCAAATAGGCATATACGAAACGACCTTCTTCCACAATGTAATGAGTTGGATTACCCCGGGTTGCTCTGATTTTATTGACATCTTTGTCACAAATCTGAGCAATAAAATAGACCATGAAATCCCATGAACTCATGGGATATCCTTTACCTACTTTATACCAATACTGGTATATCTCATCTACGGCCAAGGGATTATAGGAGTGTCGGGAACAAAATCAGCACGGACACTTTCATACACTGCTTCGTACATATCATCTCTGACACGAGGAAGGTACACTCTGTCTTGTTCTTGGATGACTTTTGTTATTGCGTCAACCGAAACTCTTGCCCTATGTTTCGTCTTAGTGATACGCTCCACGTACTCGCGGTCAAACCACTTAGCTCAAACGACTAAAGCACGTTTGTCACTGGTGGGCGAACGGCGGTAAAAAGAAAATCCTTTCTTACTAGGTAACGTGTGTAGTGGCATTTTAGGATATTTCGAACACTGTCTAAACCATAATTTATTATTCAATTCTTATTATTTCTCATTACAAGAAAAACCTGTTGCAGTTTTTTGCTCTGTGATTTTTTACAATTAACCCTGCGTCTCCCTCGTGCAAGTAAGGGCAACGTCCCCCATGTGGGGTCTACACGAACCCCATCAAGTTTACGACGCAAGCGGTGTGGAATCGCATTGGACCGGCGCCAAAAAGTAATTTTTGTTTTTTAATAACACAAACAAAAATATGACAGGTAATCAAAACAAACAGGATTCAAGTAGAGAGTTTATAATCAAGTTTAAAACTTATCAGATACAAAAGACAACCACATTATACGACGGACTAACGAAATCACACTTCAAAAATATAAACTGGAACAAACAAATACTTAAGATAACTTCGCAAATTTTTATTGCAAATTCAGTCTTGAGGCATCAGCTTGACAAGACTTTAAAAAACTACGTGGGGTCCGAGTGGACCCTAATCACGTTTTTCAACAAAAACATTAAGAAAACAAGGATTACATACCTCAGAGATCAATGCGCTCTAACAGACGTCTTGAGAACTACTGAAAAGAAAGATACTCAACGAGACAGGCAACAGGATGCAAAATTGCGCCTGTCATAAGGCAGTTAGTGCGTCTGGGGTCCGCCTAAACCCCACGTGGGGGACGCAGGGTTTAGTTTGGATTTATCACGTTTTATTCGCTTGCTCCTCACTTACGCTAACTTGCAATAGGGACATTTAGAAAATAGTTACGTCGACTGTTGCCGTATCCCTAACTGGCCATGTGGTATATGGATAGCTCCTTATGGGGTGTAATAATTCGAAAAGTAATTTTGAATTCCTATTCTATGGCTTATTGTGTAGACAAATTTCGAGGGTCAAATTGATGCAACTAATATTAACTACTCTGAATGAAAGGTACAAAACGTCTTCTATTCAAAAATATGTATGAAACCTTTTTTTCTCAACAAAAAAAAGGCATTTATTTTTTTGTGGATTCGACCAAATTAGTGAGAGGGGGATATCTGAGACCTGAAGGGATATAAAAAGTAGTCATATTTACTGGCAATGTATTTTCTAAAAAATAAAATGACCGTCAAGCGAGGCCATTATGGTACATTTTTGGGGTAAATGTGGGACAACATTTATGCTCTATAAGTTCGTGAAATTTTTTTTCTTCTAAGTAGGACTTTTTGTATATCGTTGACAATATTCGTATTATATACAGCAAAATCACACAAATAAATAAGAAATTTCTACGGAGTAATAACCTATGGTTATAATATCCCCGGGAAAGCAAATAGTCCCGGTTGTCGGTATCGTTACAAGTTTTTTTCCTTGACGAGATTAGCAGAACTGAAGTTTGAGCACTGCTACTAACATTCGGGCCGAAATATCGCTTTACGTTCACGATAGTCGCCGTGTTCAGTATTTCGGAGGTTTTGAAGAAGTCGATCAGATTGATTAATAAAACAGGCCCACAAAAAAAAGTGCCATGTACGAAAGATCAGAATATGGTACCTATATGTATCTTGGGACGCTGAACATGAATCTGCCCTTAGTTTTCCCCCAGCACGTTAGAATTTTCCCCTAGACGCGAAAATTCCCTAGAGAATTAGCTTTTGTGGGTATAAATTACCCTTGATATAAAAACACTTGGAAATAGGTCAGAGCATATTATCTTTGTGTATTTTGGTACGCTGAATACGAATTTGTTGTGAGTTAGTAAGACGTGAACGTGAGTGATTCACATCGAGCGATTCGCGGTCGGTCTATATGTATGGCTGATTGTGTATAACACCATATATACTAAGGACTTTTGACCTATGTGTATGTACTCGCCGGTTGACTCATTCTGTTCGTGACATCATCCGGACATTCTTAAATTTATTCCCTCAGAAAAATCGAGTCACCACTACGTCTGTCCACATCAAAGATAATATCAGTAAATGAGTTGTATTATCCAAAATTGCTCAATTCGTTGACCCGCTTGGTTTATTATTTCCCGTATTGATTAAGTTAAAAAATTTTATGCAAGAATTATGGACTATCAAGCTTAGCTGGGATGATCATCTAGCTTCATCATAATTTTTAACGTGGCAATATCTTCAACAACTCTGCGATGTGTTAGAAAACATCCGCATTCCTCGGTGGATTGAAACTGACTCCCAAGCAAAGATAGAAATCCATGGATTTTGTGATGCAATTTACATCAGAACAGAATCGTCAAGTGCTGAAGTAAACATTTCATTGTTGTGTTCCAAAACAAAGGTCGCCCCTTTAAAGCAAATGACTATTCCTCACCTAAAACTTTCAGCAGCTGAAATGCTTACAAAGATTGCAGCTCATTGACGTCAAGTTCTGAATCTTCAAAAAACACGATTTCATCTCTGGACAGACTCAAGAATCATTACGAGCTGGTGGACGTTTGCAGAATTCATCATTGGCTTACACTGCCAAGCATCCATATATTCTTCCAAAATATTCCGCGTCAACTACCTTAATTATTTGTGATGCTCATGATAAAACTCTTAATGGCTCAACACAGGGTTTTCTTAATTTTATCCGACAGAATCCGACATATCGACGCGTCCAAGCGCAACAACTAATTGACCAGCTTCCAGCTTCTAGAGTCAATCCCGCTGGACCGTTTCTGCATTCAGGTGTTGACTATGCAGGACCATTTGATTTAAAGATATGGAAAGGTAGAGCTGCACGCAGTTACAAGTCGTGGATTGCCTTGTTCATTTGTCATGCAACATCAGCAGTTCACTTGGATATCGTTACTGATTATTCCACCCATGCATTTCTTGCTGCATACAAGAGATTTACATCAAGGCGAGGAATATGTGCAACGCTAAACAGCGACTGTGGGACCAACTTCAAAGGAGCAGATATAGAACTGAGAAAACTTTTTTCCAATGATTCTTCTGAACTCGAACATCTCGCTTCCCTAGTTGCAAATGCTGGAACTAAGTGGAATTTCAATCCACCAGCTACCCCACATTTCGGCGGAAAGTTTGAAGCTGACATCAAATCAATGAAATATCACCTGCGATGTGTCGTTGGTGAGGCAAAGCTGACTTACGAAGAGATATTTACCGTTCTAGTGCAAATTGAAGCGATTTTAAATTCGAGACCATTATGCCCTTCAACTGAAGATCCAGAAGACTTAGGTGTCCTAACCCCAGGACATTTCCTAATTAGTCAGCCGTTAGCGCTGATTACAGAACCAAATCTAGAAATGCTTCAATTCAATCAACTTCCTCGATGGCAACGACTTGGCCAAATGACTCAGAATTTCTGGACAAAATGGTCCGAAGAATATCTTCAACGTTTTCAAGCCGTTTACAAATGGAATCGAAGCGCAACTAAAATCACAGAAGGTGATCTGGTTTTGATTATTGACGAGCGGTACCCACCAGCTAAGTGGCCCTTAGGCAGAGTGATAGAGGTCCATCCTGTATCAGATGGCATTGTTCGAGTGGTTGAGAGTTCGACTTGTCTTGTCTTTGGCCACTGCACCAGTAGCAGTTCTTAAAAATTCAATGATCGTCTCATTGTTCTGCATATGCCTGAAGAATCGCCAGGTAATTGACATGAGCGAACTACCTAGTTCGATGGTGGGGAAAATGAGACACGATAAGTTCAGTTCAGTTTGGGAGTCCGGAGAGAGTGGTTGTGCATTGATTTTCAAGTTCGGTGATCGTTTGGTGCGCGGCTTTTCGTGAGTCTTCGTGCAAGTTATGAAAGAAAGTGTTCAATTTTTGGTTCTGCTATTGTTTTTGGAGGTGGCTTGCTTGCCCTCGTTCTACGTTTGGAGGCTGTGCGTCTGCTTTGTTGGCCCTGGCATCATGACTGTTGTTCTCAGTCACCCACAAAGGCTCTAGCCTCATGCTGTGCGCCTACTTTATTGGTAAGTTTTTTTTGGAGGCACCTCGCCTAATCCTTCTCGTTCACCCACAAAGGCCCCAGCCTAATGACTGTTATTTTCGTTCACTCGCCAAGGCCCTAGCCTAATTATTGTTGTCCTCATTCACCCGAAAAGGCCCTAGCCTCATGACTGTCGTTCTCGTTCACCCGCAAATGCTCTAGCCGAATTCTCTCGTGGGGGCCTAGCTAGCCCGTTTTTTCTCTGTTCCTTCAGGTGCTGAAAGATCCTCAGCTGCTTGGTGAAGGTGTGACTTGCCTGACTTGGTGGGTTTCTTGGTTTACTTCTTTGAGTGTTTTCTTGGCGTGCTCTCTTATCGGCTGGCGTGACCTATTCCTGGTGAAGGCTGGGGTTGCCTCCTTTCTGTGGACGTTAGACATATTTGCCTCTTCGGAGGATGGATGTAACGAGTTACGTACAACGTCTCAATCTCACGGACCGATGAGGAGCTGACCTGTTCCACCAACTTGATTCCATGAGGTTACCGCAATTGTTATTCTGACTTTCATCATGTATTATTTTCATTATTGAATACGAGGAAAATATAAACATTTCTTCCGTTTCAATATCCACTGATGTTTTCATTGGGTTGTCCCTCCCCATCTCTCTTGGCTTTTAATAACTGATGATTTCTCTTTTCGGGATTTTTGAAGGAGCTTCTGCCAAATTATGCCCTTCAGATAAGGCTGAAATGATTTCATTGCTGAGAGGATGGTTAAGGATGTTTTTTACTGTGTAAGTTAGTATTGTGTGCCTTACTGGAAGTAATATGTCAAATATTATTTTTGTTTTTGAGTGGAAAGTTCTTTAATCTGCTGGGATCGCTTAAATGATATGAGGTCCAATGTAGATCAAATAAGAAATCAGAGAGTGTTTAATAAGAAAAGGTGAAGTTTTAATAGTTTTTTGGAGGTAGTGTGCAAGACAAATTCGGTATGTTGTATTCTTTCTTTCAAGAGAAGCAAACTTGTTTGATGTAGAATCGATTTGGATTTAGAGGTACCCAAATGGTTTTTCAACCGTAAGAGTTTTGGGACGATGTTATTGTCGCTACACCGTTTACAGAAAGCTAAAGATTTTAGTAGCTTAGCTTGAGAAGACCTGAGATTACACCCTAATATCCAGTTCACCACGGAAATTGAACAAAACGGAAAATTGCCTTTCTTGGACGTACTAGTTTACAAAAGATCGGATAACACATTAGGACATAAAGTTTACAAAAAACCCACTCATACAAAAAGATACCTACATGCTTACTCCCACCTCCACCCATCTCAAAAGCAATAGGTCATCAATTCCCTTATATACAGAGCTGTCTTCATAACAGATAAAGATAACTTACAAGAGGAATTACAAAAGGTTAAGCAAATCCGAATACAAAACGATTACACAAACAAACAAATTGAGAAAGCAATAAGAAAATACAGGTCAGGTTAAAACATTTCACGCAATCAGCACTAGCTGAGTATCATATTGAAACAGGACATAGCATTTTATTTGACAAAACAACCGTGATCGCAAAAACGTACAATATTTTTCCAAAAAAAACATAGAAAAGCAATCGAAATCTTAAAACACCCTAATAACATCAATGGGGACAATGGATATAGTACCAATCCGATTTAACTTTTCATCCTCCCGGATTTTTTATAAAAGACTTGATTGGGCAATCAAGTTCAAGCAGTCCCCACCACGGGGCGCTCTGGCCAATCATAGGCATTGTAGAGAATCTATATAAGAACAGCATAACCTGAAACTTGAGTTTCAAGTCAGCCCTGAAGAAGTAAAATGCAATGTTCACGAAACGTCGGCAAGATTCGTAGTTTTGCACACGATTGAAACCCGAAAAAGCTTCAAAGTTTAAAGACAACGATATTTTTCATTTTTTAATGAATTTTTCTATATAAAACAATTGAAAAATATCATAGTTTTGTCCACGTTATATGAACTATATATAATTTTTCATCTGGGGAGAGGAACCCACATGTCAGGCCCACATCCAAAACTTTGAATAGGTGAAGTCCCACAGTTTCATTCAACGACTGGCATAAAGCACTACATTTACACACAACAAACTAATTTTTTAGAACGATACGTATTTAATTTCAGATCTTATAGACACTTTGCAGGCTATAAAAATAACCCCTCGATTTTGATAGCTATCTGAACGAAATTCTGGTAAAAGAATTGCTTCGGTAGTATATTTTTAATGGTTTAGCGGTCTTTAGGATATGGCACAAGGGCGTTTTACGGTTTCAAAGAAGTAGTAGTGATATCGAATGTAAAGCGACTTATTTTCACTACGAGATAATGGATCTCATCTTGAGTACTATGGATTGTTCTTTCTACTATAATGGTGTCAAAATACATTATTTTTATTGCACGTAATAATCTACTCACTTTTATTTCTCAAAAATGTCCTGCTTTTTCCGGGTATCTGTAAAGTACAGGCAGGCATTTTCAGTTTCAATAAAGAATAAACGGTACTTTCAGCATAGAAAATGGCATGTGGAACAAATTTTCACAATTTTATAGGAGAGGAAAAACATCAAAAATTAGAACTTTTAATTTAAAAACAAAATGAAGAAGTATGTTTAAGATTTAATATGTGCTGAATGGAACCCTGAAAAGTTTTATAATCAAATTTTATTAGGGTTTGAAAAAGTGGAGGGGAACCTTTATTCGCTCGAGGGGCACGTTTTTTCAAATTTGGACGGTAATAAAAAATTCTATTTTCTATTGAAAAAAAAAAGTGAGAATGTACTTTTTAGATATTGAGTTGCTGAATCAATACAATCAAAAAGTTTGAATAACAAATATTATTGGAATTGGAAAAAATGGAGGGGAAATTGTTTTTGCTCGAGGCGCACAATTGGACACTCGAAAACTCGTCAGTCGTTATTAACTATTCACCTTGATGCAGCTGCGCATGCGCACAGGGGCCTTAACGCAAATTTACAGTTAGGCCTTTATGGCATGCTAACGAAAAAAATTAAAAAATGTGATTATAAGAAAATCATTTCATCAGGATTTGTATTAGAATTTTATTTTATTTTATAGCAAATAATATCATTTTCGAAATTTTTTGGATTAGGCCCTTGTGGCATGGTACCTTTAAATTCCACTGAAAAAAGCCTATATTATTCGGAAGTGTTACAAAATCATGAAACATGTGTTTTATCCTTCTTCTCATTGCTGCGATAGATTATTTTATTTATTTGTAAACTGATAATTATTGAATTTTGTGCGTTCAGGAATTTCATGCCAGGAAAGAAGTTTAAAAAAGTTTATTAAAAATAGTTTTAAAGTTATCCTATATAAAAAATTGGTGTAGCGAGGTGTCTCAAAAATCTCGCAATCATTGTAGTCGAATACCTGACTGGCTTTTTATTACCTAAAGTCGTTTTTTACCTTAAATTTGAAATTTTGAAAATTGAGTCTACAAATATTCCTTTTTTATAAGAAAAATCATAGAAAACCTTATGCGAATTTAGAAAAGTTTGTGATTTTCAATACTCTTGCGCGGGTCAATTAAAACTTTCAAATTATCAAATAAATTACTGTAAATATTATAGATGTTTTATGTTAGTGTTTTCCACAGGAAATTAGACACTTTAAATATGTTATATAAAATCCTTAAGTTTCGAAGAAAACTTAAAATTTCTAAAAAATGTAGGTTGTGTTAGTTTTTTTCAACGGAAATTAGCATTTTTAAACAAAAATCATAGAAATGCACAATTTTCAATAATTTTGGGCTACGTTAGCAGTTTACACCAAAATAGCTATTTTTGAACAAAAATCTATATATATAATATAATATAATATAATATAATATGCTATTTACAATTTTTCATCAAGTTTAGGTTATGTTGGTGTGTTTCACCTGATATTGCTATTTTTAAACAAATAATCATCAAATTTAAATCAATTAAAAATTTTATTAAAAAATCATTAGATTTGAAAAAAGATTTACAATTTGTTAACGATTTTTGGTCGAGTTGCAATTTTACAACGAAAATTGGCATTTTCAAACTAAAATCACTGCCATTTGAACAGGATTAAGAATCTTAATAATTTTGGATTATGTTAGTATTTTTCATGGAAAACTAATGGTATTTTTCATACAAAATAATATAATCTCAAAGAGTATTTACCATTTTTCAACATCTTTCGGTTATGTTCGTGGATTTCACATAAAATTTATAATTTTAAACAAAAACTCATTAGATTTAAATCCAATTTTTTTTTCAAAATTATAAAAATACAACCTTCAACAATATTGTATTTTTTTAGTGTTTATCGCCGGATATTGATATTGTAATTTAAAAAATCATTAGATTTCAAAGAAGATTACAAATTTTAAACAGATTTAGAATCTTTTAACAATTTTGTATTATGTTAGAGAGTTTCGTGAGAAATTTGTATTTTTAATAAAGTTTCAAAGAAGGTTTACAATTTGGAAACAATTTTAGTTTATCGTAACAAAAGTTCTGTCAACATTTTTCACAGGAAATTGGTTATTTTAATCAAAAATTATTTAATTTCGTAGAAGATATGCAATCTTGAACAATTTTTTATTATGCTTTACTAGTGTTTTCTGACGGAAATCGATATTTTAAGTTTAAAAAATTCTAAGAATTTTTATATTATCATTATTCTTCAGTCATGAAATTCACATTTTCTTGGCGTGTTACATGAGTAATCGGCACTTTGAATACAAAATCATTGGATTTCAATGAAGATAAAATTTTTTTATTTAATTCAACAGACAAGAAACGCGCGTATTTGTTTTCTAGCGTCTCAAAAAATAATCATCTGCATTAATGACTTGATTTTCGTAAAAGGATCGTGTGGCGATACACAGAAGTAAACTTAAATTATGTGAAAAAAATCTTAATTCGAGTCAAGTATATCTGAACAAAAAAAAAGTATGATTGAATTCTTAAGTTCAAATATTGACGTCTTAAGTTCAGCCACATTTTTGCTGTATTTAGGTGCATCTCTTAATTTAATGGGTTTAAATAAAATTTTAGTTGACATTTAGTTAAAATTTTAACGTAGTAATAATAGTTTTCCATATTTTTTTAGCAAAAAAATGTCTGTCATACAGTGATGTCCACCCCCATTCGATTCTAGCCCAACCAAGTGCTGCTCAACTTCAGTGATCGAACGAGAAGCCCTAAACAGTTGCACATATTCAAACGAGCGCATGTGGAATTGTTACAGAATTAATATGCACATAATAAGTAGAAATGCAAATATGAAATCTGGATGCAGAAATCCATTATATTGCTATTTGGTATTGAATATTGGGTATGGTTTCCATCAAATGATAAAATAATTTTTCCTTGCGGGTCCTCGCGGTTATTTTGACTGGTTTAAAAAGTCGACGCCGGCGCTCGACGCTTATCGATCTCTCAAAATTATACGAGACTGCGGCAAACCATTCGTTCGTGATTCAAATTAATTGGACGATAGGGGCCAATAACAGGATTATTTTATTAATTAACAGGGTCATATTTCACTAACTAATGTTAGCGTATCATGTAACATGTCCGAACATTTTCCCAGATCAGTAAATCATTCACGTAATTAACAACATTCGCAACACATAGGATTATGTTTTATATTACTAAAACTCCAAGATATGATGAACAATAAAGGTTTAATCCTCTTAGAAATAAAATCTGAATGTAATTATCAATAATAATGACCTAATAAAATCTAATTTTTATTGACTTTTTAAATAATTAATTGTGCATGTAAAGTCATCGGCAAAAGTAAAATAATGTTTATTATTATTATATTCATCCATAGGCAAATAGTTTTAATATATCTTCCTGAATTTAAATTATATTTTGAAGTTACTTGCCGAAAAAATGAAAGCTTATATTTTATTTCGAAGTGAAAACGATATTAAATAAAACCTATGTATATATTGTATTAGATACGTAGATAGGATATAAGTCTGGACTATAAATGAATGGAAAAAATAAAAAACCATTACGAATGTTCTTTTTTAACTGCGTTTTTTAATTGATGAATCTTAATCGTCTCGATTTGAAAAAATGTACCACTGTTGACTATTTTTGAAATATTTCAATTAAATAAAACGCTTTCGGATTGAAATTATTTAACGTTAAAAGCCTCATTTGCGACTTTTTATATTTCTAAGACTTTAGATTTAAAGCTGTTCAATTGGAAATTGTGAAATTATAAACGCTTTAAATTTCTTTTGGTTTAATTTTTTAAGCTAAATATTAACAGTCATTCCATTTCAAGAGCCTGCAGTTTGTGATTATTCCATTGATTTCAAATAACAGTCAATAATGATCAACATTTTTGCGTAATACTTTTGATAAAATGTCCCGTAACACTTAATATTAATTTATGATACTATTCATACTATAGAATGAGAGGATTTTTTTAAACGCTGAAGTCAACATCAAATAAATCGTGAAAAAAGTTATTTTTCCCATATTTTTAAATATTTTTATCTGTTCTGCATATATTTTAAAAAGATTTCTCAAACTTATAGTTTATCTCTTGAGTTATCCTTAATTGAAAAACAAATATTTTAGGCGGTTTAGAAACTTTTTATTTTTTTAAATCTCATTATCTAAAAGGGTCAATTTCTTGGCAATCATAATTACGGTGCCGCTGGGCTGAAAATACAAAATTCTCGAAAATCGATATTGGCTAGTACTGAAATACGGATAAAAGTGAATAGCTAAATTTTCCATTTTTGTATGCATCATTGAAACTCTAAATGCATTTTTCCTGGAATTTATTAAATATCACAACTTAAAATATCCGCGTTTACTATATTCCTTGCACATGTTGCAATATGAAATGGTAAAATTGACTACATTCCAGGAGAAATGCGTTCAGAGTTTAAATTATGCACGATGCAATAGAAAATTTAGCGATTTACTTTTTTTCGTGAAATTTTGTACGTATTACAAATAAAAAACTCTAATGACTTGGAAATCTAAAATGGTTATACGGCGTCGCAATAAGGTCAAAAATTTGTTATCGCGAAAAATTGAAAACATTTGCCTGTGGGTACGAAAATTTTGGTATTTTTAGTTTTTCCATGGATACGGATACCCAAATTTCGGTACGAATAATACGTCCTGGAAAAGGGACTGTTTTTACCGAAATTTCGAAACAAATATCCAGCTTTTTGTGGTTCACGTAGACACTGTCTTTTTTATGTACTATTTTTGGTATTAAATAAATATCTTAACGAATCTTCACAAAAACAAAAACTAAAAAAATAAAGTAAAAAAAGACTAAAAAAATGTATTGGATAAAAATCAACCAAATCTTAAACAGTGTTATTTTTGCCCATTTTCAAACAAATCATAACTTGAACAAAAGTTACCTTTTCTTCATTTTACTTTTTGATTGGCATTTAATACAAAAAATGTAGGTACATGAAATAAATTACCATAATTTTCGAAAAGATAGGGACATTTTTTTAAATTCTCGAAATTAAACATTTTTGACCTCACTGCGACACCACTTGACCATTTTTCATTAAAAAAAGTCATTAGAGATCTTTACTTGTGCGTGGCAACTTGTCAGCATTATCCATTTTAGAAAGTCAAAACTTTTGTATTTTCGACCCACCCCACTATACATATCATTTTAAAAAATCAGCGCAAAATTTAAAAATTTTTAATTAAAAATGTTTGAAAGCCAATACTGCGTTTAGTTTTTATTCAACATCTTTAAGTTTTGCAAATTCGATATTGTTCCATTCTTAATTTAAAAATGTGTTTTGATGTATATATATATATATATATATCCCCCCCCTGGCGGATAAAATGTTTACAGGAAAGTACCACATTTCTGAAACTGTAATTTTTTGTTAAAACTTGTAAAAAATTGTACACAACTTAATAGAAAAATACAATTAAATAGATATTAATCACTCAAAGTAGAAAAATAATAATACGGTACAAATTTCTACAATTTAAAATTTGTATACATTTTTATTATTAATTTGTTGTAATTAATTTGTTTATTATCCGGACAAATTTTCTTCTTTCTAGTATATTGTTGTATTTTGTTGTAGTTGTAATTTCCTAGAAGAATTTTCAAAGAAGTATAACTACAAGAATCTACAGGAATTTACAGCCTTTGCAGCCAAAAGTTGCTATTTTTCAATCTAATATGACCTAGTATGACAAACTCCAAACATAATATTAAAACAAATATTTAGAAAAGACTCAAAACTAAGGTTTTTGTTGTTTAATAACGAATATTATCTTTTACTATCCCAACATTCCTTTAAAGTTCAGACACAGAAGCTTTTCTTGTAATAGCGACCATTTGCGCTAGTTCATTTAAAATGTTCTTTTTCTAATATTCTAATGATTGTCATCCTAGGTCGAAAAACAACAATTTTTTGGCTCAAAAACATGCGAAATCCTGTAGTTTTGCTTTTTCGTAAATTATTGTAGGAAATTAAAATCACAATAAAATACAATAATACACATAAAAGTACAAAATTCGTCCGAACAATAGACAAAAGTTGTACTTTTCTGTAATTTTGGTTGTAATGTATTGAATTTATTTGCAAGTTCCTGTAAAAGCGGTTTTAGCTTTTTGTGCTCCTGTGTAAACATTTAACCAGAGTGTGGCGATGAATATAAATTTTTTTTTAAATTTGAAAGTTTAAAAAAATTCTTGTTCTCTAATGTTTCAAAATTACAAATATACGGTCTTTGCAAATAGTCATTTAGTTTAGCGTACAATTTATGAGAACTGGAAAGAAGAAAAAGTTTTCGTTCGTGCGCGAATCAAGACTAAAAATAAGTTTCCATTCACTAGTCTGTGAATGGAAAGGCGTCAATGCAAGTCGACAAATCCATTCACCAGGCAAAATGCACACGCGAATGCAATCTTTTTAGAATGTCGAATGGAATGTATCGCGGCGGCAAATTAAACCTTTGCAGTAATTCACATGCCTTTTTCATATCTACATTATATAAATTTTTCGTTGGTACGCAAACCCAGTATGGATTTAAAAATGTCCTGTTCGAATGATACGACAAAATATAGTAGTAAACATATATGAAGTTATTCATGTAGAAACAGCAGATTGGAATATATCCGTCCCATGTTCTATTCATGTAGAAATGATACAGAAGTTTTACCCACATCAATACATTCCTAAAATTAATTTCAAAGTTTAAGACATATATTACTACCGCTAGCCGGGGCTAACTAGGATACGCTGGGGAAAGTGGGCCAATCATAATTTCATACTTTATCATTTAATTTCTCATTTTCTTAATAAAAATCCAACAGATTTTTCATTTTTTTCTGTAAAATAAGTGTCAAAGTTTCCTTCAGAGTCTGTTTGGTTCAATTTCGTTAGAAGGTTTTGATAAAAATAATATATATATAAGATGTTCATTTTCTGCATTTTGGTTACGGAACGTCCATTACTTAAGACACGCACCCCCCCCCCCACCCACGTTGGTAAGATTATATATTTTTTACTCAGTATATCAATCATTGTTAATGTTAATGAAGCACGATTTTTTGACAAAATAGTTAAATTATCAACTAAGAAAGATACTTTTCGAACCAAACATGAAATAGTCAATTTTTCAATTGAAAAAATTAATTTTCAACAAGAAAACAACGAATTTTCAACCTATTTGATTGAAGCAAAAAATACGAATTTCGAACCAAATGGTTGAATCCTTAATCAAAAAGATGTATTTTTAACAAACCAGATACATTTTTAACCAGAAAGATGAATTTTCAACATAATGCATGAATTTTACACCAAATAGTCGATTTTTCAACCTATAGATGATACATTTTCAATTAAAAATGGAAGTCAAATTTTCAGGTAAAAAAAATTAATTTTTAACAAAGAAGAAACGAATTTAAAAACAAGTTGAACTTTTAATAAAAAATATGAATCTCTAAAAAATTGAAGTTTCAAAAAAGTAGTTTATCTCTCACCCAAGTAGTTGAGGATTTACCCAAAAAGATGATTTTTTAACCAAATTCTTCAATTCTCAATCAAAAGATAAACTTTTCACCAAGAAGATTAATTTTCTACCAAAAAAGCCAAATTTTTAACAAAGTACATACATTTCCTAAAAAACTGTTGAATTTTTAAGCCAAAAAGATGAATTATCTAAACAACAGTTGAATTTCAAACCCGACAATATGATTTTTCAACAAAAAAGTTAATTTTGTATCAAATGGTTAAATATTCATAAAAATAGCTTACTTTTTACTAAATAGTTGAATTTTGAATCAAAAATATAAAATTTCCACAAAAAAGTTTATTATTAACCAAAAGGTTAAAATTCTGACTAAACTGTTGGACTTTTAAGCCAAAATAACGAATTTTCTACAAAACAATTCAATTTTCAAACCAAAATGATGAGTTTTTAAATAAGATAATAAATTAACAGAAAAAATGTTTTGAAAAGTAGTTTAACATTTAACAGTTTAGTTTAATTTTGAAGCATAAAAGAAGAATTTTCAACAAAACATTTATTAGTTGATATTCAAACCAAAAAGGATGAGTTCCCCATCCGAAAGATGATTTTTCTACCAAAAAGACTCATTTTCAATAAAATACATGAATTTGCAACCAAATTATTGAACTTTCAACTAGAAAAGATCAATTTCCAAAGACAAATGTCGATTTTCTAACTCTCGAATAGGTAACATAGTTTATGGATGGACCCTCAGCGAGAAAAATTTATAGACGGTTATAAAATCCAGCCCCAAAATTATATATTATATTATATATTATAAATAAGTTGAAATTGAAATATATCAAAAATAACAAAAGATGAGAGACTCAATTTCTCAACTTAAAATATAAAAATATCTCCTTAGATTATTACATAAAGATAATGTATACAGTTGAGTTGTGTAACAGAAGTTACATCAAATAGGACATGCTCATTAGAAATTAAGAAGGTGGGCTTTGAATGATGGTGGAGTCACGGGAAGTTCGTTCTAAGTCCTTGCCTCGCGAGCTGGTTTTCATATATTGAGACTAGCCGCAGGCAATTGCGTTGACGAATGTTAGCACGTATAAAACGCAAATTGTAAGTCCTAGATATTTTCATCCCATCTCGCATCGTCATTTTCCAAATAAGCAAAAAGAAAATTTCCCAAATTCTCAAATTATCCTAGGAATCCTTGTTCAAACTTGAAAGTAGAGCATGTCAAATCAGTTATATACTTGTACCATTTTTTATGAAATTTTTACCATATTTTATGAATCTTGTAAAAATGATGGAATCGATTTCCAATGCGATGTCTATTTTTCGTTGATTGATATTTATATTTTGTGCTGATTATACAATTATCTGAAAATTTATGTGTTCCCGATGCTGAAGAAACAAGTGTTGATATTCTGCGAGTGAAAATTTTCGTAAAATCACTATACCGGAAATAGGAAACTCAAAAATTTCAAAAATAAGGGAAAAATTCTGTGTTGAAAATCGATTTGTGCCATGATTGTGTGAAAATTTAGCACGTTTCCTGCGAAAATCGATCAAGGAGAACACGCGAATACGCGTAAAGTCCAACCTCATGTCATTTCCTTTAGTTTCCTTTACGAAAATAGTTTCAAATTCGAGTCTGAATGACGGATATTAGCACAGCGAAGATTCAACAAGTTTTCATACGAAGCGGTTAAGGAGAAAATTTTATTTCAAAGTGACTACGATTACTTTTAATGTGTTATTAAATTCAATGTTATTATTTTGCCATGCATTTGCAACGATCATAGGTCAACTGCATAGCTGGTGCCACCACTCGGCCATAGTACATTTGCAATTCAGATTTCCAGGGGGCTGATTGTAACGAGCGCATAAATTTGCATTTGATCCGCTAGGAACAGCACCATCACTCCTGTGAAATGCGCGGTTTCGATTTGAAATATTCGAGCAAAAAGTAAAAAGATTGGCAAGCAACATTGCAGGGCATTAAACATTAAAATGTTTAATAAGCGACAATAAGTTCTTCTGAGATTAGATTTTTCTGGAATAAATGTATATAAGAGATTAGTCATGTGATGTTCAAGTAGAGTATATTCAAAATAACCAAATTATGATTATGATCCTTTAGACATAGAACACTTTGACAGCAGAAAATACCAATTTTATATTGGTTATCAGTTTGGCGACACAAATTCGTTAATCTAGACCAAGTAGAGAGCTGTTTTGTCTTTCGTTTATACGGTTAAGACCTCCGGGTAGTCGGTTCTACGAAACTGTAATATAAACAATTTGCGTGGCCGGACTTTATCGTTAAATCCGGTGAAGTGTGAAATTATGAAGTCACGAACATTCTTCACATGAGAAGACGTATTACGATATCTGCAAAGGAATTAGTCATAATTAGAGTAGGGATATGTAGAGGGAGATAGAGAGAAAAGGTAATCTGTAAGAGAGAGAAAGCATGAAAAAGTGGGGAGCTAAGGACCGCTGCGACGGCACCGAACCTCCCAACGACGAAGTCGCGAGGGTTTAGACTTTAGAGATATGAACTTGTACTCAGACGCGTCCGGTTTTTCTTTTGTCAAATTGTACATCGGAAATAGCTGAATAAATTCATATCTGTAATTTCCTTATCTAAAATCAATAGTTTCAATTCATTTAGCTATTTTTACCTAAATTACCATTTTCAAAGCGAATAGAGGAACACTCATCGAAGGTTTGGGTTTTTAAACCCTTAATTGCGGAACGGACCAGGGAGACTTTTTCAGAGGATGGATTTCTTCGTTGATAAATTTAACTAAATTCATTGCAATAATTTAATATCGAATATTAACTTCACGGACATTCAAGTTTTGAACTAGTTTCGCGCCAAATTAAACTCCGCGTGTTACAGGATAATTTTTTGGTGATAGCGGTGGTATACCGCAAATCTTTCGCGAGTGAAAAGTGACTGGAAGACTGACTGAAAAGTGACGGGAAAACTGAGTGAAAAAGTGACTAAAAAACGGAGTGAAAATTCTGAGTGTTCTCCGCCCGCTAGGACATATGTTTTTGTGAAGGACAATCCAAGGATGAAGGACCAGAGGAAAAGATGAAGGCTACTACTTCCTATTCATCAACCCACCTTCGACTGTGTCATAAAGAAAAAGGTAAAAAAGCGTAAGAGGATAGGAAAGGCCGTGAAGAAAACGAGCGAAGGCCTGGATTGGAATCGGAAGAACAGGACGGAAAAGGAGCAGAGAAAACCCGCGGTTTCTCCTCAGAAGGTATTTTGGGCGGTTTTTTAAACCTGGAGGCTCGAGGGTACGGTCCACTCGTACCAGGGATCGCAGTCGGTGGTCTGTTGGGTTCCGCTAATCATCCGCCTGGACAATTGCAGGCTCTGAGGACATCCTAGACGAAGAAGGAAGTTGCAGTACCTGAAGAAACTTCATTCCTGGCGAAGGATACCTGTAAAAAGGATCTGGGAATTCTGGAATACAAAAATCATTTAATAGTAAGTCGATTTGCAAAAATATTTTTCCGTTTTGTTGCGAGCCAATCTCGGGTAGGATTTTTATGTTCGCAAAAGTGATTAAAAAAATATATATTGTGAATTGTTAATGTTGTTATTTTTGGAAACAAAAATTTGTAGTTTAGATCGATTATCGCAATTTTTGTGAAAATAAAATTTTTTTAAATTCAAAATGCGTACGCGAAGTGGGGAAAGTAGAGCAGGGAAGGGTGGCCATGGAGCACGCAGTGTTATCACTACGAGAAAGGCGAGCGATGCAAACGTCACGGAGGAATAGGCAGGGCCAAGTTCGGGTCGAAGCAACCAGAGAAGGGCCGCTAATAGATATATGTAGGTCGGCCGGTAGTCGTGGAGCTGGAACCGCTCGCGGCCTCGGTCAAGAAAACAGAACTAATTTTAATTTAGATTTTGAAGAAGAAATTGAGCAAAATTCTATTGATGATTTTGACCTCGGAAGGGAGGATAACGAAGGTAGAATGGATGTTAGAGCAGGGCGAGTGGTTGGAACTGATAGAATCGATAACAGACGCTCAAAAGGAGCCTGAAAATCCGATCCCATTCAAGGCTGCTCTTGAATTTTTTCCTAAAAGTTTCGATGGAGAAAACATGCCGGTGGGCAGATTTATCAGCGATTGTTTATTTGTACGGGACTAAATTGCGTCAAAAGATCGAAATTATTTATTTCTAATGGTTCGTTCTCGAGTAGTAGCGAACGCGTTTGATTCATTACCAGACCGCGACATTCACAGCTTAGAGGATTCGCTTAAACATCTTAAAAATACATTTACAGAGCATCGAAGTTTGAGCCAATTAAACACGGCTCTTGCTACGCTAGCACAACGTGAGGGAGAAACTGTATTGCAATACGGATCGAGAGTTAGTAAGAAACTTGCGAGCCTGATTGAATTGATCGAAGATAAAAATTATCCCGAAGCTGCACGTTATATGATAAAATCGGCCCGCGATACGGCATCTGAAAATTTCATAATGGGGTTAAAACATGATTTAGTATGGAGGGTAAGAGTAGGAAGACCAGGAACGTTACAAGAAGCGATAAATATAGAAAAACAAGCAGAATAGGAAGTAGAATTCGAGGGTGGATTAGACAGAAAGGGAGTTGAAAAGAAAGGAGATCAGAATGAAAAATCCGATGATGCGGTGAAAAATATGGGATATTATAATAGCAATACGCGCGGTCGTTTCCGCCCATACTACAGTGACGCTCGAGCTAGGAAATGTGAGGCAGGTCGCAGCACAGGTAGAGGCAGAGTTCGGGGTGGTGGTAGCAGTAAAGAATTAAGCAAAGGCGAAAGTTCGAGACCGTCTGAAATTTCATATCATAAATGTGAGTTTTTATGGAAGGGATTGTTTTAATTGCAACCAGAGTGGGAATTTCTCTCGTGATTGCAAATATACACCAAAAAATTTGCCTGAATGTTTTGTCTAGAAAAACCGATCATTTTGCTCGAGATTGTCCTGAAAAAGAAAACGATCGTCGTAATAAAAATAACGTAAATTATAATTACTGCAAAAAATCAGGTCACTCATATAAGCAATGTTTTAAACGTTTAAATATGGTAGCTGCAAATCGGGAAAATAAAAAGGATAATTGAAACGAGTAGTAAGTTCGTCTGAATGGTGCGACGGCGAGCTTGATCAAAATACAGCATCGATCCGACGGTTAGTGTTAAAGTTCAATACTCCTGGGAAGGCATCTTCACCTAACGTTGATTTAAATAGCAAAAATATTACAAATGGAAAGGGCACTTTTGTGGTAGATACAGGAGCTGAATTAAATTTAATCAAGAGAAGAAAGGTAAAAACGGGTACACCTGTAGATTTTTCAGTTAAATATAATTTATTTGGAATTACAGACCAAAGCGTAAAAAATTCTGGGAAGTATATATAGATATAAAAGGGGTTGCTTGTCCATTCCAAATAGTGCCAAACAATTTTCCTGTGAGTTGCGACGGTATGTTGGGAATGCCTTTCCTAACTGATTCAGTAATTTATCTACCGACAAAAACAATGAAGCATAAATTAGGAGAATTTCCATTTACTACCCCACCTAAAAAGGGAACAAGGCTAATTTTAAAAGCAAGAACAAAACGATTAGTAACTTTGCCAGTAATTAATACAGATTTATGTGAGGGTTATTTAATACTCGTGCTTATTGCGTTAACACTAATACCAGAGACGTAGAACTTTCAATTTCACCCGTGATTTTAGAAGAATTTGAAATCGCTAAAATTATTTCGGGATCTGAGAAGGAAGGCAATATTAAAAAGAATTTAGAAACTTATTCGTCAAGCCGAATGGAATAATTAGAGAAGGAACTTCATTTGGGAAATTCAAAAAAAGGAGATCATGATGATGATGTTATTCAACACAAATGTTATTCAACACAATTAATACTGTAGATGATGTTCCGGCAAATAAGGTAACTACAGGTATCCAGCAGTACGCAAAGAAGTAATAGATAAAGAAATAAAAAATAAAAAAAGCCATGGCGCGATATCGCCTTCCAAATCGGCGTATAATTCCCCAATTTGGGTAGTACCAAAAAAAGCAGATTCACAGGGAAACAAGAGGTGGTGAATGTTGATAGACTATTGCGCCCTTAATGAAAAAACTGTAGGGAATGTCTACCCTCTCCCAACTATTACGGACATTTTAGACCAACTCGGGGGCGCTCAGTATCTTACTGTGCTTGATCGCGCGTCCAGATTTCACCAAATCGAAATGGACCCGGCAGACAGGCATAAGACGGCCTTCACGACTTTGTATGGATTATTTGAATTCAATCGAATGCCTTTTGGGCTTAAATCAGCATAGACAATAGAAGAACATAATCAAAAAATAACAAAATTGCTGGGCCGTTTGAAAACAGCGGGACTTGTTTTACAGCCAGATAAATGCAAGTTTTTGTGCAAAGAAATCGGTTACTTGTGTCATGTGGTTTCTAAAGAAGGGGTTAAACCAGATCCGAAAAAATTTGAGGCCGTAAGTAACTTTCCTCGTCCGAAGGGTCGCAAGAATATTAAACAGTTCTTAGGACTAGCCGGTTATTACCGTCGTTTCATACCTAATTTTGCCACAATTGCGAAACCATTAACTTTATTACTAAAGAAAGACTATCCGTTTGTTTGGTCCGAGTCAGCTGAGCAAGCTTTCGAGAAGTTAAAAAATATTCTTTGTACTAAACCTCTGTTACAGTATCCCGATTTTTCAAAACCTTTTATAATTACTACAGACGCATCCGATTATGCCATAGGAGCCATTCTTAGTCAGGGAGAAATTGGGAAAGACTTGCCAATTGCATATGCGTCGCGTACAATGTCTGAAGCTGAAATAAATTATACGACCACTGAAAAGGAGCTTTTAGCTATTATTTTTGCAGTTAAACATTTTAGACCCTATGTGTATGGTCAAAAATTTACTTTGGTCACCGACCATAAAGCGTTGGTTTGGCTTGATCAATTAAAAGATCCCACAATGGGATCCCGATTAGCTCGTTGGAAGATAAAGTTGCAAGGGTACAAGTATAAGATAGTATATAAGCCTGGTAGGGTTAATGCTAACGTGGATGCGCTTTCACGTAATTCAGTAGAGATGGAAATGGGAAATGACGTAAATGACGTAAATGACGGAAATGACATGGGCGATGAGGACAGTGATGAAAATGCTATGGATGACAATGTGTCCGTGAACTGCTTCGTAGGAAGCAAAGTTCTTTATCATGAGTACCCGATAGAAAGAGTTTTTGTAAACACATGTGAAATTGATATTGACGATATGGATCTTGTTGAATCATTCTGTAATATCCATAGAGAGACAATAGATGAGAACGCTACGGACGCTGAGATTTGCTTTGAGACAGTAGACGATCCCAAGGCGCTAAGCTCTATACCCAAGCCCAGTTCCGGTCGATGGGGAGCGCGCCAGGGTGTGGAGGTGACAGAAACAGGTTCAAATGTTTCAGTGGGGCGTGGGTTAGTCCGTCGTTTGCTGCCTGCAGCTGGGTCACTCGATGGCCACGAGAGCACAACGGTATCAGGTTGCAGCAGGGCTGGCGGGTCTCCCCTCCCCTCCCTGGTAGTGTGACGGCATGGGCGTCCGGCATCGATCGTGGAAAGCACATGCAAATTGTGGGGGCTATAACAGGGACGGGGTAAGGTGACTTTTTGCGTCATCGTTCCCTCTTTTCGGAGGGGTGGTCTCCATGTGGGAGGTACGCTCTCCGAGATTTGTCTCTGGGGGAGGTGGCCTCTATTGTGGAGGGACGCTCCCCGGGAGAGGTGGTCTCAATGGAGGAGGCACGCTCTCCCGGAAGGAAGTTTCCTCTGGTGGAAACTCTCCTTCCCAATAAAAGGGTTTTTGGTGGACCAGCTGGCCACGCGGAAGTGTGTGAATCCGTAGAGCTTGATGAAAGGCCATGTGGATCAGGAAAAAGTGCCGGCGGAGTTCTGGGAGAATCCGTAGCGATGTTCTCGAAAAATCTGGGGAGGTGGTCTCAGTGAAGGAGGCACGCTCTTCGGATTAGGTCTCAGGAGACAGGGGCAGGGAGCCCTTGCTTCTCGGAGGGGTGGTATCAATGTAGGAGACACGGTCTCCGAGATGGGTCTCAGGGGTCTCAATTGAGGAGACACGCTCTCCCGGAATGATGTTTACTGATGTGGAGATGTTGAGTGGAACCGATGGACTATCGACAGATGTTGTAAATGATAGAGATGGTGATTATGACGATGAAGTTTTAGACAGAAATGAATTTGAGAATTTGAGTGGAGTTTGGGGAGACGTTTTAGCAATTTTGCGTGAAAATGATGACGCAGACGAGATACCCGAAAAGAGAAAAGAATGAGATAAAACTGTTTATTTAGAGACGAGTTAGATTTTGCATGCAGGTTCAAAGCAAGGGAATGTAGTACTTACTCCGCTGTTTCAGCTCAGTAGAGATAAGGAGTGGATGAGAGATGACCACATTCTTAATTTTGTCTCGTGTGACGGGGTGCTCACTACACCCCTAGGTCGTGAGCTTGTAGATAATTCGACTATCAATCCCTCGTACCTAAAAGATCCAGAAGCGCAAATAGGTTATGTTACATCTTATTCTCATGCTGGACCTATGAATTATAATTTATAGATAAAAGAGAAATTTGATTCAAAAGTTTTTGCAAAAAACATAGAAAACGCGGTGAACACATCAAGAGAAGCCCTTGAATCGACAAAAAATAAAAGTTTTAGTATATCTCATGAGGGGAATGGATTCGATAAATTGCCATGGGCCGTGATAGAAAAAATATTTAGAACTCATTTTGGTAAAGGTGGTTTTCAGATAACAGTATGCACAGGCGAGAATGAAATTCCTGAGGTAGAAAAGCATAAATAATAAATAAATAAAACAAATAAAAAATTTTACTCAGTAATTTTGAACATTGTATTAAAATCCTTTAGATCAGACTATACGTGAAATGAATCATGGAACTGACCTGACATTCGCAAGGCCGTTCAGCCAGCCGACTTCCTAAAACAGCATTACTTTAGATAGAAAGAGAAGTAGATAAGAAAGCATATATGTAAAATTAGACTGCTTGATCTAAAACTGCGTAGAAGAAAAGGGGGAGAGAAAGGCGAACATGTAGCTAAAAGAAATGGGTGTTGTAGACAGGGGGAGCGGAGATGCAAGTAGCTAACCGTGGCGCAATGCTGGGCCGTGCGGGTAAGGGGGGTCGTTGAATCCTTTCGCCGGCGGACCTTCTTCTCTGTTTGGGACACTCAAGGGTGAATTGAAATTATGAATTTCAATTCAAATTAGAAGGAGAATGGGAACGAAACTGAATGCAAAATCTGTGGAAGGAGATTATAAAATTTGTTTAAAGACTTAATTATAATTTTCATTATTTCAGGCCAAAATGCGAAGGAGATCTGCCCGTAATTTTTAAATATTACTACATAACTGATATAGTAATTTAGACAAGAATATTATTTATGATAACATCGAATTTATTACAAAAATTTTGAATATTAAGACGGTTAAGTCATAACGAATATGGAATTGTTTTGAAATTAGAATTCCGATCGAGGTGAAAATTGGTTAAATTTAATCAAGAAAAGAATCTGTATACTTTAATCTAGAAACAGATAAAGTTATCAAAAAATATCTGAAACAATAAAGAATCAAAAGGGGAGAATTAAAAAAAATCAAAATATTCAATCATTTCGGATTCAAAATTCTGTAAAGCTAGAAAACTAACAAAAATCTTTGAGAACAAACTTTATCGCTATGAGACGCGTAGGCGTAACGTAAAGCCATACATTTAAAGTGCTTAACGGAGGCAGAAGTGACGAGTTACGAGTTTCGTGAACAAGTCCGAGACACGAGGTCTCCTTCATGCTAAACATGCTTATAATATAAAACTGTCGTTTCAAAAGTTCGAAGTTGGTCCTAGAAAAAATTGTACTCTGTCGTTTCAAAAGTTCGAAGATGGTCCTAGGAAATATTATACTTCATTTCAAAATATTAATTTGATTTGCCAATCCAAAAAAAAATTAAAAAAATAAAATAATTAAAACTGAAATAAAACGGAAGACCACAGTCCTTTTGTCCCAGCCAGCAGTTCAAACTCCCAATATTCCATCATTGTTAGGGTCATCACGATTCAGGCCCATAACCATAATCTTTACTGCTTTACAGACAGGCATCCTTATTTCAGAGAGAGAGAGAGAGAGAGAGAGAGAGAGAGAGAGAGAGAGGTGTCCATTTCAATGCCCTAAAAATGATGCAGGTATAGGCTGAAGGGTGCAGACCAGAAAAAGTGGTATTGAGTTGATCTTTCTTTTCACGAGGGACGGAGAAGTTTTCCCGTCACTGCGAATTTAGAAAGTTTCATTTAACATTTCTACTTTTAAATAAAATAAAATCTTGTTATATATTCATTTATATTGATTGGTTTTAGGATTAGATTGGAATAGTAAACAGCAGGATTTTCTATGCAGTAAAACTGAATTTAGATATTAAAATATAATAAATGAATTTTAAAACTTTAACTGACATTGTATTGAAAATATTTATCAAGATCATAGCATTGAAGAATTTGGAATGAATTGAATTTTTGGATTAATTGCATTTTTGATTTTGAAGTAATTACATGTTTATAGGAATATTATGACAGTTGACACGTATGGCCGTCATGTTTGTTTTGCAACTATCATGAACCTAGAATTAAAAGTAGTAGAAAAAGTAACAATAGCTAAACTTACCTTCCTAATGGCAGATTTCCAACGCAGCCAATTGCAACACTAAAGGTTCATTCATAAGGAAGCACTAAATTCCTAAGATGTTGAAATTTAAAGAATGAAATGCAAATTTCATCACTGGAAGATGCAAACTAAATTTAAAATCCTAATTTTGCAAGCTAATTGAAAAAGACACTTTATGAAAGTGCCTTTTTATTAAAAAGGGGAGTGTAACGAGCGCATAAATTTGCATTCTATCCGCTAGGAACAGAACCATCGCTTCTGTAAAATGCGCGGTTTCCATTTAAAATATTCGAGCGAAAAGTAAAAAGATTGGCAAGCAACGTTTCAGGGCAAATCGGCATGAGAAATGTTTAATAAGCGATAATAAATTCTTGTGAGATTAGATTTTGCTGGAATAAATGTATATACGAGATTAGTCATGTAATGCTTAAGTAGAGTATATTTAAAATAACCAAATAATGATTATGATACTTTAGACATAGAACACTTTGACAGCAGGAAATACATATTTGATATTTGCTATCAGATTGGCGACACAAAGTCGTAAATCTGGACCGAGTAGAGAGCTGTTTCGTCTTTCGTTTAGACGATTAAGACCTCCGGGTAGTTGGTTCTACGAAACTGTAATATACACAATTTGCGAGCCTGGACTTTATCGTTAAATCCGGTGAAGTGTGAATTTATGAAGTCACGAACTTTCTTCACATGAGAAGACGCATTACGATATCGGTAAAGGAATTAGTCATAATTAGAGTAGGGATATATAAAGCGAGATAGAGAGCAAAGTTAATTTGTAAGAGAGAGAAAGCTTAGGCTCTAGAGATCTCAACTTGTACTCGGACGCGTCCGTTTTTTCGTTTGTCAAATTTTACATCAGAAATAACTGAATGAATTCATTTTTCTAATTTTCTTTATACTAAATCAGTAGTTTCGATTCATTTTGTTATTTTTTTTACTTTAATTACCATTTTCAGAGCGAATAGAGGAAAACTCGTCGAAGGGTTGGGTTTTTAAACCCTTAATTGCGGAACGGACCAAGGAGACTTTTCAGAGGATAGATTTCTTCCTTGATAAATTTCGCGAGTATAAAGTGACTGGAAAACTAAGTGAAAAGTGACTGGAAAACTAAGTGAAAAGTGAATGGAAAACTGAGTGAAAATTCTGAGAGTTCTCCGCCTGCCAGGACATTTGTGTTTGTGCAGGATAATCCGAGGACGAAGGACCTGAGGAAAAGAAGATGGCCGCTACTTCCTATTCATCAACACACCTTCGATTGTGTCGTCAAGAAAAAGGTTAAAAAGCGGAAGAGGATAGGAAAGGCCGTGAAGAAGACGAGCGAAGGCCTGGATTGGAATCGGAAGAAGAGGACAGAAAGGGAGCACAGAAAAGCCGCGGTTCCTCCTCAGAAGGTTTTTTGGGCGGTTTTTTAAACCTGGAGGCTCGCTTATCATCCCCCTGGACCATTGCAGGCTCTGAGGACATCCTAGACGAAGAAGGAAGTTGCAGTACCTGAAGAAACTTCATCCCTGGCGGAGGATACCTGTAAAAAGGATCTGGGAATTCGGGAATACAAAAAAAATCATCAAGTAGTAAGTCGATTAGCCAAAATATTTTTATGTTTTGTTGCGAGCCAATCTCGGGTAGGATTTTTATGTTCGTAAAAGTGATTAAAAAAAAATTTATATTGCAAATTGCCAATTTAATTATTTTTAGAAATCAAAATTTAATCAATTGTAACAATTTTTGTGAAAATAAAATTCTAAACGAAAAAAAAAAATTCAAAATACGTACGCGAAGTGGGGAAAGCAGAGCAGGGAAGGTTGGCCGTGGAGTACGCGGTGTTATCACTGCGAAAAAGGCGAGCAATGCGAACGTAGCGAAAGTACAGGCAGGGCCAAGTTCGGGTCGTAGCAACCAGAGAAGGGCTGCTAATAGATATAGGTCGGTCGGTAGCCGTGGAGCTGGAACCGCTCGCGGCCCCGGTCTAGAAAACAGAACTAATTTTGATTTAGATTTTGAAGAAGAAATTGAGCGAAATTCTGTTGAGGATTTTGACCTTGGAAGGGAGGATAATGAAGGTAAAATAGGAGTTAGAGGAGGACGAGAGGATACAACTGATAGAATCGATAATAGACCTGTTTCAATTTATCGTGCGCCTGTACAATCTGGCGCCCCGCGCCCTTCTAGCTCTGACGGCGGTGGCTCATCAAGCGATAGCTCAGGGATGTTTGCACCCCCTCAAAAGGAGCCTTAAAATCCGATCCCATTCAAGGCTGCTCTTGAATTTCTTCCTAAAAGTTTTGATGGAGAAAACATGCCGGTGGGAGACTTATTAGCGAATGCTTATTTGCACGGGACTCAATTGCGTCAAAAGACCGACATTATATATTTCTGATGGTTCGTTCTCGCGCAGTAGGGAACGCGTTTGATTCATTACAGGACCGCGACCTTCACAGCTTAGAGGATTTGCTTAAACATCTTAAAAATACATTTACAGAGCACCGAAGTTTGAGCCAATTAAACACGGCTCTCGCTACGGTAGCACAACGTGAGGGAGAAACTGTATTGCAATACGGATCGAGAGTTAGTAAGGTACTTGCGAGCCTGATTGAATTGATCGAAGATAAAAATGATCCCGAAGCTGCACGTTATATGATAAAATCGGCCCGCGATACGGCATCTGAAAATTTTATAATGGGGTTAAAACATGATTTAGTATGGAGGGTAAGAGTAGGAAGACCAGGAACGTTACAAGAAGCAATAAATATAGCAAAACAAGCAGAATGGGAAGTAGAATTTGAGGGTGGATTAGACAGAAAGGGAGTTGAAAAGAAAGGAGATCAGAATGAAAAATCCGATGAAGTGGTAAAGAATAAGGGATATTATAGTAGCAATACGCGCGGTCGTTTTCGCTCATATTACAGTGACGCTCGAGCTAGGAAATGTGAGGCAGGTCGCGGCAGAGGCAGAGGCGGAGCTCGGGGTGGTGGTAGCAGTAAAGAATTAAGCAAAGGCGAAAGTTCGAGATCGTCTGAAATTTCATGTCATAAATGTGGAGAACCGGGCCATTTGGCACGAGGATGTGTGCGCACAGTGAGTTTTGATGGAAGGCGTTGTTTTAATTGCAACCAGAGTGGGCATTTCTCTCGCGATTGCAAATATCCACCAAAAAATTCGCCTGAATGTTTTGTCTGTAGAAAAACTGATCACTTTGCTCGAGATTGTCCTGAAAAAGGAAAGGATAGTCGTAATAAAAATAACTTAAATTGTAATTACTGCAAAAAACCAGGTCACTCATATGAGAAATGTTTTAAACGCTTAAATATGGTAGCTGCAAATCGGGAAAATAAAAAGGATAATTTAAACGAGAAGTAAGTTCGTCTGAATGGTGCGACGGCAAACTTGATCAAAATGCAGCACCGATCCGACGGGTAGTGTTAAAGTTCAATACCACTGGGAAGGCTTCTTCACCTAACGTTGATTTAAATAGCAAAAATATTAAAAATGGAAAGGGCACTTTTGTAGTATATACAGGAGCCGAATTAAATTTAATCAAGAGAAGAAAGTTAAAAACGGGTACACCTGTAGATTTTCAAGTCAAATATAATTTATTTGGAATTACAGACCAGGGCGTAAAAACTTCTGGGGAAGTATATATAGATATTAAAAGGGTTGCTTGTCCATTCCAAATAGTGCCAAACAATTTTCCTGTGAGTTGCGATGGTATGTTGGGAATGCCTTTGCTAGCTGATTCAGTAATTTATCTGCCGTAAAGGATGAAAGTACTCGTGTTTATTGCATTAACACTAATACCAGGAAGTAGAACTTTCAGTTTCACCCGTGACTTTAGAAGAATCTGAAATCGCTAAAATTCTTCCGGGATCTGTGAAGGAAGGCAATATCAAAAATAATTCAAAAATTAATCCGTTAAACCGAATGGAAGAATTAGAAAAGGAACTTCATTTCGGAAATGTAAACAAAGAAGAGAAGGAAAGTCTTTTGAAAACTGTAGCCAAATTTCCTTATCAATTTTTCATGAAAGGGGATAAATTGGGATGCACAAATGTTATTCAACACAAAATTAATACTGTAGATGATGTTCCGGTAAATAAGGGTAACTACAGGTATCCAGCAGTACACAAAGAGGTAATAGATAAAGAAACAAAAAATCTAAAAAGTCATGGTGCGATATCGCCTTCAAAATCAGCGTATAATTCACCAGTTTGGGTAGTACCAAAAAAAGCAAATTCACAGGGGAACAAGAGGTGGCGAATGGTGATAGACTATCGCGCCCTTAATGAAAAAACTGTAGGGGATGCCTACCCTCTCCCAAATATTACGGACATTTTAGACCAACTCGGGGGCGCTCAGTATTTTACTGTGCTTGATCTCGCCTCCGGATTTCACCAGATCGAAATTGACCCGGCGGACAGGCATAAGACGGCCTTTACGACTTTGTATGGATTATTTGAATTTAATCGAATGCCTTTTGGGCTTAAATCAGCTCCCGCCACGTTCCAACGAATGATGGATCTTGTTTTATCAGGGCTTCAAGGGGTTGAAATGTTTGTCTATATGGACGACATTGTAATTTATGCAAAAACAATAGAAGAACATAATAAAAAATTAACGAAATTGCTGGGTCGTTTGAAAACAGCGGGACTTGTTTTACAGCCAGATAAATGCAAGTTTTTGTGCAAAGAAATCGGTTACTTAGGTCATGTGATTTCTAAAGAAGGGGTTAAACGAATTTATCTTCTTTGGTTGAAAATTTGGTTAAAAGTTGAACAATTTTGGTTAAAACTTCATTTTTTTGTTGAAAATTCATCTTTTATGGTAGAAAATTAATCTTCTTGATTGAAAATCACCTTTTTGTTTAAAAATACATAATTTTATTTGAAAATTAATCTTTTTGGTTAGAAATCTACTTATTTTGTTGAAAATTCGTCATTTGGCCTTAAAAACTCAATTTGGTTGAAAAAGAACCTATTCTGTTGAAAAATCGTCTTTTTTAATGAATTCTACTGTTTGTTTATATTAAATAAAAATCTTTTTTGTTATTGTATCAACTATTACATTTTTCGTTAAGAATTCATCTTTTTTAGTCAGAAAAATTCAACTTTATTAAACACTCATTCCATCCGTAAATCCATGCGTACATCCATCCATCAATCCGTCTATCCAAAAATCAAGATAAAGAAATTGTTCGTTTGAAAAATGCCTACAAAAATACCAACTCACTAATTTTTAATGTAACTTGTTTTTTTGTTTGTTTTTTTTATGATCCTAAGAGGTAAAAATTTATTCTTCACAATTTTGTACGCTAGAAAAAATTATAACAGATGAGGTATGATTTAAATAATCCAAATGTAGTTTTTACTTCTCAAAAAATCTTATTATTTATAACTGTCTATAAGTAAAAAAAGGTTTTTAACGAAAAATATAATTTATGATTTTACAAAAATCTCGAAGGCACTCCAAATACAAAATCAAGAAAAACCAGTGTTTTTAGCGATCATAGAAGTCAGGGGAATGCCAAGGAATTCGGTTGGTCAAGGAAAAGTCTGGAAAATGTCAGGGAGTTTTTTTATGTGACAATTAAATAAATGATTAAAATGAAATAAATAAATAAATCATTTTCACGGAGCCGTGGAAGGCTTTTAAGAAATATTGAAAAATTGTGGGTTATTTAAATGTTCAAGTTTGGATGGTTTTTAAAAATTCCAAGGAATTTTTAAAATTCTTTAAAATTCTTTTAAATCCCTTCAAATTATTTTACAAATTTAAAAATTGCTTGGAATCTTTTAAAATACCCTAAAATCTATAATAACACTTGAAATCTTATCAAATTCTAGAAATCTATTTAAAATTTCTTACAATCGTTATAAATATCCTAAAATCTTTAAAATTCAAAAGTCCTTTGAAATCATTTGAAACTTTTTAAAGCTCTTGAACATTCCTTGGAATCTTTTAAAATACCTTATAAAATTTCAAATCGTTTAAACCCTTTAAGAATATCTTAAAATATTTGAATTCCCTTGAAATCAGGGTGGCCGCTGGACCGGGAAACCGGGAAATGAGCGGGAATTTTATGAGACCAGGGAAAAACGGAAAATGACAGTGAATTTATTTTTTGAACGGGAATTTTACAACTTTTTAGAAAAAAAATATGATAGTTTGATTTCAGCAGTTTTTTAAATAATCAGTTGAACTTTTACCTTTTTCCATGATGGTATTATTCAGTTTACATTGCATAATTCTAAAATCTTTCACTAACAAATTTTCCATTTCGGATTTTAATTTTTAAGCGTTCATTTTTCATTTAAAGAATTTTAAAATGTAATATTAAAGACTTAAAAAATTAAAAATTAGAAGCGTTTGATCGACAATTTTTGATAAAAATCCTTTTTAGTTGATCAAATGTGAATATAAATTATGATTATTTTTAATATTGAACTATAAATTAAGGATTAACAAGTGAATAATAATTGAGTCTACAAGACGATTTGGAATCAGTTCAAAATTTAAGAATTTCTAGATTTTAACGATGAAAATTAAACTGTTTCAATTAGAAAGTCTAAGTAGTTAAACAAATATAAACGCCCGATTGAAACTTGATAAACTATTTTCAATTTTAAAATAAATATAAAATAATATATTCATAACTAAAGGCTTTTATTAAATTTAAAATATCGTTTTAGTCTAAAATTGGAAAATTTGACATTTTTTAATTAAGAAAAAGAACAGTTGCTTAATATTTACAAATATTTTACTGTTCATGTAAAATCAGTAATTTTAAATCAAATATGCAAAACTAAACAAAAAACTAAACTTTGCACGTTACAGTTATAATTGTTTTATTTGAAAAAATTTTATTTACAAGTCAAATTGTTGAATTAAGTTGTAAGTTGAAGAGATATTTAGAAGGTCTGCAAAGATTCAAAATTAATTAAAAATTTGAAATGATTTCAAATAATTTAAACGAAGTGTCTACGTATATCGACAAAATTCGGCTATTTGTAACAAAATTTCTGAACAAATAGCCCACGGCCTAATTTAAAACAAAATATAGATTTTTGCAGATTTCGAACAAAAAATTTAAAAGCTTTTTAAGAATTGTGAAAGGCTTCAAAAGAATAAAAAACATTTTCTTATGATTCCTAGGAAAATTTTTAATGACTTTTTATTTTGAAAAATTAATTTTAATATCATATTTAAAAAGATTTCCGAAATTGTCAAAAATGAGTCTGGAAGATTTGAAGGAAACATTTTTAATTTTGCAGGATTTAACAAAAATTTTAGGAAGAATTTGAATCATTAAAATTTTTTTTTTTTAGATTTAAGAAGTGTTCAGTTTATAACAAAAATGTAATCGTTCAATTTTTTATATTTTTAGCCTAAAATTGCCTAAAATTATTTGCAGCTTAGTTTTTATTACTTCAAATGGGAAAATTTTTAGCCTTAGTGTTCGTATTTTTTAATTTCATTGACCGTGAAAAGTATTTGCGAACCAGGAAAAAACCGGGAAATGACCGGGAATTTTTTATGTGAATAAAACGGCCAACCTGTTGTTTCAAGAAAACTAGTTAAATTTATTTATTCATTTAATCTTTTTTATTTATTTATTTATTTATGATCCGAGTGACTAAACGAAATTTGAACGATTTCGTAGTCTTGGAGAAAGATTTCATATACCAAGTCTGTCCAGCGAGGCGATATCTACTCAAAGGCCTGATGTTGCATTTCCCCCACCACTTCTCTCTGCTCACTCGAGAAAGCCTGGTTGGTGGTTACTCTCGTGAAGTATAGTGGGGGGTGGAGAGTGGAGGTGGAAAACGCACATCTGCCATTTGAATCGATTAGACGAAAATTCTTGGAATTTCTTCTCGCTGGACAGGCCTGTTATATGCCATTGACGTACGTCGATTTCACACGGAAAAATCTGTCTTGATTTACGTTACTGTCCCTCGTTAATGAAGGAGGAAGCGATACCGGTTTTCTGGCAAGATTATATTCTTTCATAGATTCCAAGAACGCCGTTTCATGTTCAGTGTTCATCCAACAATAACTAGCTTTTCTGTTGGAACAAACGTGAATAGAAAATTATTCCTGACTCTTTTTTACGACATTTTTCATATAATTTATATTCTTGACAGAGATAGGAAATAAAAAAATTATTCCATCAAGTGTCTGAGAGTGAAAAAAATAAAATAATAATCAAAATAAAAAAATAAATAATAATAATAAATAAGAAATCTTTTTAAAATACCTTGGAATCCCTGCTGATAGACTAGAATATTTTAACTACGTTTAAATCTGTTGGAATATCTTGAAATATATGAAATTCCCTTAAATCCCTTGATATTTTTCAAAGATCTTGAAAATTCCTTCGAATTCTTTAAAATACTAAAAAATCTCTAAAATGTTTTGGAATTCCTTCAAATTATTGAAATAAATTTGAAATTGCTTAGAATCATTTAAAATACCCTAAAATCTAAATATCTCTTGAAAAATTATCAGATTCTTCAAATCTAATGAAAATTCATTGGAATCTTCAGAAATATCCTAAAATCTTAAAAATTAAAATCCTTTGAACCCTTTCAAAATTTGTTAAAGCTCTTGAATATTCCTTGGAATTTTTTTAAATGCCTTAAAATATTTCAAATCGTTTAAAACCTTTTAGAATATCTTAAAATATTTTAAATCCCCTTAAAATCCCTTCAAAAGATTTATAAAAATTTCAAGGAATTTTTAAAACTTTATTAAATTCTTTTCAATCCCTTCAAATTATTGAAATAAATTAAAAATGCCTTGGAGTCTTTTAAAATACCCTAAAATCTATAATATCCCTTGAAACTTTATCAGATTCTAGAAATCTATTAAAAATTCAAATTCAAATCTTTTGAAATCTTTGAAACTTTTTAAAGCTCTTGAATATTCCTTGGAATTTTTTAAAATGCCTTAAAATATTTCAAATCATTTAAAACCTTTAAGAATATCCAAAAATATTTAAAATCCCCTTAAAATCCCTTCAAAAGATTTATAAAAATTCCAAGGAATTTTTGAAACTTTTTTAAATTCTTTTCAATCCCTTAACATTATTGAAATAAATTAAAAATTTCTTGGAGTCTTTTAAAATACCCTAAAATCTATAATATTCCTTGAAATTTGATCAAATTCTAGAAATCTATTAAAAATTCAAATTCAAGTCTTTTGAAATCTTATGAAACTTTTTAAAGCTCTTGAATATTCCTTGGAATCTTTTAAAATGCCTTAACAAATTTAAAATCGTTTGAAACCTTTTAGAATATCTTAAAATATTTGAAATCCCTTCGAAAGATTTTTAAAAATTCCAAGGAATTTTTGTAATTCTTTTAAATTCTTTTAAATCCCTTTAAATTATTGAAACAACTAAAAATTGGTTGAAATATTTTAAAATACCCTAAAATGTATAATAACCTTGAAATTTTATCAAATTCTAGAAATCTATTAAAAATTCCTTAGAATCTTTATAAATATCTTAAAAATTTTTAATTGTAATATCAAATTAAATAGCAACATTTCTTCATTGGAAAAAGTAGTTTTATATATACATATATTATTTTGTTGAAAAAATGTTGTTTCTTTTTTTGTTGAAAATTAATTTTTCAACTAAAAATTTCTTTTTTTCAGTTGGATATTTTATTATTGTAGTTAAAAATTCTCCTTTTTGGTGCAACATACATTTTTTAACCAAAAATTTACCTATTTAATTTTTGGTTGAAAATGTATCTTTTTTAGTTGAAGATTCATATATTTTGTTGAAAATTCATCTTTTTTAGTAAAAAATTAATATTTTTGGTCGAATATGAATTTTTTAACTAAAAATTTGCTTAATCCAGTTGAAAATACATCTCTTTGGCTTAAAATTCAACTATTTCAATAGAAGGTTCATCATTTTAGTAGAAAATTCATCACTTTGTTGGAAAATTTAACTATTTTGTTGACAATTCGTTTTTTTAAAATTAAAATTAATTATTTTTAAGTGCCAATTTCACTGTTCCATTTTTGGTTGCAAATTTATCTGTTTTACGTGAAAATTCATGTATTTTGTTAAAAATTGGTCTTTTTTAGTAGATAATTAATCTTCTTGGTTGAGAATTCAACTATTTAATTAAAAATAAATCTATCGTTTAATAAAATTACTTTTACAAATAATAATTTTCTATTTTTTAAAAGAATTAATTAATTTGAGAGAATTTTTTTAAGATCCTTGCAATCCTTTCAAACTCTTGAAATCTATTGAAAATTCCTTGGAATCTTTAAAAATATCCTAAAATCTTTAAAATTAAAACCACTGAAAACTTTTTGAAATTTGTTAAAGCTTTTGAAAATTGCTTGGAATCTTTCAAAATGCCCAAAAAATCTTTTAAATTCTGGAAATCTATTACAAAATTCCTTGAAATCTCTCAAAATTTCCAAAAAGTTATAATATTCTTCAAAATCTTTCGCAATTCTCAGAAATTCTTCAAAACTGCATGAAATTTTTCAAAATTCTTTCATAATCATTAAAACTCTGGTAAATTTTTGTAATCTCTAGAAAATTCTTCAGGATCCTTCTAAATGCCCTAAAATATTTGTAGTTCTTCAAAAACTTTTTAAATTTCTTCGAATTTTTTTAAAGCTCTTGAAAATTCCTTAGAATGTTTATAAATATCCTTGGAAAGACCCTAAACTATTTCAAAAAATCGAATATATTTTAGAATATCTTAAAATATTTAAAATCCCTTGAAAACCCTAAAAGTTTTTTAAATATCTTAGAAATTTCTTTGGAATTCCTAAAAATACTCAAAAATCTTTTTAAATTTTTGGAATCCCTTCAAATTATTGAAATAAATTGAAAAATTTTCTAGAATATTTTTAAATACCTATTTTTATCTATTTTTTCAATATTGTTCTCATTTTGGACTCTGGAGTATTGACACTGACAATTAAGTAATCTGTGAAAGTTGTATTTATTTCAGGTAAACCAAGAAAAAAAATTTGGGCAATTATGAACATCTTTTTAGAAATCTGTGGTAATTCGTTGGGCCTTTCTAATGATAATGTCAACACGTTTTTTTGTTTCTGAGCTTGAGAACTATAGAGAAAGTTTTGTTTTGTTAACTTTGACTCAAGCCTTTTATTTCTGAACATTAAAAGTATAAACAATTCAAAAATCTATTATTAAACAACATTTTAAGCAGTAAGAGTTATTTAACTTTTGAAATGATGATTAATAATTTCGGATTAAAAACGCTTGAAATTAAAATAAAATATTGATCGATTTTGAATTGAGAACGACAATATTTGGGAGGAAATGGAAAGTAATTAAACTCGTATAATTTCTAAATAAAATTGTAAATTGTGATATTAAAACGTTTTTTTCTCAAACCCTGTAAAATTCAGGAATTTCCATTTTAATTTCAATATTAAAAGTTATGAAAGGGAAGAATTGAAAATTAAGCGTTCAACAAGAAAATTCAGAACCCTAAAATTGTTACCATTCAAAATTAAGGAAATTATTCAATTACTACAATTTTTAACTTTTTAATTTTAAATCGTTTAATTTTTAACGCTTCGCTTAGAATTACTATTCAATCTTGAAATCTTTCAATCAAATATTTTTCAATTTTAAATTATTCCTTTTTTGAAATCTTTAATTAAAAATTTGAACAGTTTTAACATATTACATTGAAAATTAGAAATTAAAGAAGAATACAAAATATTGGAATCACATTACATAATGTAATATGATTCCAATGTTTGAAATTGCACAATTTTAAGCCTTTAAATCCGAAATTGTTGTTGTTTTTTTTTTAAGTTGAGATTGAAATGCAAAATATTTTGGAACGCTTACAAATCAAAAATAATTCAATTTTCAATATTTTAAACCGAAAATTGTGCAACTATAGAGTATTTTAATTTGATATTCTACGATTTTGAATAATTTAGAAAACCAGGCAATTTTTAACGTTCAAAATTGGAACCAAACAATTCAGAATACTTTAATCTAAAATTATTAATTTTAATTAATAAAACTGATCATCCTAATATTTGAATTTGAAACTATTATAATAGTTATAATAATTACCGATTTGGGAGGATTTCAATTAAAAATTATTGAGTCATTTAAGTTCAAGTCAAATCTGAAGCTATAGAAATTAAACAATTCTAAAGTTTGTTGAAAAACTGAAACATTCTTAAATTAGGATCTTGAAATTAAGTCGTTAAAAATGATTAATTAACCATAATAAGTGGCTAATGCATTTAAAAAAATCTTTAAATTTAATCCAGTTGGCAGCAACAATAAATTTTTTTTTTTAAATTTTCGTCTTGAAATTTATAGCCTCTCAAATCTTACGGCATTTTCCTGAAAAACTGCGTGACGTTGAGTATTCCCCATTCAAAAAACAACTCTCTAAATTTTAATTAGTATAAATAACTACTAATTGGTGGTAGTTTTCTACTAATTGAAAAAGCGCCGATTTTTTGGCTGCTAATTAGTCAAACTATACTATACTCTGTTCAGCGAGAGAATACTCAACGTCGCGCAGTTTTTTTCAGGAAAGGGTGGAGTAAATCCTGCCGTACTCCTCTCGGGACAATCGGCCGTGAAATTGAGTATTCCTTCGCTTAACAGAGTATAGATACCTATACTCTTTTCAGCATGAGAATACTCAACGCCACGCAGTTTTTTCTTTTAAAGTGGAAACTTGAAAATCTGTAAACCACGCCTAAAGACCACACTTTTATTACAACCTGCGCAAACTGGACGAAAAATCGTCTTTTACGTTAAGTATTCTCTCGCTGAATAGAATATAGGTATCTACAGGTATAGGTATCTATACTCTGTTCAGCGATAGAATACTCATCGTCGCGCAGTTTTTTCAGGAAAGTGCGTAGTAAATCCTGCTGTGCCCCTCTCGGGACAATCAGCCGTGTAATTGAGTATTCTCTCGCTTAAAAGAGTATATATATCTATACTCTGTTCAGCGAGAGAATACTCAACGTCGGGCAGTTTTTTTTTTTGTGAAAACTTGAAAATCAGTAAACCACGCCTGAACATCACACTTTTATTACAGCCTGCGCAAACTGGACGAAAATTCGTCTTGTGCGTTGAGTATTCTCTCGCTGAAGAGAGTATAGGTATCTACTTAAATTTGAGCCTGGATATTAAAAAGTTAGAAAAAAGTTTTTATTATTGTCGGTGGGCAATCTTAAAGCTTCCTGCCTGAACTTCTTGCAACTTTGATGAGTACATAGAAGGTCGTTGAATATAGCCAGGGTATAATATTATACATATTTAGCCACCCCTTCTACCTTGAGGCGGGGGCGGTGTTTGGTCGATAAGCTTGCGAAGGTTGGCAACGCCCCTCGTAGGAAATTCACCCTCCAGATTTGTCCTCTTGTGGTGGATTTATAGACTCCAAGAACTGACCCCTTCAAAATGGAGGAGTCAAATCCAGGAAATTTACTACAAATAGTTCAATTTTATACAAAATACGTTATTTTCAACTGAAAAAGATAAATTTTCAACCATGAACGGAATAGTAAAATTTTCTGTTAAAAAAATTAATTTTCAACCGAAGAGATGTATTTTAAATTAAAATGAACAATCAACAACAAAAACATGAATTTTTAACAATGTTGAATTTTAAACAAAAAAGATGAATTCGCAAGCAAGAAGAAAAATTTTCTATCAAAAAAAGACGAATTTTCAACGAAACAGTCCAATGTTGAAAAAAATTATTTTCTAAACAAAAATAAAAATTTTTCAACAAAATAGTTGCCTTTTCAATCGAATTTTAAAATAAAATGATGAATTTTCAACCAAAAAAGTGAATTTTTTACTACAAAAGTTCCATTTTCAACCAAAAGATGAATTTTTAACTGAAATAATATATCTTCAACAACAAAAAATGAATAAAAAAAATAGTTCAACTTTCAGCCAAGTAGTTGGATTTTCAACAAAAAAGATGAATTCTCAACAAAATACATGAATTTTCAACCAAATATTTGAATTTTCATCTAAAAAAGATCAATTTTTAACGAAAAATGGAATAGTTTCATTTTCAATCAAAAATATGAATTTTTAACTAAAATAATGAATCTTCAACAACAAAAAAAAGGAATTTTTAACAAAATAGTTCGACTTTCAACCAAATATTTGAATTTTCAACAAAAAATACGAATTTTCAATAAGTATATTAACTTTCAACCAGATAGTGAAGACGAATTTTCAACAAAATATATGAATTGTCGATCAAATAGTTGAATTAGCAGTCTCAAAAATTAATTTTAAACCAAAGAGATGAATTTTTAACAAAGCAGATTAATTTTAATTCGAGTAGTCGAAGTTTCAACGAAAAGGATGAATTTGTTACGAAGAAGATTAATTTTCTGTCAGAAAAGACGGATTTTCAACCGAATAGTTGAATTTTCTGTTAAAAAATTAATTTCAAACCAAAGAGATGAATTTTAAACTAAAATGATGAATTTTCAACAAAAAATGAATTTTTAACAAAATATTCCAAATTTCAACAAAAAGGATGAATTCTGAACGAAGAAGATTAATTTTCTACCAAAAAAGACGAATTTTCAACAAAATACATGAATTTTCAACCAAGAATGGAAAATTTCAATAACTTTAAGAATTTTAAAAACATTTTATCGAGATATATCAAGTAAATACCACTACGTGTTTTAAAAAATCCGGTAAACATGGCCTCGCATTACTAGTAATACTCTGATAAAAATTCTTTAAAATTTCGAATTTTTCAAATTTTCTTTTTTTCATTATCACGATATTTAATGGATCAACTCGAAATCCACATATATAATTTTTTTCTTCTTAAATGTAATGAAAATTGCAAAAAATTCACATCTACGATGATCATAGAGCAAAATATATAATCAGGAGAAAAAAATGTATTCCTTTGTGATCCGGCTCTAAAATATTCTTGGTTGAAAATTTTGTTCTGGTTGGAACTTCATTTCTTTGGTGAGAAATTGAAGTATCTTGTTGTAATTTTTTTGAATTAAAAATCGATTTTTTTTTAACTGAAAATTTAAATATTCGATTCAAAATTCATGTTTATTTGGTGTAGAAAATTGATCTTTTTGGTTGAAAATTCATTTCTTTGGTAGAAAATTTAACCTGAAAGAAAAATGTATAACGGCCAGAGAAAATGAAAAGCTGGCCTGAGAAAAGCCAAGGTATTTCGAAATTGGAAATTTGTTAGCAATAACCCTGACTATGGAAACTTTAATGAAGGCAAAAAATACTCATATAATAGCTGTTTGCAGAATTATATAACTAAATTTTCACATTTTGAATTGTATTATTTGAAATTTATATAATTAGAGTTCTTTCAGCATGCATTTGCAGCTAGTCTATCGATTTGTTTTCAAAATTCTACGAAACTGGGTTGTGATTAGAGTTTGCACTATTAAACGTGAAAGTAGTTTACGTCCACATGAACCTATAATTATACGCATTGAATCATAAAACTGCTCTTTCGCTAGACGGTCAGGGCCGGCAAACATTATGTTTTCAATCGTAGTTCCCATGCATGCACGAACAGACCAATGGAAACTGGAATTATTACGTAATATACATATATATGCATATATATATATACATGTACATATAAACATATATGCATATTTACATATATACATATATACATACATATGCTCATTTGTTACACTGAAAAGTAATTGTATGATCACCACAAGTACGCACAGTATATTCATGAGTATAAAATAAAGTCATACATGTGTACTCAGTAGGGTCGTTCACACAAAATTGACACACACACGTACTTGTATACATGTATATATGTGTATATACATACATATACATATATTCATATATACATTATACATAATATGCTCATTTGTTACACTGAAAAGTAATTGTATGATTACCACAAGTACGCACATTATTTTAATGAGTACATAAAATAAAGTCATACCTACTCAGTAGGATCGTTTACAAAAAATTCGCAGCATAATTTCTGTTTTGAAATGCCCTTGTCCTAAATCAGACTTGAAATATTTTCGGAAATTCCCGTTCTATTTTCAAAATTCTCTGTTCCAAGTCAAATAATAATTCCTTACGAAAATTCCATGTCCTGCGCAGAATATGGAAAGCAGTTCTATTGTTTTTCAGTTTTGGCATTGATCAAGAGAGCGAACGTGACTGAACTTCAAAATGAATTTGTAAGAAAATAACCTGAAAGAAAATTGAATCTTTAGTTTTTTGTGTAAAGCGTAAATTATGACTAGTTACGGAAATCCCCTGTTACGTAAAAAAAGTTGTTCGTTTTTTAATAAAAGATACGAACTTTTGACCAAATATTAAATTTGTGCACCAAAAACATGAATTATCAACTAAAAAAGATTCATTTTCAACCAAAATATTGAACTTTAAACTAAAAAAGATTAATTTTCAACCATAAATTAAATAGTTCACTTGTCAGTTACATAAATTAATTTTCAATCAAAAATGAACCAATTTTTAACAAAATAATTAAAGTTTAAACCAAATAGAAGAATTTATAACTCAAACGATGAATCTTAAACCAAAAAAATGGCTTTTTAACAAAACTGTAGTATTTTCTACATAAAAATATGATTTTTAACCAAAAGAGACAAATTCTCAACGAAAAATGTAGTAGTAGATATTTCAACCAAAAAAGATTTTAATTTTTAATAAAAGACAGTTCAATTCAACCCAAAAAGACGAATTTTCAACAAAATAGCTGAATCCTCAACCGAAAAGATGAATTTTCAACAAAACAGTTGAATTTTTAACAAAAAAAGTTAATCATCAACAAAACAGTATAATTTTCAAATAAAAAATGACGTTTCCACAAAATTGTTGAATTTCCTACAAATTAGATCATTTTTAACCAAATAATTCAATTTTTGACAACAACAAAAATGAATTTTCAACCGCGAAGATTAATTTTCTTCCGAAAAAGAGGATTTTCAACAAAATATATAAATTTCCAAATATAGAAGATAAATATAAAATGAAAACTATAATATTTCAGTTTTTAGTTGCAAACATTAATTTTCAATTTAAAAAAACGAAGTTTCGACAAAATATTTCAGTTTCCAAGTAAAAGGGTGATTTTTCGACAAAAAAGTAATAATTTGTAACGAAAACCATGAATATTCTACCAATTAATTAAATTTTCAGCTTGAAAAGATATATTTATGATTAAAAAGGAATATTTGAATTTTAAGTTGAAAAAATTAATTTTCAAATAAAAACACAGCGAATTTCCAACAAAATAGTTCAGTTTTCAACCAAAAGCATTTTCAAGAAAAAATCATAATTTTCTAAGAAAAATAAATTTCAACAAAGTCAGTGTATTTTAAACTAAGGAAAACAAATTTTCACAAAAAATGAAATAGTTAAATTTTCAGTCAAAAAAATTAATTTTTTACTTAAAAAAAAAACAACAAATTTTGAACAAAAAAGTTGTTTTTATTTTTCGGCGGCCATATCGCGATAGAGTTTGTTTCATTGGGTGAGAAAATACTCTCCTAATTTTTTCAGATTTTTAAAAAGTATGATTTCTTAAGAACAGACAAACATAAAAATATTTTGTATGTGGATTGCAAAAATTCTGGGACCGTCCCTATACAATGGGGGAAAAATATATAATAGAGGTGAGACGAAAACTTCTAAATCTGGGTACTGGAAAAAATATTTTAAAATACAATTTTCTCTTATAGCTCTTAATAGTTTCTTCATCACTAAAGTTTGGTAAAATAGCAATATGCAAATACGAGGAAGAAAAAATAACTTATGTCATATGAAATAATTATTTATATTCTCTCATAATCAGAACAAACGTACAGTTGAAAAATATACACTTTTTTATCAGAAAAAATTGTATTGTACTAATTTTTAAAATATTGTTATTTTGTAGACTAGCGTGTATTAATTTCTTATTTGTCGGTGGAATGGTTTTTGATCTACTAGTCTTTAAAGTATAATATTTATTATCATTTTTGCTTATTTTATAGAAAACCAAATATTCTAACGACTCAATCTGACCTTTCATATATCTCTGATATTAAATTAGTTGGTGTTTCTTTGTATGGGCTTTAGGATCCAATAACCAAAACACTGCCTTTATAATCAGACGTTTCGACTCATGTGGGAGTCCTCTTCAGTGATTTATTTCTAAACAAGACCTAAATTATATTTTCAGTAATATACTTTTGATGCAGATAGCAGTATTGTTGTATTCTAGAACAATATTTTTGAAATATGTTGTCTTTTTCAAACTAAATTGAAGTAAACGCGCGACACTGGACCTTGCGACACTGCGACACTGGACCTTGCGTTATCGCGGATATTGATAATAGTAGGATATAACGAACCGCCATGCTGACTAAGCAAATTCTGAACCCACGTAACTTAATTATTATTATTATTATTATTATATCATTAAGCCGTTTCCCTTTCGGGGTAGGCGTGAATTGCTCGGTGGTAAAATCCTCGGCGTGAGCACACTAGGGGAGATCGCGCGCCACCCGCCCTATCGTGGCATCTTGTTTACGTATCGTTCTATCACTCAAAGACATATTAATTTGCCACTCTGAAAACTGGGCGCCTTATAGGAAAAAATCTCAGCTTTCTTTTGAAACTATTTTGAAGGAAAAAAAAGTGTAGAAATTTGAAAAAAAGTCAAATTTATTTTTGATTTTCAAAAATTAGGGCCAAATTTGGACTTTTTTTTGGGTTTTACATTGCAACATAACAAGTTTGAGTCGCTGCGCTCAGTTTATTTATCTATTGATAAAGATTACGAATTCCCTGCGCCATCAATTTTTTAAATAAATATTACCTGATAATTAATTTTATTTTATGATGAAATTTAGTTTTAAAAGCTTCTAAACATTATTGGTAAAAGAGTGCATTTTCATTGCAAATGATTTTGTAACATTGAGAAATGATTGTGTTCTCAAGAATATATCGTCGTTATTATAAATTTTTAGTAATCTTTTGTTATTATTGAATTATTCTACATACGAGTTTTTAAGGCATAAGAAATTTACGAACTTGTTTTTCAAAAAAAATATGCAATCTCTACCAAAGTTTTTAGTTTGAAAGTTTTTTTCCATTTTTACTAGTTTAAAAATATTCGATATACGAGGTTTGAAAAATATAAAATGTTTATGAATTTCTATAGGTAAAATTCTCAATCCTTGCCGAAGTCATGATATTGATAATTTTTCAAATTGCTCCATCGCAGTTTTTTGCCTTTTTCGATTAAATTTAGTATGAAGAATAAGATAAGGACTGGTATAAATACTCTATCTAAAATCTCGCACATTTAATTTTGACACTGTACACAACATTCTCCAAATCTATATAAATCAGTATCCTCCATTCATAGAAGAAGCGGTTTTCATTAATTCTATTGGTAATTATAATAATATAATAAATAATGTTTTCGTTAGCTATATATCGAGCTATTGTTTTCAACCAAACAAAGTGTTACAGTGAAAAAAATGTAGTTGTGAATCAGAGAAATAAATAGGTTTAATACATGAAAGAGGGTAATTTATTAATTTCGATGTTGACTAACTGAATGACAAAAGTCCTGGATGTAGATCAAATTAAATTGTGATAATAAATATTGTAACATCCAAACGCAAAGTGAAACAGTTACGACACTGGAATGAAATTTCGCAAACTCGCGAATGACTTTTTTTTTGTGTGAAAAAGTTGTAGTTATCTGATTATAAAACTGGTTAGTTGTGACTGCGAGAGTATGAGTTTTAGTGTCTGCTTTTCTTTTAGTTTTCTATGAATGAAGATTAGGAATTTCCTGCACGATTAATTTTGTAAGTCAAAATTTCCAAATAACTAATATTATTTCATGATCAAATTATTTTTTCTAATCACTTTTAATTGGCAACCATCTTTTTAGTGCAGAAGTAAAATTTCAGTTAGGGAAGACAAAAAAATATTTGTATTTTACTCAAAGCATACAAAAACAATCAAAAAATAATGTAGACTAACTTTTTTTACTATTATGTTTTTCCATAGATTATAATAAAATATAATCTGCAATACGAGAAGTTTTGTACACAAATTAAAAAAATTTAATTTTAGATGATTTAAAAAAAAAACGTGTAGAAGCTTCATAAACAATTTGAAAGATATCAAGTAAATAAAAAAACTTTTCTTAAGGTTTCAGATAATTGTTCATTTTGAAAATAAACATCTGAAATGATTTTAAAAAGTAGAGGAAGAAGTTTTAAAAAGATTGCAAAAAATCGAACACAGAATGTTATTTTTGGAAGATTTTGTAAAAGACTGTCGAAGCTTTGTAGAAACTTTGAATGGTACTAAACGCCGTTTTATTTTTTTAAATTAAGTTTCAAAGATTTAAAAAAAAGTCTAAACTTGTAAAAAAAGTCTGCAAGATTTTTTACCAATTTTTTCAATTTTAAAATATTTTCTATATTTTGGGAATAATTTGAGTTTGCTCCAAAGATGTTTGGAACTACATCTTTTTTGGATAAATTCAATGGGTTTTGATCTGAAATTAAAATCCTTTTGGATTGAAATATCAACTATGATATTTTTCGTTGAGAATTTGTCTTTTTTGATTAAAAATTTAATTGTTTAAAAGTTCAAATACTTTGTTGAGACTCCATTTTTGTGTTTGAAACTTGATAATTTTATTTTCAATTCCATCTCTTTCTTTGAAAATGTAACTATTTTGTTGAAAATTACCTTTTTTATTAAAATTTTTATTTAACCTATCCGAAATCTTGAAAAACCTTCTTTAATTTTTTCAAGAATTCAGGACAATTATATTTAATACATAATAAACAAATTTTTGATAAAATAATTAATAACAACTGGTGTAAATGTTCTACTGAAAATCCATCATACTCATTAGTTATACTGTACACGAAATTTTCGAAATTGTTATGAAAGATTATCCTCTATTTACAGACGATGGACATCTTTCTTGCTACTCTGGTCTTAACCCTGGCAGTTTTCTTCAATTTAATTGGTAATTATAATACAATCTAATATCTCATCTATAATTGTTAATTTCAATTTTTCATCTTTGCACAATAGTACATTCATATATCGTTATTCTTTGGTGAATCCTTTAACCATTTTCTTTATTTCAACTTTGGTCTCTCATTTTCCGGGTCATTAAAATTGTAAACATTTTGGAAATGATCGAAATTTTGTCTATAAGTGCAAAAATTATGGAAAATTTTTAGTATGTAACCTTGTCAATAAAACGGCGCTTCCGTTTGAATCGCGAAGAGTGCTAAAAGTAATAAAATATTAGAAAAATCTGCCTAACTTTTTGTTTCAATTAAGTACTTTTGAGCTGTTACTTAGCTCTACTAAGTCGTAAAAATGACAGGCAATCACAGCTAATTACTGTTTTTTTAATTACCAAACATGGATCTTGACCCTCTTCAAAATCGAACATGGCCACAATCTTCTATAAGGACATGTGTTAGGCCAAAACAACATTTTTGAGCCAATATAATTAATATCCGAAGTTTGGCACTAGCACCCTTTCATCTGACGATCCTTCCAGCATATTTCATGCGCTTTCCTATTCTGTCGTGCTAATATTGGAACTAATAAAATTGATACATTTCCATTTCTTTTTACAGAATTAAAAGAGTCAGTGCCATACAAGGCAGACGTCGTTGACTACACATCACAAGCTCTTCCTGTGGATAGAGATGTTTTCTACACATTAGCTAATGGAAGTGTTAGAAATCTAAAGGAATATCAGGACGTAGTTGAGTGCCTAGTAAATAATGTCGGCATACCCAATGTTCTTGCTGTAGTAGACGAAAATACTAATATTCGACAAATGTATCTAGGACCTATTAAAAAAAATAAACCAATTATGTTAAACATGGCTAATTCAGGTGATCAAAAGTATGTTGCAATGCCTAAAGGGTTTGCTGACTTATTTGGCATAAAGTTTAACAAACCTATAATACCTCTTAAAGAATTACATCCTCCTGGCGGATACAATCCTGGAAAACCTCCTAAAGGTCGTGGAAAACGTTAGGAACTAAACTTGAATACAAATAATAACCATAATTTTTCGGCCTTCCAGTTATGGCCCTTGTAATGTTTTCGTTAGCTATGTATCAAAATTGTGTTTTCAATCAAATGAAGTATTACAGTGAAAAAACATTTAGCTGTAATTCAAATAAATAAATCAATAAATAAATGTAAAGCATCAGAGAGGGTAATTTACTATAACTTTCAATGTCCCTAACTGAATAACAAGACTTCTAGATATAGCTTAAATTAAATTATAATATTGAATGTCCTAACATTCGAACGCAATGTGCAAAATTCATGACACTGGAATAAAACTTCTCAAACTCGCGAATTATATTCATTCATATTTTTTCTTTTTTTTTTCCTTTTTTTCTTGAAAACCTGCAGTATTCTGATTTGAATCCTAGTTGGTTACTACGCTGCGACAATATGAGTTTCAGTAGCTGCTTTCTGTTTATTTATCTCTGGATAGAGATTAGGAATTTCCTGCAAAACTAATTTTGTAAATAAAAATTTCCAAATAAGTAATACTATTCCATAATAAAGTTTGCTTTTTCAGTGCTTCTAGAGATTATTGATAAAAGAGAACATTTTCATTATAAACGACTTTTGAATATTAGGAAATTATTAAATTTTCAAGGATATACTAAATTAATATCAAGTTAAAAAATGATCATTCAATTGTTAATTTTGAATATTTTTGGACGGAGATTGAAGGTTAACTTTCAGAAAAATATTTTGGGTAAAAGTTAGTAATGCTTTTTTACTTAGCAATGTTTGTCTAGGATGTTATGTTATTTCTTTCTGTTTAGATAACATTAGCAATTCTTCTTTAATTATAATGTGACAGGGCTCATTTTATTTTTGAACTATTCTCTTTCAATCACTTTCATACGTTTTTATTTGTACAATTTTATTTTTTTCAATATTTTGTACAAAAAGAGCAATTTCACAAGTCATAAATAAATATGTTTGAATAATAAGGTACCAAAAAGATTTGTAGAGAATCTTTTTAGGGATAAAATATAATATAAGGAATGTAAAATTTCAACCTGAAATAATTGTTTCTCAAGTTCACCTTCAGCTCTTTTTCAAAATTAGTTACAGTTAAAAATCGGAATATTATCCTCGATCTTATAAATCATTTTCAACCATGCATATTCTTGAATTTGAGATAACATCAGTACATCTTTAACCTAAATGTTCAATACTATATAATTTGTAAACTTTTTCACTTTCTGAGAGGAGCGCAAAATGTAATTATGGAACAAAAATTATATGAAGAAATCGAAACAAAAATCACAAGCTTCTTAATAATTTGAAAAGATTTAGGAAATTTTTTTTTTCAATTTTGCAGAATTAAAAAAAATTTGAGGAAAATACTCAATTTTTTCAAGAGATATTAAGAAGTTTTAAAAGAATTGAAAATAATCCAAAACAATCTAAATCTTGAGAAGCCTTGGTATTTAATTTTAGTCTAATAACACATTTTTTCCAAGAACATGATAACCAGCAGTTTTTCCAAATTTTTTCATTTTAATTTTAATTGTATTTTTGACATCATTTTTGTCAAAAATTCATCTAATTGGTTGAAAATTGAAATACGTTGTTGCAAATTCATTTTTTTCTGTTTAGGAATTACATGTTTTAACTGCAAATTTAAACATTACATTTTTTTGAAAATTAACATTTTCAATCAAATATTGACCTTCTATATAGTTGAAAATTCAACTATTTGGTTAAAAATGTATGTATTCTGTCATAAATTCTTCTTTTTTGGTAAAAAAAATTTATCGTGTTGGTTAAAAATTCCTCCGTTCTTGTTATGAGTGCAACTTTTTGTTGGGAAATTGATTTTTTGTTTGCTTAGGATTCAACTATTTTGTAAAAAATTAGTATCATTGGTTTAATGCAACTGCATTATATTTAAATTAAAATCATTCTTTGATGAAGTATTACATTTTTCGTTAAAAATTCATCTTTTTTGGTTGATTATATTCAACTCCTTGGTTGAAAGTTGTACTAATTTATTAAAAATTATATATTTTTGGTAGTTACATTTGTTGAAAATTCGACTTTTTCGGAAGAAAATTATTTTATTTTGTGGAAAATTTATCTTTTTATTAAAAAAATTAAGTTTTTAGGTCAAAATGTATCTTTTTTATTTAAAAATCCAAATACTTGGTTGAAAGTTGAACTACTTTGTTGAAAATTCACTTCATTTGTAAGATTCACCTCTTTGGTTAAGAAATTAACGATATTGTAAAAATTCATCTTTTCTTATTAAAAAGTCATTTTTTATCGGAAAATTTGACTATTCCATTTTTTGTTAAAAATGTATTTTTTGTGAGTAGAACATTTAAACTGTTTGGTGCAAAATTTATGTACTTTGTTGAAAATTCTTTCCTTTTTGGTAGAAAATTTAATCATTTTATTCAAAAGTTAAATATGTTGTTAAGGTCTCAAAATTAAAAAATGTCAGACTAAAATTTCGAAAATTGGACGTTTTACAGATAATTCATCTTCTTGGATTTAAGATTCAAAAATATGGTACAAAATTAATCTATATAGCTGGAAATTAACTTTTTTGAAGGAAATTAATATTTTTGGTTAAAAATTCAACAATTTTGTTAAAAATTAAACTATTTTATTGAAAATTTGACTATTATGCAGAAAATTAACTTTTAAAAAATCATATTTTCGGGTTGAAAAATCAACTGTTTTGTAGAAAATTCGTCTTTTTGGCTTCCAAATTCAACAATAGTCTTAAAAATGGATATTTTTTTATTGAAAATTCTACTTCTTGTTTAAAAGCTGATTTAGTTTGTTCAGAATTCATTTGTTTTATTTCGTCCCTTTGTTCCAAAATTTAACTTTTTTGGTAAAGATTAATTTTTCTTAGTTAAATACTATTTTTTTGTCTAAAAGTTTAACTATTACATTTTTGGTTAGAAATTTATCCTTTATAGTTCTAAAATTCAACTATTTAGTAAACAAATCATGTATTTTGTTTGAAAAATCGTCTTTTTGGTTAGGAAATTAATCTTGTTTGTTGAAAATTAATTTTTTTGGTTTGCTTTTAAGTTATGAACAAATAGCACACAAACAATAAACAAAATAATTTTTTAAACTATCTTTCTTTTTTGTCATTATTTTTTTTCTGAAATAAAGCAGATATTCGAAATATTCTTCAAAGTTTCTATATGGATCATATTATAAATTTAAATTCTGCTGGAACTAGTTACTTATTAGCATTAATATAGGAGAAGATAATTATAAAAAACAATAATTTGTTTCAAAAAATATGTTTGTTGAATTGGAACAAAAATGAAGTATTTTAGAAAAAACTGCAACTTTTTAGCATTATTCTTAGAAAATAAAATAAATTAAATTAAAACACAATTAATAATGTCAAATTAATTTCATTATTGGTTTGCCTCGAGTGAAAAGTTGATTATAAGTTTAAAAATTCCGAAAAACCCGCGACTTGCTAACTCAATTCTAAGAGAAGAGTGCTACAAAAATAATAAGTTGTTTAAACAATTTAAATAAACATATAATTATCAGTAGAAAGTCGTATTTTATGTACTGAAAACAATCTGCATTCAAAAAACTGTGAAAAAATACTAATCAGGGCCAAAAACTCGCAAAACCCAATTTTTCACTTATGGGGTTTTTTGGGAACCTATAAAACAGACCTCGAAAATATTTTTCGCATGACATTACAAATTAGAAAGCCTAATGCATATGCTTTTGAATCTTGCCCTAGAATGTATAAGCCTTCCCCTAAACGTAAATATCTTTTTCATGACTTTAAAAATTGGAAAAAGAGAACAACAACTTAGAGGGCTTAATAAGATAGCGACTATATATACCCCGAAAAATTTTCATGTATATTCATAAGTTAACACACATTTTAGATATTTTTCCTAAACCTTATTGTAAGTATAATAATATATCTAAAAAAATCAAGAATTGTTTCGGGATAACTGATTTTTTTTAGGTTTTCAGTTTTGTAACAAAATTAAATTTACTTTATACACACTTTCTTCAGATTCCTGGGAAAATTTCAAATGATTTTTCATTTTGAAAAAAGACACTTGAAATGATTTACATGGTTTCTGAAAAATTTGGCCCATACTAAGACAATTGATGTAATTTTAAAAAATGGTTGAAAAAATTCGTGAAATATTGAAATCATTTCATAAGGTATTGAGAAATTTTCAAAAAATTCTAAAGAAGAATCTTGAAGATTTCAAAATAATTTGAAAACAATTTAAATGTAAGAAAAAGATTGCAAAAATTGGATTGATAAATAAATAAACACATACACTTACAAAAACAGTTATTCGACTCTTCTATTTTGTATTAAAAATGTTTTTTGTTCCTCAAATCGATAAACTATACTCACGTGTAGTGCACGACGGATGATGCTAGTCTCTTTAAAATTGAATTAACTATTGAAATTTATTTTGAACCTCATTTTTTATTTTGTTTGAAAAATGTTTCTTACCCTCTTTCGTCACAAAATTTAGTTTTAAAAGCTTCTAAACATTGCTGGTAAAAGAGTACATTTTCATTGTAAATGATTTGCTAATATTGAGCAATAATTCTGTTCTTAAGAATATATCATCGTTATTATAAAAATGTATACAAAAATGTGTCCAAGTTATTATGAAACAGTATCCTCTATTTCCAGACGATGGACATCTTTCTTGCTCTTGCTACTCTGATCTTCACCCTGGCGGTTTTCATTGATTCTTCTGGTAATTATCACAAAATATAGTTTCTCATCTATAATTGTTAATTTCGATTTTTCAATTTTGCATAACAGTATATTCATATGTCGTTATTCTTTAGTGAATTCTTTGGCCATTTTCTTTATCTCAACTTTGATTTCTCATGCTCTGGGTCATTAAAATTGTAAACATTTTAAAAATAATCAAAATTTTATCCATGGGTGCAAAAATTATGGAAAATTTTTAGTATGTAACCTTGTCAATAAAACGGCGCTTCCGTTTGAATCACGAAGAGTGCTAAAAGAAATAAAATATTAGAAACATCTGCCTAACTTTTTTTCAATTAAGTACTTTTGAGCTGTTTCTTAACTCTAATAAATCGTGAAAAGGACAGGCGATCACAGTTAATTACTTTTCTTTTAAATCACCAAACAATAGGGACATGAGTTAGGCCAAAACAGCATTTTTGAGCCAATATAATTAATTCCCGAAGTTTGGCACTAGCACCCTTTCGCCTGACGATCCTTCCAAAATATTTCATGCGCTTTCCTATTCTGTCGTACTGATATTTGAACTAATAAAACTGATGTAATTCCATTTATTTTTACAGAAATAAGAGAGTCATTGCCATACAATGCAGACGCCGTTAACTATACATCACATTTTCTTCCTGTGGATAAAGATGTTTTCTACACAATATCTAATGGAGATGTTAGAAATCTAAAGTCATATCATTACCGAGTTCCGTGCCTAGAAAATTATGTCGGCAATAGCAATGTCCTTGCTGCAGTAGACGAAGATACTAATGTTCGTCAAATGTATCTAGGACCTATTAAAGATAATAAACCAATTATGTTAAACTATGAGAATCCAGGTGATAAAAAATATGTTCCAATGCCTCAATTGGTTGCTGACTTATTCGGCATAAAGTTTAACCAATCTATAATACCTTATAAAACATTACATCCTCCTGGCCAAGACCCTTGGGATCATCCTGGAGGACACCCTTGGCATCATCCTGGAAAACCTCCCAAAGATCATGGAAAACCTCCTGGTGATATACCTTAGGAACTAAACTTAATTACAAATAATAACCATAATTTTTCGGTCTTCCAGTTATGGCCCTTGTAATGTTTTCGTTAGCTATGTATCAAAATTGTGTTTTCAATCAAATGAAGTGTTATAGTGAAAAAACGTTTAGTTGTAATACAAATAAATGAATAGATTTAAAGCATCAGAGTCATCTGATTATAATCCTGGTTGGTTTCTAAGCTGCGACAATATGAGTTTCAGTAGCTGCATTCTGTTTATTTATCTATGGATAAAGATTAGGAATTTCCTGCAGTACTAATTTTGTGAATAAAAATTTCCAAATAAGTAATATTATTTCAGACTAAAATTTGTTTCTAAATGCTTCTAAACATTATTGGTAAAAGAGAACATTCTTGTTGAAAATGACTTTTTAATATTAGGAAATAATCCTTTTTTAAAGGATATACTGAATTTATCTCATGTTAAAAAATGATCGTTGTGAAAACCGATTTTTAAAATCGTAGAAAGTATTTTAGCCAATTATTTGAAATATTCTAAATATTCTAAATATTTTAAATATTCATGTAAATAGATTTACTTGGTTCCAACAATTTTTCTCCAGCGCGTATATTAATATCAATAATTTTATATTAAACTTAATATGCATTGTATAATAAAATAATAAAATTTATATTACATTCGATATACAAATTTATATTAGATCCTAACAAAAGTGTTCACTTATTTTACCACAAAAGACAAATTTTCAATCCAAAAGGACGAACTTTCATTAAAACAGTTGAATTTCAATACAAAATTCTGACCCTCAAGACATAGATAAATTTCCAACAAAATAATTAAATTTTCTACACGAAAAGACGAATTTTTTACAAAGTTCATGAATTTTCTATCAAATAGTTGAATTTTCAGCTTATAAAGAATATATTTTCAACACAAAATGAAATAGTTAAATTTTCAGATAAAAAAACTCATTTTCAACAGAAAAAGAATTAATGTTCACAAAATAGTTCGATTCTCAACAAAAATATAATAGTAGACTGTTCAATTAAAATTAATAAACCCGTCAACCAAAAATACTAAATAATAATATATAGAATAGAATAATAAAAAATGATAAATTTGAAAACTCCTAAATATTGTCAACGCCATTACACAAGTGAATTTAATCGAAACAAACATTTGAATTAATTAACTGTGCAAAAATTAATACATTACGGAGCAAAAATTTTCCAAATTACAAAACTTTTCCGGATTAAATAAATCTTAACTACACCGAGGACGTTTCCTCCTTCTGTTCCTTATATACCTTTTTTGGAAACGTCCTAGGGGTGGTTTGTTTATTTTTGCATAGTTAATTAATTTAAATGTTACTCTTTCCATTTTTTGTAAATTATTTAGTCATTTTTTAATTTTCAAACTTTCTACAATTATTTATTAAAGGTTTCATTTGTATCATGAATAGAGTAAATGAAAATAGATAAGTTGTGAAAATATTTTTATTGTTCTAGTTTCGAGCAATAATTCGTAAATAACGTACCATGACGAGGATGAATTACTTGGCCGATTTACAACATTAAAATATTTTTTTCTCATTGCTTGAATGAAGTTTAAAATGTTTTTCAATCTTGTCGCCGAATATCTGAACCTTCAACTAAACCAAAATACGTTTGTCCCCTGAAATAGATGGATTGTGAACATTTTTCAAAATTTGTTACTTTTGAGCAGTGATTCGTAAATACCTTATGTAGGTAGAGATCACCTAGTATGATCCAGTATCACATGACTTAGCCGATTTACAAGTCAAAAATATTTATCACGTATTGTTTGATTTAAGCTAAATGTGCTTTTCAATCTTGTCCTAGAATATATGCGCCTTCACCTAAACGAAAATATGTTTTTCATGACTTTGCAATTTAGAAAAATAGAACGAGAACTTAGACGGCCTAATGAGATAGTGACTGTATTATAAATACACCGAAAAATTCGCATTCAAATTCATTAGGTGAAAAATATAGTGGCTTGTGACTAACAATTGTGAAATTTCAATTCCAAAACCCGAAAGAAACAATATCGCGTTCTGAATGCAGAATTAAGGGTGCCCGCTTTCTCCTACATATGCGCCGCTAAGCCTCTGCTTACGGTAATTTGAAATATTACTAAAAATAAAAAATTGCCATTATTCACATTTAATTTATAATATAATAGATAAATCTATGTTTGATCATAAATGATAAAGGCTTAAACATTTTTATATCACTTTTAAAAATTTGTTCGGCAATCGTTTACTTTAATGATTTTTCCAAATTTTTTAAAATAAGTAGTTTGAAAGCTTTTTCAGAATCATCCTTCTAGTTCAAAAGTAAAATAAAAACCGGAGGAGACAGACCTTTTTTATTTTTCTCAAGAAAGACAAAAGTAATCGAAAAATGTTTCACAATAACTGATTTTCTTGACCGTTTTGTTTTTTCTACGGATTCATAATGAAATATTATTTAAACTTCAATGAGATTTCGAATTATGTTAAACAATGTAATTATTAATGATTTCCGAACGAAAATTTCGAAGCTTTTTAAACATTTTGGAAGAAAATGAAAAACCTTTCTTGAGATTCCTAGAAAAAGTTTAAATGATTCTTTCAATTTGAAAACAATTTTAGAGAAAGTTCGATTTATTTTAAAAGATATTTAGAAGTTTTTGAAAAAGAAGTTTTAAAAAGATTGCAAAAAATGTAACACGGAATGTTATTTTTTGAAGATTTCGTAGAAAACTGTCAAAGCTTTGTAAAAATTTTAAAAGGTACTTCGAAAATAAAAAACTTTCCTTAAGATTCGAATGAAAATTTTTAACGCCTTTTCATTTTTTGAGATCAAATTTTACAGATTTAAAAAAACGCCTGAACTTGTAAAAAAATCTGCAAGATTGTTAGCCAATTTTTTCAATTTTGAAATATTGTTGTACATTTTAGGAATAATTTGAGTTAGCTACAAAGATGTTTGGAAATACATTGTTTTTGGACGAATTCAATGGTTTTTGATCTAAAATTAAAATCCTTTTCTATTGAAATATCAACTATAACATTCTTCGTTGACAATTTATCTTTTTTAATTAAAAATTTAATTGTTTAAAAGTTCAAATACTTTCTTAAAAATTCATTTCTGTGCTTGAAAATTGATAATTTCATTTTAGATTCCATCTATTTAGTTAAAAACGCAGCTTTTTCGTTGAAAGTTACCTATTTCATTGGAATTTTGATTTAACCTATCTAAGATCTTCAGAATCCTTCTTTAATTTTCCAAAAATCTTGGAAAATTATATTTATCACTCGATAAACAAATGGACACATAATCTAAAAAAAAACTGTTAATCGACATTTTCATTTTGTATCAAAAATTGTTTTTTACTACAATTTTATTTAATGAAATTGAATCAGTGAAACAATAAAACCACTAGTTGAAATAGTAAACTTCGCTATTCCATAGTGACCTTTCCGATGAAATAATGAAAAATAACTGGTATAAATGCTCTACTGAAAATCAAGCATAGTCATTAGTTATATGTACTGTACAAAAAAGTCTCAAAATTATTATGAAACAGTATCCTCTATTTACAGACGATGGACATCTTTCTTGCCCTTGCTACTCTGATCTTCACCCTGGCGGTTTTCATTTATTCTGAAGGTTAATTATCATACAATGTAGTATCTCATCTATAATGGTTAATTTCAATTTTTCACGTTTTCATAATAGTATATTCATATATCTTTATTCTTTGGTGAATTCTTTGGCCATTTTCTTTATCTCAACTTTGGTCTCCCATGCTCCGGGTCATTAAAATTGTAAACATTTTGAAAATAATCTAAATTTTGTCTATGGGTGCAAAAATTATGTGCAAATTTTTAGTATGTAACCTTGTCAATGAAACAGCGTCTCCGTTTGGATCGCGAAAAGAGCGTTAAAAGAAATACAATATCTAAAAAAGGAAACCCTCAACTAAGAACGGCGTATACCAAAAGACACCCGAACTGACGCAGAAAAATCTGCCTAACTTTTTTTCAATTAAATACTTTTGAGCTTTTACTTCATTATCATTAGAGAAGTTTTAGGCTCCGGAAGTTACGATCATGGTTTCTTAAAGCAACCAATCCCGACGCAACTGGAACGTGTTCGTCATCCACTTCTGCTCCTTCTGGCCTGGAAGGTAAGCAAGAGCGGGAAATTTACGCGAGAAAACATCGTTCAACACTGTTCCTTGGAGTCAGGTCTCGAGCCGCGGATGACCTTACGCGGCAGACGGGACAGTTGGAGATGTAAATTTCACCTCTGGATACTTTTTTAGAGCTACAAATCTATGTAGAATGTTATGAGGAACAGTGTTGTCGGACCAGATGAAGTGATCCCAGAAGAACAGCCTTTTGCATCCGGTTCGGAGCAGTGTTGCGGAACGAACGTGTCATTTAAATAAATAACACGAGAATTCTAGATCAATCTAAAATATCTATACCTACACCTATATACCTATCTACCCTATAGCTACATACCCATCTACACACTACTACTTTCCAACCGAGCATTTCACGCCTACCCCGAAAGGGAAATGGCGTAATGATATATATACGTATGTAAAAGGTCCCTGACCTTTTTAAATGATGAGGGGGTACACACGTTTTGTTTTATCAAGACATGTCCAGATTTTTTTTGCTATCTTGATTTTACCATTTTTTGTACTATGTCTTGATTTTGTATTCGCAAAATCGAAAATGAGGTATTTGATGAGAGAGCTGAATTTGTGATGAAAAAAGCTCAAACTGTGTGCTTAGATACAAAGCGGTTTACGAGAAAAAAAAGGAGTTGAAAGAAATCAGCGCAGAATGAGTATCAGTCGAATTGTGAGTTGACCAAGCAAGCACCGATAGAGTAATGGCTTAGGTTCGAGGCTGCAGAGTTTGCTGTCATACGTTCGCGTCCTCGTGCATTATAAATTTTTGTTGTTGTTTTTAGTCATTTTTTCAATAGTTTCACCGTAAATATGAATTAATATTACAAAAACAATACATATTTAAAAAAAGGATAGAAAAATTATTATTTTTTGACACAAATATTTTTTTATCAATATAACGAAAAATGGAATAGTTAAATTTTTAGTTGAAAAAATAAATGTTCAATAAAAACAAACTAATTTTCTACCAAAAAAGAATAATTCTTAACAAAATGCATGAATTTCCAAACAAATATTTTAATTTTTAATGTAATTTTTAACATAATATTTGACTTTTCCATCAAAAAGGTGAATTAGTCACCAAGAAGATTAATATTCTACCACAAAAGACAATGTTTCAACAAAATATAGAAAATTTCAAACAAATCGTTGAATTTTCAACCGAAGAAGATTGTTAACAAAGTTAACCAATTAATTTTCAATAAAAAAAAAACTAAAACTTGGAACTAAAAAACTAAAAAATTCCACAATAACCTCTTAAAAATTTTGAAGATTTGAAACGATTTCAAAATTTTTTAGAGGATTTCAAAATATTTCAAATATTTTAATGATTTCAAATTAATACAAAATATCTCAAAGATATCTTAAAGATTTTAAAAGAATGCAAGAATTTCAAAGATTTCAAAAAGGGTACAGTACACTAGATTTCAAAGATTTGAAAACATTTAAAAGATTTTAGACGATTAAAAATTTTTTTAAAGATTACAAATATTCCAGTGATTTCAAAGAAATACAAAATATTTCAGAAACATTTCAGACATATTTCAAAGAATGCATAAGGATTTCAAGAGATTTCAAGAAGATTTCAAATATTTTAATGATTTTAAATTAATACAAAATATTTAAAAAATATCTCAAAGATTTCTTATAGATTTTAAAAGAATACAAGAATTTCAAAGATTTCAAAAAGGGTACATTACACCAGACTTCAAAGTTTTCAAAACATTTACAAAACAAATACAAAAGATTTCAGATACATTTCAGACACATTTCAGACATATTTCAAAGAATGTATAAGGATTTCAAGAGATTTCAAGAATTTCAAAAGATTTAAAGAATTTCAAGGATTTCAAGAAAGGCACAAGTACACCACATTTTAAAGATTTCAAAACATTTGAAAGATTAAAGAAATATTCCGAAAATATTTAATAAATTTCATGAAGATTTCAAGGATTTCAAAAATTTTACCAAAATTTAAAAAGATTTCTCAAACATTTCAGAGAAATTTTAAGATTTCAAATGTAGGGAATTTAAGCCGAACCGGTTATCGTGGGTCGTTTCAGACCCATGATAACCTCAAGGAGAAGGAGAAAGTGTTCAAGGAGAGAAGTGTTCAAGAGTGTACAGGAATTTTTCTAGATTTTGTAATTTTTAATAATTGAGCGTTTTAACATACCGTGGGTCTGAAAGGACCCACGATAACCTCAGAACGTCAAAAAAAAAAAGCAATAACCTGATCGGGTTAAAAAGATTCTAAGGAATTTTTAATTAGTTTCAGTAATTTAATGGGATTTTAAAGATTTTGAAACATTTATGGTATTTTAAAAGATTCCATGGCACTTGCAGGAGATTTCAAATACTTCAGGGAATTTCCAGGGATTTTTATGATTTTTAAGAATTTAAAAAGATTTTATCCGTGCATTTTGGTACAAAAAATCTGAATCTGCAACTTAAAGCATGATCAAATAAATGAATTTTCAACGTAATAGTTAAATTTTGAACTAAAAAAGACCAATCATGAACTAAAAATATAATTAATTTTATACCAAACTGATGATTTTTCCGGGTTCAAAATTCATGTTCAAAATGTTTTTAAAAAGAATTCAACTAAATTTTTTTTCGAAAATTTTTTTTCTGATTGACATTCAATCTTTTTCGTAGAAAATTCATTCGTATGTTTGAAAATTTAACTATTTCGTTGAAAATTTATTTTATTTTCTTTGAAACATATTTTTATAACTGAAAGTTAAACTATTCTATTTTTTTTTATTTCATCTTTTTTAATTAAAAATTTAAGTATTCAATGGAAAATTGATGTATTTTGTTAAAAATTTATCTTTTTTGTTGAAATTGCGTCTTTTTGTGTGAAAAGTTAACGTATTTTGTTGAAAATTGCACTCTTCGGTGCAAAATCATTTCTTTCGTCTAAAAATAGTTTTCCTAATTGAAAATTCAATTTTCGACTGGAAATTGAACTATATCATGTTTGGGATCATTCCTATTTAATTTACCCCTTATTTCGGAAAAAATTCTTAACAACTTTGTAAATTTGTGAAGATTTTTAAAATGTTGATTATGGTATTTCATGAAAATATCTTTATAACTTGCGGGTTAAAATAGTTCTAAGCATATGTAGGTTTTTTCAGCATATAAATACACACTAGAATAAAAATCTACAAGATCGAGGAACCGAAAGTAAAAATACAGCGAATTTTTTCAATTCTGATTTTGGTATTAATTGAAATTATCTTCATAAATTGTGGTTTAAAATTTTTTCTGCGCATGTGTGGGTCTTTTTAGCATAGAAATAAAGAAGAAAAAATTCTAAGAAATACAGAATTTTGAAAATTTACTGCAATTTCAATTTCGATACCTCGGTCTTGTCGATTTTTTTTTATTGTATTTTTGTGCTAAAAAAAGCCACACATGCGCATAAAAAATTGTAACCCACATATTATGAAGATAACTTTATGAAATGTTAAACATACAAAATTTAAAAATTCGTTGTATTTCCAATGTTTAACCCTGAGTTCAAGAAAATGAAAAATATTCTTCAGGCTCCTAGAAAAAATTATAATCATTTTTCATTTTGAAAATTAGTTTCAAGAGGGTATGTAAAAAGATTTCAAGTGAATAGACACATTTTCTTAAAATTGTTGGGAAAATTTGGAAGATTTTAAGGCATTTTTTTACACCTTGAATGCTTTTTAAAAATTTTAAGAAAAATTCGAGTCAGCTAGAAATATTTTTAGGAATTTAAGAGGGCTCAAATAGATTCAAAATATTTAAAAACTTGGAAGCATTTCTGAAAATTTATCAAATATTTTTTATTTTTTCCAAACTTCTAAAAGTCCTAAATATCTTTTAAAAAGGCTCGAATTTATCCTAATATTTCGTAAAATCCGGTGATGATAACAAATAACGTTTTTAGTTCGGTTTTTAGGTATTTGAACATTTGTTTTACATATTTGTGCTGCATTTAATTATCAAGGGATATTTTTATATATGTTTTTAATAATTACATAATATTTTCCAGACCTAATATTGCATTCTGGATTTCAAATATCAATACTTGTAACCCAACTTCCGCTTTTATATTTTTAGGTACTTTTAATTTATTTTTCATGCATATAATATTTTTTAATTCATTTTTTGCTCTTAGAAGCGTAAAAAAATTGCAAAATAATAATGTTTATTGCTTAAAAATAATTTATTACGTACTGCAAACATCAAATTATTGATAAAAAAATGTTTGTGTCAAAAATAATAATTCTGCTATCCTTCAAATATATTTTTTAAAAATATTTATTATTGTTTTTATAATAATGTATTGAAAAAAAGAATTAGAAACAAACCAAATTGAAAAATTATGAGGGTGCGAATGCATGACGGCAGTCTCTGTAGCCTAGAACCTAGAGTCTAGAGTCACTCCAGAGTCTAGAGTCGAGACTCAAGTCTAGACCATTGCCCTATCGCTGCTTGCTCGACCGCCCCACAATTCGATTTTGCGCTGATTTCTTTCAACCCTTTTTTCTCGTGAACCGCTTTCTATTTATAAGCAAACGATTTGAGCTTTCTTCATTTTAAATTAAGCTATCTTCGCTCACAAAAGATGACTAAAATCCGTGTCCTCCGTAACGAGCACTCACGTTGTAAATTTTATTTACAGTTTCTGAGAGCGCAGTCTCATTGTGACATTTGTGACTTTCCAATTAAATTTAAAAAGCTTGACATGTTAGGAATTTCACTAATATTTAAAGAGAAAGAAAAACATTGAATTGTCTAAAAAATTGGAAGTTCTTAAAAGTATTTAAAATAATAAAAAAGTTATACAGGTTATAATCAATTATTGAAATGAAACTTTTGAACTCGAAAAAGTTATTTGTATAATTGTATACACTTAGGGAAAGATAATACAATTTTATTACTTTATTCAAAATTGAATAATGTTGCTAGAAGCAAAATAGTCAATCTCTTTGAAAATTCGTCTTATCTGGTCGAATATTTCCTTTCTTGTTGAAAATTCATAGAAAAGAAAACATCGAATTGCCTACAGAAATTGGAAGTTATGAAAAGTATTTAATAACATATTGTGCACATTGAACTACATTTTTTTTTTTAAACATAGAAGTCAATATTTTTGGTTGAAATCTCTCAACTGTCTCATCTGTTAGTTGTAGAAATTTCACCTTTTTTTTGGGTGAGAATGCAATTATTTGGTTGAAAACTGATATTTCTTGATTGAGAATTTTCAACTATTATGTTGAAAATTAATCTTCTTTGGTTGAATTCAACTGTTTTTGGTGACGAATTAAAATCTTTTTCGCTCTTTGCTTCGAAATTTTTATTTGTCAGATGAAAATTAATGTATTCAGTTGAAAATTAATTTTTTAAGTAGAAAATTCAACTATTTTGTTCAGCATTTGTTTGTTTTTTTATTCACATTTTTTTCTTTATTTGTGAATATAAATATTTCATTTTTGGTTGACATTTTGTCATTTTGGTTAGAAATTCATGTATTTTGTTGCACATTCATTTCTTTGGTAAAAAATTTAAATATTTTGTTGAAGTTTCTTTTTTTTTCTTGGTTTAAAAGTTATTTTTTTAACTGAAAATTTAACTACTCCGTGTTTACTAAATGTGTGTACGATTTTGAATATTTTTTTGCTTTTATATACTTCGAATCAGACATCGTAGACGTGATTAATATGCAAATTTCAAAAATATCAAGAACCAAGATAAATTTTTACATATCTAACAGTAAAGTAAAAATCTACTACAATACATAAAATTTTTTAGTAAGTTATGTTTAAATAATAAAAATTTCTATCAAATATTTTTAAAAACAAAGGCAAAAATTAAATAAAAATTAACAATAATGTATTAAAAATGACTAATTTCTTTTAAATTCTAGTTTAAAAATATTCAAATAATTTTGAAAAGAAAGCGTAATAACGAGCTACATTCTCGGATATCGGGACTGGGAAAATTGACCTGACAATCCATCCGAGAAAAAAACGTCATTATCCACTTATTCGTGACACGTTCGAAACAGAATATCCTTTTTCTTTTTACTAGGCTTGAAATTTGGGTCCGAACCGCGTCTTAGTGTCTTAGACTCTTATAGCGAATTTGGTTATCCTACACTGGTGCACTCCAGAGCACTCCGACCAGCTCCTTCTTACTTCTTCTCACTCCTTCCTTCTCCTTCCGACCTGCGTCGGAGCAGGTCGGAGTGCTCTGGAGTGCTCCAGTGCAGGATAACCGAATTCGCTATTAGAGTACTTAGACTTAGATCTTAGGTCGCAATGAAGCCAAAACACATGTTGCAGTGATTTGTTAATGTTCTCGTAAACTCTTAAAGTCTTGAAAGCCCGTAAATTTTAAGGGTCTAAACATGAACACGGTTAAAAGAAACGGAATTTCTATTTACAGAATAGATTTATGGGTCTTTTCATTATTTGGGAAAGTTTGAAAGATTCAGTTTTTAGGCAACCTCCTTCGCTTTGAAATCTAATAAAATTTAATACGAATAACTTGCTTCAAAATTTTCGGCACACGATGGTGGGTGGGCCAAGGGCTGCAGATTTTTTAGGCGACCTTGGATGAATAAATATGTTTCAAAAAGTTTCAAAAAGTTGCAAAAATGACATTCATTAATGTGCTTATGAGGTACAATATTATTAGGCTTTAGAATTCACTTCAAGAACCTTGTCTCGCGCGAAAACACAGCTTTAAAATTGGAGAATTAGTTTACAGATAATTAAAAAATAACTTTTTTGAATAATTTAAGTGTGGTAGTGCAGATCTAGAAAACCAACGTATTTTGCGAAAATGGGTTTACTAAAAAAAAAAATGGTAGGATTGTCAGCCTAACGACCTAACCGGCCTCTCTACGAGCTAGGTCATTTAACCAATTAAAAATTACAAACGTTTGAAATTGAAAATTTTTGAGAAAAAAATTTGAAGTCATTAACGGTAAATATGAATTAATTAATGATGTTCAAAACCAAACAATGAGAGAGCGTTCACATATTACATAATGTTATTTTCGAACTTTTATCCCCCCCCCCCTGTAAGGTAGCATTTTTTGTATTAGTTTAAAAAAATTGAATAAACCTTTTCTAAATAAAAAAAGTTTTTTTTTAAAGATGAAGTGCTGTATACAAATAAATAAAACAATATTTTGATGTAACACTGAATGCTTTTTCAATATTTTTTGTAGTCATACAAATATTTAAATTATTATCAGTTTGTTTATAAACTTATATAAATTAAAATTTTCTAAGATTCTTGAGAAGATCAGAAAAGATTTTTGAATATTTCAGATGTGTCAAAAAAGAATCTAGAAGATAAAAACTTCTTTTTTTATTTGACAGGATTTTACGAAATATTGGGAAAAATTCTAGCCTTTTTAAAGCTATTTAGGCTATTTCAATCTCTTCAAATTTTCTAAATATTTCTTGAATTTACTTAATTTTTTGTTAATTTTTTAATCTTACCAAATTGAGACATTTAGCTTTAAAATCTTCAACTCTTTTTCGAAATTTAAGGAAATATTTTGACATGTTTTGAAATCTTTTTCAATTTGCTCTTAAAGTTCATTTTTCAAAAATAAAAAAATTCTTTTTGAATCCTTCCCTAATTTTTAAACCTCCTAATATTTTTAAATTATTCAAATTTTTCATGAATTTTTTTGTATTCAGCAAAATTAATAAAATTGTCTTAAAATCTTTCAGGTTCTTCTTTGACAATTTTAGAAATCCTTTGAAATGATTTGAAGTCATCTTAAATATTCTCTTAAAATTAATTTTTAAAAATCATTTTAATTTTTCCTGGGAATCTAAAGAGTTTTTTTCATTTTCTTGAAACCTTACAAAATTCCTAAAATATATAATTTATTATTATTTTTGAATAGTTTTCAAAGTTATAAGTATCTCTTAAATTTACTCAAATTTGTTCTAATTATGTAATATGGAAAAATTTGGCTTTAAAATCTTTTACACTCTTTTTCAAAATTTTAGGAAATAATTAAAAATGTTAATGTAATCTTTTTCAATTTTCAATTTTCCAATTAATGTTAAGGATATTTTTTTAATTCTCTTGACGCCCTGAAAAATTGAGTTTACCTAACAATTGTTTAAATCCTGAAAAATTAAAAGAATAGGGTTGTTTCCAAAGTCATATATCACTTTTCCAATGAATGGATCTTATAGATTATAAAATTCTAATTTCAAAAACGCCGATAAAATATTTTTTACGTATTGTTTACTATTTTTAATTTAATATTGAAATATGAATATTCTATCACGATGTCGATTAGAGGGCCCCTCTGACGTCAAAGGGGTCGGATTTTCTACCAATCACAGCTTATGTGTCAGTGATTTTCAAATATCTTTTGCCGATGTTTTGGTTATCTGCACATCGAAAATAGAAGTCGCAAAATATTGTTTAAAAAAATGTCAATGGAGGGTTTCGTAAAAGCCAACAGCAGAAATCTCCCGAAAAATAGATATATTTATGGATTGTGACTTCGTAAGTGCAGAAATACGAGGAGTGAAAATGAAACGGTTAGGTGACCTAACCTCTTTGTCATAAGTTTCGTTAGTTTCCGTGGTTTCCATCAAAGCCACATCATCACATTGATAATTATGAGAACCTATGAGTCACGTGACACCAACTTGAATAAGTGTTTTCCCGCCTTCAATTTTTAATTATTTCTTTCTGTTGAACGACTCAACAGAAAAAAAATTAGAACGCACATTGAGTTTAGATTAAAATTATGTATTAAAAAATTATTTTATCAAAAATTGCGAAACAACCCTATTGTTTTAGTCTTCTATATTCTTTTTCCACGCATTTTAGATCTTCAAAACTTAAAATTATTATTTTTGAATTAAACCTAAACCATTAAAAATTTGGCCAGAAATCTTTTTAAAAAATTGATTACAAATTCTTTCGAAATTATTAAAAAGCTTCTAAATGTTGTTCTAATGCTTGGAAACAAGTTTTTCCCATAATTTAATTTTTCTTATTTCTTTGAAAATGTAAAAAAGTTTAGAAATTATAATATGGTAGCAAAATATTAAGAACAGAATTATTTCCTAATGTTAAACCATCATTTACAATTGAAATGTTCTCTTCTATCAATAATGTTTAGAAACATTTAGAAATACATTTTATGATGAAATAAAATTATTTATTTGGAAATTTCGATATACAAAATTGATGGTGCAGAAAATTCATAAATCTTTATTAATAGATAAACAACCTGAAAACAATCACTAAAAGTTGTATTCACGCAGTGTTGCAACCAATCATGTTTTCGACAACAATGTCTTCGATAGTTTCGAGATATTTAGTAACATCGCTTTTTTTAGACAATTAAAAATGTTACGCACTCGAGTTAAAAATACCCCTCCCCCACATAACAAACCGGAACGAAAAAAGACCCCCCACCCTTTTTTTTAAATGTTACGTAATATGTGAACGCTCCCTTAATTTCCTTTGCAAGACAATAATGTGTCTGTTCAAAACTAAACAATTTACTGAATTTAACGTTAAAAATTGAATTACTACAATTCGATTGAAAATATAGTATTCCTTCGTGGTGGTGGTTATTGTATAGTAGTACCGAATAGTTCCAATATGTCAATCTCTTTTTCTCTTCTATCATGTCTTCTATCGTACTCTCCTTCATCCGATCCGACCCGACCGGAACCGAAGTCGAGCAAGTGCGAAGAGCTGAATGATTGAGGAGCGGAAGAAGAATATGAAGATAGTTAAAATTTCAATTTTTCAAAGAACTGAAAGTGACGTGGAGGTCCAGGGCTGAGTTTGTTGGCGCGGCACCCTGTTCCCACGGCAGTTAATGAACAGTCAACAAAAGAAACTATTGTAAACCAAGATTTACTAAGTCAAAGTAATTTAAAAAATAAATTGTTTTGCGTGGAAGAAAAATAAAATGTCTTAGGGAAGTTTGGACCGAGGGATACAAATTTGTAAGTTGGTACCCGGAAAAATAAGACAACAACAATTAAGAAATAATTTGTTTGCAATTTATAATTTTTCGAAAGTATGTAAAAACTATTTTTTTGGATGGAGTTGAATACACACTTTCTTCGGAGTTAGTAGAATATGTCGTTTCTTCATCTTGATTCAAAAGAACATAAGACCATTTTGCGCCCATGAAACACAACATTTTCGTGTTGTTCAAAGTCAAAAAAAAAAAAAAAAAAAAAATTATAAAGTAATGAAAAAACGTTGTTACAATAAAAGCTACGTAATAACATATTTCTTTGATTCAATTTAAAAGAACATCAAAGTCGGCGTGTTGATCTTTTTTCCAAAAAGTGTACATTTAACTCAATACCAAAGAAACGTGTTTTTACAAATTTTCAAAAAATTTTAAATCGAACAACACAATGTTGTTTTTTATTCTAACACGGTGTAATTTCCGGACAATCTAGGTCTTGAAAAAGTGTACCAAAGCTCATTCCAAGCTGATCATTTTTTCGAAAGTTATCGTGCCTACAGACTACAGAGAGGCAGACCTCGAGACAGACACCTTCGTAAAAATCTTTCTTTCTGACGGTCTCAAAACGTGGAGATTTGGACTAAGCCATATTTTACATAAAACCAATACCTTCTCATTACGTTGAGAATGTAAAAAGAAATAATTATAATTTTCAAAAAAAAAAAAACTAATATTTAAAAAAATAGTAACATCTTCAAACAAAATTTTCAATTAAAATGATGAATCTTTAACTGGAATCATTGCATTTTCGACCAAAAAAATAAATGTTCAACCAGGAAGATTAATTTTTACCAAAAAGACGAATTTTTATACAAAAAAAAAAGATAACTTTCCATCGAAAAATTGAAAAATTAAATTACCAGGTTAAAAAATTAATGTTCAACCAAACTCATTAAACTGATTAAACTTTTAAAAGGAAAAGATGAATTTTCAACTACAATGATAAACGTTTAACTGGAGTAGTTGAATTTTCAACCAAAGGGTTAATTTTCCACCAAAAAGACAATTTTGAACAAAATAAGTTAATTTAAACGAAATACTTGAATTTTCAACTAAAAAAAGACAAATATTTAACCAAATAATTGAATTTTAAACTAAAAAAGATCAATTTTCAATCAAAAATTGAATAGTAAAATTTTCAGTTGAAAAAATTAATTTTCAATGAAACTGATGAATATTTCTGGTTTAAAATTCAACTGCTTAATTGAAAGTGGAACTACTTTGTTAAACATTCATTTTTTTTGGTTGATGATTCTTCATTTAAGTTGGAATTTTTTTTTCAAAATATAAGTATTTTGCTAACATTATCAAAACAATTTTTTTACTGAAAATTCAACTATTCCTTCTTTGGTTAAAAGTTTATCATCTTCAGTTGAAAATTCAACTATTTGGTTGAAAATGTCTATTTTTTGTTGAGACTTTCTCTTTTGTAGGGGTGACTAATTCACCTTTTTGGATGAAATTTCAAGTATTTTGCTAAAAATTATGACATTTAATCTTTTTGGTAGAAAATTCATTAGCATGATTAAAAATGTAACTATTTCGTTACAAATTAATTTTATTACCTTTAACACTAAACTAATTCTAAACTATTCTAGTGTTCTTAATTTACCTTTTTAGTTGAAATTGTAAGTATTTCTTGGAAAATTGATGTATTTTGTTAAAAATTGATTAATCTGTTCGGTGCAAAATTCATTTCTTTGGTTTGAAAATTCGTTCTTTTATTGAAAATTAATTATTAACTCAAATTCAACTATATCATGTTTATTTGAATATCAATCTCCTTCGGTTGAAAATTCAACTAATTGTTTGAATATTTCTGTATTTTGTTGAAACTTTGTCTTTTGTGGTAGCATATTAATCTCGACATTAATCTTCTTGGGGACTAATTCAATCGAATGTTCTACTTATTCTTGGAATAAACGACATATACGAAAAAATGTTAAGATAAAAATTTGCCCGTCTAAAAAAGTCATATGAAAAATGTATCTTGTTCTTTTGCTATAGCTTTCATCGTGTGCGAGAAAAAATCCAAAAAGTACGTCTCTAGGAAAAAAAATCTCCCGGCCTCAAAACTGATTAAACCCGCATGATGCTGATAAGAGATGCCTTGCTTCTATCGGCAGAAATTGTAAAAAAATATGCGAAAAATAAAAAGGTGCGGTTTTACAGAAAATTTTAAATATTTTGTTCTTCAAATTTCGAAAACATGGAAAAAAATATTTTTTGGAAACCCCCACCGTTTTTATTCGTCCAAATATTTTTGAAAGGCTTCTGCTAACAGAAGAACGGCACCTTATTACCATCATATTGACTAAACCATTTTTACCCCCCACCCCCCTTTGTTGTTGTCAAGTGTCCAATTACTTTACCAATTACGTTTTGAGATTTTCTGAACCCGAGAAGGTTTGTATGCTTGTGTGTATGTAGATTTTTAATCTGTCAGCACGATAACTTTCGAAAGAATTGATAGATTGGATTAGCCTTTGTTATTCATTTTTACTGTCTTGAACTGAAGGTCAAGTTCGTTAGCCAGCCATTTTGGATAAAAATTCGGAAAGTACAACTTACCAGAGTTATGGATCTACAAAATTTAAAAAAAAACGAGAATGAAAATTAGAAGCCAAACCACGCACGATATGAAAAAAATTCAAGAGAAGAAAAACGTTCCTTTTTGAACAACCTACAAGATTGTCATAACAACTTTTTGAATTTTGTTTAAAATCAAAAATTCAAACTTGATCCCACAAAAAAATAATGAAAAATAAAATATTCCATTTTGCGGTTAAACTACAAGATGCATTTTTTGTTTTAATCGTGAAAAATAACATTAAAAAAATAAATTAAATTTTTGGAAAAACGACGGAAGGTGCGAAAAAAAATTCATGAAAAAACGTTGTACACTCAAAAAATATCTATAAACTTGTTATTAATAATTCTTTGATAGGACGCCTAGTTTTTATTTTATTCGAAAAAAATAAAATTAAGAATAAAATGTTCAGAAGAACGACACAAGCTATGAAAACAATAAATAGAAAAAAGTTGATCACCCAAAAAAGAGATACAAATTTGTCATAAATAATTTTTCGGTAGGACGAGTAGATTTTGTTTTATTCGTGAAACAACACAAGCTACAAAAGCATTTTATTCAACAAAATTTTTGGCTTAAACTATATCTCCGAATTTTCATAGAACCACTTCACGCTAGGATGCGTATTTTTGCTTCAAATCGTAAAAACTAAAACTGAAAATAAACAAATTAAATTGATGGAAAAAAGACAAAAGTTGCAATAAAATGTATAATAATAAATTTGTTTTTTTTTCTGTATAGAATGCTCACTTTTTTAATTTTAAAAACAAGACAATTTTTATAATTCATAAACTTAGGAAATAAATATAAAATTTTATTCTTTATTTCAAGACCATTCAAGTCCATCTTTTTACTCGAAAATTGAAAAATTTCGTTGAAAATTCTTTTTGGGTTGAAAATTCATACATATTTTCGGTTTGAAAATTCAACTGTTTTGTAGAAAAATCGTATTTTGGGCTAAAAATCGTGTTTTGTGGTAAATCTTCTTGGTGAAAAATTTACCTTTTTGGTTAAAGATTAATTTTTTTTCGTTGAAAATGGAAAATTCGTTTTTTTATAATTTAAAATTAATTTTTACATTCTCATCTCTATGAGAAGGAATTGGTTTTATGTGAAAAATTACTTTCGCGGATTCAATCAAATGTCGACGCTTCGAGGTCCCTTAAAACGGTTTTTACGCAGCTGTCTGTCTGTCTCTCTGTCTGTAGTCTGTAGTATCGTGTAGGCACGATAACTTTCGAAAGATTGATCAGATTGAATTGTGTTTTGGAACACTTTTTGAAGGCCTTAAAATAAAGAAAGAGTTCGTTAACCAGCTATTTTGGATCAAAATTCAAAAAGTGAGCACATTTTGAAAATTTTTGAGACCACTTTTTTTTCACTACTTTACCACCGAGCAATTCACGCCTACCCCGAAAGGGAAACGGCTTAATGATATAATAATAAAAAAAATAAAATAAAAAGTGTCAAGGTTTTAAAAGATTCCAGGGAATTTTCAATTGATTTGAAACACTTTAGGGGATTTTAAAAGATTCCAATGAATTTTTAATTTATTTGTATAATTTGAATGGATTTCAATGAATTTGGAAAGTTGTACAAGATTAAAAAAAATTGCAAGGTATTTTTAAGAGCTTTAAATTATTTCAAGGGATTTCAAAATATTTTAAAGGATTGGAAATATCTTAGGGTATTTTCAATAGATTTCAATAATTTTGAAGTTATTCTAAAGGATTTCAACGATTTTTGAGTATCTTTAAGAATTCCAAGGAATTTTCAAGAACTTCAAAACGTTTCAAAGGATTTCAAAAGATTTCAAAGGTTTTGAAACATTTTAGAGTTTTTTTAAAGTTTCCAACTTCGAATTCTGAGACATTTCATCAATTTCTTTTGAATTCCTTTGAATTTTTCTAAAATCATTTCAAACCTATTGAATTCGATAAATTTTTAGATATTTTTTTATTGTTTTCAATTCACTTGAATTTTTCAAAAATTCAGTTTGCAATTTTATTTCCATTTACTGAAATCAATGGAATTTTTCAGATTTGTACCATTTTTCAAATTCCTTTGAATTTTTTTTAATTTAACTTGAATTCTTTTGAAATCTTATAAATCGACTTCTTTTGAATTCTTTATCAATTCAAAATAACATTTGTATCATTTTTAATGAACATTAAATACTTGTAGTCACTTTTTGGATTAGAAATTAGTCTCTTTTGATCCCTTTTTTTGGTTCGAATAAGTCACTTTTTCACGTAAATTAGACTGTGACAGCTCTGAGAATAATAAATAAAAAATGTAATTCTTCTATTACATTTGTAAAAGATTCTATATTAAAAATTTTATAAGATTATAATGCTGGTCTTTAAATATCAATGATCAGGGAAAATGAAAAATGAGTCAGGGAAAAAGAGGGAATTTTGAAAATGAAGCTTAGCGGCCACCGTCTTAATGAATGTTCACACCAGTTTCAACCCCTTTCAATTCTCAAATTGAAACCTGACCCACTTTATGATATTACATCAACTTTCGAGTATAAAAATAATTTCCTTGTGGTATTTCTGACTGATGAAATAATTCATCTTGAGTATCAAATGGCAATTTTTGGACTTAGCTCATTTTAGATAAACAGATAATGAATGCGTAGGAATGGTAAAGTTTGATCTCACAATTTTTTACCCTCCTAAAAGACGGAGTATCAGAGACAAGTATAGGCTACTACTGAATTAATCGTCTTTACGGAGAAGAGAAAAACGAGCTTGGTTCAATTTGTCATTCTAACGAGGGACTTCGAAAGTATTTAAAAAGTTTGGTCACCCTCCACCGACGCCTTCAGGCCATGCAACTTTATTCCTTCTTTCGTGTTCCCAAGGCAGGACTGATTGTCCCTTCACTCGCGTATTTCTCATAAGCGGAAAGGAAGGCAGATGTTATTTGTCATCCGACAACGACCCTTCACTCCCAAATTCGAAATTAGATCTATCGAGTGCAGATACCAAACTCTTAATTTCTTTTTATAGGAGGCTAAAAACATTAGAGTAATAAATCTATTTAGTGCAATTATTCATTCTTAAAGCTGAAGTGATCCGGTTTTATCCCGGGGAGGAATGTGTAGTAATGACATGCCTAAATGAAATTGTCAGTACTATTCAAATTAAAATACTGTTTCACTCATATTTGAGTTAAGAGATTTGAATTCGATTTTACACAGTGGTCAGGAATCCACAAAGCATCATCAATCTAGCGTTTCGATCAAGCGAATTTACATCCAGATTGAACCACAGCAATCATATCCCATGAAGATCCGATTCCAAACTTTATGTCCTTTATCTTCGAACCTATTTGACTCAGTGACAATGTATTATAACTGCTACCTTCTATATAATCATGAAATCATTTAATCAAAAAACACTAAACTAATTGACATGTATGATCTTGCCATTTTCATCGCATTCCTAATTAAACTAGATGATGATTAGCCCTCGGAACCTATGTGCAAACTTGTTCATAAACTTTTAGATTAAATTTTACTCAATAATTCTTCTTTTAAAATTACAAGCTTCCCTACGAAATATACTCGATCCTTTTTATTTGTATAACGCGAATCCTTTTACCTTGCTAGGATGTCAAGCGGGCGTCCCCATGAAGTTTCTCAACACATTAACCAGTAGGGCAAAACCGTTTCAGGTGATCGGAGATCCTCTTCCTCCTTCACGCGGCCCTTATCAGCATGAGGTGAGAAATTTGTCACGTGGTTTAATCAGCATCAGGGATTTATAATTAATTCAAGCAACCTTGTTCGTTTCCATTACAATGCCTTATTTTATCACACGGAACAATTGTATGGCTAGTGCAGTGATATTTATCCTTGATCTACCTACAAATATTGTTAGAAGCGAACCAACGATATTGGGTTGCAAAAAACGAATCTCGTCCTCTTCGTAGCTTAGTTGGTAAGAGTACCTGACTGGCAGTCTGAAGACCTGGGTTCGAATCTCAGCGGACCTAAGAGACAATTTTCATACAGTCTAAAAATATATTAATGCTTGAATAGTATTAATGAATGCCAGTAGACCGAAAAAAATAACATCAGGTAAAATAATAAATATAGGATCTCAGTAAAATCAAGTACAAAAATTCTTTTTAAAAGCAGTGCCAGAGAACGAGCGTAGGTACGCAGTGCATATATTCACTCGGTAATAATGCAACTTGTGTATAGTATTTTCAGTGGTACATACGAATGCATATGTACTTAACGACCCGATCTGGCGTCGATAAGCGAGAACGGCACGCTAGCTCGGTTCCTACGTACACGCAGTTTTTTTCTCGTCTTATTGTTAGAAACAATTATTATTCGTGGCTTATGCATGGAGAGGCTTCTTGTAGAAAAGCGTGCGTGTGGATTATGGGAGGCAAGCATTTAATATTGTCGGTAATGTACAATGTAATGGTTTTCCCGGTATAGTCGAGGAACCTCTGTACCTGTGGCCATATTATATATATAGGACATATAGGTGCGAGCTGAGAAGAGATTTACGATTTCACCAGGAAACTTTCCCTCCCGCCTCCATTTTTGGCCAATGAATCCCTTATAAGGACTTACCCCCTTCAGGCGCGCCTGTAAACACGTAAATACGATGCCCGATCTTGTCTGCCTCATATCTCACGATTGTATTCAGATTCGCGAGTTCTTTCCACGCTCGAATTTTTCCACGAAACACTTCCTCCATGCACGTGTTCTTGTGTCTTTCAAAAAATTCGTAAGGTTCTTGATTTGCGTAAAAGAGAGAAAAAGGGGTTTACTGAAAAATTGATTTTTAGATTTTTCAGTGATGTTTATTTGTCTAAGTTTCTTTAATTCGTTGAAATAAAAGGAAATCTAGAGTTAATCACTATTTAATGATCCCCAAAGATTATCACGCAAGGCTTGAACCTCCCTAGGTTAAGTTGAGATCTTTTCATCGATTTCCTTTTATAAACGCATAAAATAAAATACAAAACAAACAAACATAATGTTTTAACAGACTTCATGGCCCAGAATATGCTCTTAAAACAGGTGAAATAGGGTGATCTTTCACGAAAATAGGGAAATAATAGGGGAATAAATAATTTTAAATTAAATTAATGTATAGGTAGCATATTGAGTTCAATATGAAATGCTTAAAATTCCAAGTCGATATATATTGAATTTTCAAGAAAATAGTTGAATTTTCAATAAAAAAAAAGATTAATTTTCTACCGTAAGAGATGACTTTTCAACCTCAAAAAATGAATTTTCAACCAAGTGATCAAATCTTCAAACAAGAAAGATTAAGTTTCAAACAAAAGCTTTTGCACAAAAAATATGAATTTGCAATCCTTAGGGTTAAATTTTCTATCCAAAAACTTGATTTTTTAACCAAACAATAGAATTTTTAACAAAATAGTTAAATTTTGAATAAAATGTTTGACCTATTAACGATATAGCTAAATTAAAAAAAAAATAATACAATCAAATAGTTGAACTCTCAAACGAATGCGACGAATTTTCAATGGAATAGTTGCATTTTTAACCGAATAGTTGAATTTTTATCCTATGGAGATAAATTTTTAATCAAATGCTCAAATTCTTAAATAAAAAATATTATAAATCTGAAATACCTATATGTATCTGAAAGACCTGGGTTCGGATCCCAGCGGAACTAGAGAGATTCTTTTCACAACTTATAAAATTAATATTCAATATTGAAAAAATTTTGATTTTAGACCATGCAGACAAAAAACATTAACAACCTGTTTTTGATTACATTTCGCTGGTCAAAAATCATAACATTAATTTATAAAAAATATTAAACTTCATTCAAAAACAGTTGCATTTTCAACCAAATAGTTAAATTTTCAAGCCAAGAAGACGAATTTTTTAGAAGACATCAGTTGAATTTTCAGACAAAAAAGAAAAATTCCCAACAAAAAATATAATAGTTGATATTTCAACCAAAAAAAGATTTTTATTTTAAATAAAAAACAGTTGAATTCAACCAAAAAATACGAATTTTCAACAAAATAGTGGAATCCTCAACCAAAGCAGATTAATTTTTAACAAGCATAAGCACTTTTAACCAAAAAAGATCAAATTTCTACCAGAAAAGATGAATTTTCATCCAAGAAAGAGTTTTTCGTTCAAACAAGAAAAAAAATGTCAATCAAATTGTTGAATTTTGTACCCAATAAGGCGTATTCTCGACAACGTAGTTAAATTTTCAACGCAAAAGTTTGAATTTTCAACCAAATAACTGAATTTTAAACTAAAAACGATCCATTTTTAACCAAGAATGGGATGGTTAAATATTCAGGTAAAAAATTGTTTTTTAAACAAAACAAAATACGATTTTTCAACAAAATAATAAAATTGTCAGCCAAAGAAATGGATCTTCTACTAATAAAATGAATTTTTAACAAACTAGTTAATCTTTTAACCAAGTTTAAATCAATAAGAATAAATTTCTACCAAAAAAGACGAATTTACAAGAAAGTACATACATTTTCAACCAAATAGTTGAATTTTCAACTAAAAACAATCAATTGTCCACGGAAATTTTAACATAGTAGTTCAACTTCCTGGCAAGTAGTTGAATTTTCACCCGTAAAGATGAATTTCAATGCAAAATGTAATAGTTTACATTTAAGTGAAAAAAAAACGAGAAAAGGGAAAGTCTCTTAAAAACAGGAAAAAATAGGTATTCTTTTTAAAAAGGTCTTTTTTTCTTCTTTTTAAAAAGGTCTTAAAAAGTGGGAGATGAGCGAAAAAGTGTAAAGTCTGCATGTAGATGCTTCACTTGTAAAATAAAATTACTAATTTTCATTTTCTCATGCATTTAGAAAAATTGTTTTTCACATTTATATTTTCCATGTATGATGTCACATTCTCCGTTAACCCCCAACATAAAAATGTCATCAATCATCACAAAACATGCCCCCCCCTCCCTTCAGTGTGACGTAGTTTTGAAGGGCACCATACGTAATTGTTACACCTTAAAACTAATCAAAAAATGTAGATTGTAGGAATGGGACATAGATTTCTCACTTTTTCTAAGTTCTCGAATACGTCAGTTTTCTTTCTGTTTTTTGCTGTTTAATTGTATTCCAGAAGTTGTCCATAAAAATGAGATTATCTTCTAAATAAACTCAAATTAAAAGGGCAGAGTTTAATCGTACGGTCACGTTGGTACGAACAGCGAAAATCAGCAAGCTTGATCAAAGAAATCGGGGATCTTTCCAATCTTTTTGTTTTAGTAATTATATCTTATCTTTAACTAGATCAAAGAACGTGTTGTCTCTTGCAAATTTTATCTGATTAAAATCACGATTTCTAATCATAATTTTTATCTCGCGGATAATTCGTTCATTAGTCAAAATAGTTTAAAAACTCAAGATCTCTGATGATCTTAATTAATCTAAACAGGAAATTGCCAGTAATCTTATATGTATTCTATTGTATTTTGTAGCATTTCTCTGAGTGCATACATTACAGGGATTATTTTTTAGGCTAGTAATTTTCCAGTAATTTGTAAATACGTTATGTCGGTTGAGGTTACGTTTTCTATTTACAAGTTTTACAATATTGCCTTCTTATAGTTCTAATAAAATTAACAATGTTATGCAATCTCGTTGTTGTATCAAACTTTTTCTATTTTTCAAGATTTCCACTTTTATAACATTTTTTAAAATATATGTAATATATACAGCCCTAAATTAATTCGTTTATCCTGAGTTCTGACTGAGCAGAAAGCAAAACATTTTTTAAAAAAGTCTGAAAAAAATGATTTAAAGTCGGCTCAAAAGCAGCGAATTACTCTAAAAAATCGGTTAAGGGTCATGAAGTGGCCATCCAAATGAAGTAATACAAACTTGGTCCAAAATTCGTCAACAATTTTATGGATAAAATCTCCTAAGCTTTGTTGTCCACTTTTTAAAAATCGTTTCTTTATCAATCCTAATCTCGAACTTTCCTTCCGTTTTCAAATTACGCCTACACGGGATATATTGCACGATGAATCGACTGGTCGTGATCTCGAAAGTCGGGTCCGATCGATTTATCTCGATATCCGGTCTCGATGGTCCGAATTCGTGCCCCTTTGCCCCTTATTCTCTTCCCCAGTTGCACGCGCGCAAGATTTGCACGAGATCTTATGATAAGAAGAGTAAGCGTCCACAATAAAGGAAAAAAAAACATAAAAAGATGTAAGGGGGAGGGATTTGATGATCATTGTGAAGAGAATAGGGGAGAAAGAATTTTCAGGATCGGGGAAAAAAAGATTCCTCGATTAAAATTATGATTTACAGGCATCTGCGTCTGAATGGTACATTTCATCCGCCACGCCGTACTTCTTCCACTTCTTCCTCTTAATCCTGTTCCTTGAATAAGACGGTGGTCGATTTCGATAGCGTTTGGAGAAAGCGGCGAAGGATCTCAAGAGAAGTGCTTGATTCGAGATAAATCGAGTTTTATGCGATTTCTCGAATAGCGGTACCATCTATGGGATCAGGAATCAAATTTATTCTGGCTGACGTGCATTCATTATTATCTAAGCGATGTGCTTGTCATTCCGATCGGATTCTCGTAAAATGAACGAGTCGTTTGATTTCATGAGGCGGATAGTTCGCTTTTTATAGTAAAGTTTATGTATAATTTATTTATTTTTTAAGTGTTTCAACACTCTTGCATTCTCTTCCAATTTACAGAATGAACAAAGTGTAAACTTTACCCCAACAAAAATTACCGACATGTGGTTAAATTTATTATTTATTTCTTTGACCAAACGTTTCAACCCTCCATCCCCTATCTAACGTAATTTACACCGAACAAATTTATTTCGGCAATTTATTTAGGGGTCATCTTTAAAGAACGTAAGACTATTTGATGGAGGGTTTCTTATGAATTATACTAACAAAGTATTTCAACTTTCAACCACAGTTGAATTTTCAAGAAGATTAATTTGCTAGCAAAAGGGATGAATTTTCAACACAATACATGAATTTCTAACCAAATAGTTGAATTTTCAATAAATTTAATCAATTTTCTACCAAATAGTTGAATTTTGAAGTTAAAAAAGATCTATTTCTAACCCAAAATGAAGTAGTTTCATTTTTATTAAAAAAATATGAACTTTCAATGTTGAAAAAATAGTTTCATACAAAACACCTAAATTTGTTTAACAAATTGTTGAATTTTGAGGCCTAAATGAATTTTCTACGAAACTAACAAAAAATTTCAATTTTAAACAAACACTTCAATTTTCAACAAAAAATGTAGTAGTTGATATTTCAACCAAAAAGATTTGAACATACATCAGAAACAGGTGAATATAACCAAAAAATTAGAATTTTCCACAAAATACTTGAATCCTCAAATAAAATAGATTATTTTTCAATTGAAAATGGAATAGATAAATTTACAATTTGAATACAAATTTTAACCAAGAAAAAAACATATCAAATAAAATAGTTAAGTTTTTAACCAAAGAAATTAATTTGAATCTTCAACTAAAATAATAATATTTTAACAAATTAGTTAATATCTAGACCAAATAGTTCAGTTTCTACGAAATAGTTAGATTTTTAAGTCAAAAATACAAATTTTATATAAAACAGTTGAATTTTTACCAAAAATGTGAATTTTCAATGAAGAAGTTAATTTTGAACCCAAACGGATTAATTTTCACCTGGCCAGTTGCAGTTTCAAACAAAAAAGAAGTTACTACAAAAAAAAGATGAATTTTCAAACCAAAAATGAAAAAAATTGTAATCAAATTGTAAAATTTTGAAGTCAAAAATACGTATTTTCAACAAAACATTTAAATTTGCTACCAAAAAGGTTGACTGTGAAATCTGTGATAAATTAATAGAAATTTTGATAACTTTTAGACTGAAGAATAATAGTTTAAAAAAGCATTGAAATTCATTTCTAATTCTTTTAAAATATTAGGTTGGAAAACTGGAAACTTTGCTTTAAAAATAAAGGGTCAGACTGCGCAAGACTGTAGGTCGTAAAGAAATGTTAAAATGAGTATTGCGTTATCTTAAATAGTGGGGGGGGGGTGTCACAAAAACACCTTATGTAATTTGTGGATGAGCCCTTATTTGTTTATTAATATATTGTTCTTTCTTGAATTTATGATTATTGCAGTTAATATTAATACTGATATTACTAGGTACTAATAATATTAATATTAAATTAATAATACTGTTACAATTATCAATAAAGTAATTTATTTATTTTTACATTTAATGCATTGACGAACAGTTAGTTGTTTAAAATAAATGTTTTTAACTTTTGTCTTTGAGTGATTCGCAGGCTTGAAAATCTCTTACATAAGAAATGTTTTTGTGAACGTACCCCACCCTCTATGCATGACAGCACAGTAAAATCATTGACCCCCCCCCCTCAAAAAAGATGACTACGGAATTTATTCAAGTTCCCTTATACCGTGTCAACTTATTGTATCTTCTTTTGTTTTTGTGCGAAAAAATCCAACTTTACCCACTTGAATATTACTGCCAACATAAAAGTACACTTCTCTGTGTTCTGTTTCAATCTGTTCCAATTGTATGGATTTTTAAATTATCGTCATGTATGGCTCTATTTGCTATTACACGACCCTCGCAAACATGTAAGTGGTGAAACAACACCATCGTAAAATAAATGCTAAGTTTAAATTTATAAATTACAACAATGCATAATACAGTTCTTACACAAATTGTTCTTAGTATGTGTTGTATATAAATGTGACGATTAATCGAGTTTCAGTGTCAGAGATTGACGTGAGATATAAGCAACCACGTTCTAAACATCGCATTACAGTTTGTATCTCGACAATTCATGACACCGATATAAATGCAGTCGCTATGTATCGAGTCCTACATACAGTTGCATTGTTCTATTTTACTATTCCCCTGAATCTCGATTTCTCATCCCACGTTTAATAATGCCCGAGTTCTGATCGGGATATACTATAAACATATCGAATCGGCTGAAGACGATTTAGCTTTTGCTGTTGATTTTATTACATTTCGCAAAGACAGAACTTTGAAGAGGCGCACTCGTCGCGAAACTTCATCTACTCCGGATATATTTGAAAGGGGTTGAAGTAGGTGCACGTGTCGCGTTCGAAACCAACTAGACGAGAATACAGCGAGGTTGGATTGTGGATACGTGATCCACTCGGAGACTCGATACTTGGTAGGTGCAAGTACATATGGTGCATAATGGGTGTGGGTACAAGTAACACCCGGCTAATCTCGCGGTGCATGGAGAAGTAACGGAATGAAAAGGCGCGAAGTGGATGGATGTATCGGTAATAATCGTGGCGAGCTTCAGTAGGAGAACGGAGAAAGGGACTTCTGAATAGGCAGCAACGGGATGTAGATACGCCATGTTCACTCCGCAGCAAAGAGTGATTCGTAACGGGATGCTCCTTTGTCTTCAACCGCGCCAATCCCATCACTGCCACCCCCGACTCGACAAACCCCGACTCAGACAATGCTGATTTGTTCGAAAATATCCACGTGCCAGTTTCCCCGAGGAATGGGGACTTTTTATTTCATATCTGCAGAATAAGCCTATCGAAGCACCCGCAACCCCCCAAATGCAATCACAACCAAGACACACAGAAAAAACTGGATGTAACTGAAGTTCCAAACATTTATATGAAAAAAATTAAAACAAGAATTGGTTTTGCTCAAATCACTTAGAACAAAAAATTATATTTTATCGGAAAAAATGACATAATGTATTTAAGGGGTTAAATATCCTTCTTATACATCATCCGTTACCTAGATATACAAAATCAAGTTAGAATTTCGATATTTAACATGAAAAATCTTATTTTTGTATGCCTCGAATTATAGGCCGGCTGAGATATTTCGACAACACCCCTTAAAAGCCAGCCTTATTATGGGTGTATAGTGACCTTGAAAATCTGGACTTCTCCGTGAATTTTTTGTAACCTTAAAAACCTGAAAATCTTCTTGGATGGAAAATCTCCTTTTTTGTATTCTTTGCTAATAATTTTTATCACTGAAGTATTTAATAAAATGCAGTAGTACAGACATTTTTGACCTACAGAAAATGAAATGGCTCATTTTTCACATTTATAGACCTTGTATTTCGTTCCTAAAAATCACAAGGCTTTATTATATGCACACCTAAAATCTTAAAAATGACTAGTTTGATTTTCAAAAATTGCCAGTTAAACAGTGTGAAATTTCTTCTTTCCTTATGCCTCAACTTACAAGCTGTGTGAGACCGTTCGTAAAACCCCCTAAAACCACCCCTATCTTACTGAGACCGAAAAATTTTCACGAACTTACCTAAAATTAACCAATTAACAACAAAACCAAAACAAAATTTTTTTTTTTTTTTTTAGTTTTCCAGAGATTTTGTAGGATTTCAACAGAATACAAGGGTTTTTAATAGAGTCTAGTGGATTTCAACGGATTTCAAGGAAGTTCAACGTTTTTAGGGTATTTTGAAAGATTACAAGGGATTTTAAGGGGCTTTATTAGATTTGTGTGGGATTACTGGGGATTTCATAAGATCTAAGCTATTTAATGAATTTAAGGAGATTCCAACAGATTTCTAGAGAGCTTTAGGGAATATATGAAATTGAATTTTAAGGGGTTTCCTAGGGATTTCTAAAGATTTCAGGGATTTCAGAGGATTTCATTATATTTAAGAAAATCATAGGATTTCCAAAAAAAATCTAAGATTCCAGGGAATTTATATGGATTTCAATGTATTTTAAAGATTTCCAACGACTTAAAAAGATTGAAGTTTTCCAACAATTTTTGCAGGATCTAAACAGATTTCAGGGATTCTTGAACTAGCTCAACGGAATTTAAAGCTTTTAGGATATTTAAAAAGATTCGAGAGGATTTTACGTAAGATAGTGTTACCATGTATATACTTATTCTATCATCTTTTGTTTTAATGCGAAAAAATCGATCTTCACCCACTTGAAAACTGTACCGACCACAAAAATGACATAGTCCGTTTTATATATGTTGGCAAAACAATTTAATCCAGCAAGCATAAATCACTCAAACCAGGGGCGAGCATCTTTTTAGATAAATCGAAATGCAGGTCTTTAAACGCAACAATACATCAAAATAATGAAAAACAATATATATGTATGATCAATTTAAATTTAAAGCTTTTTCGGGTTTCAATCGTGTGCAAAACTACGATTGGCAAGTTTCGTAGTTTTGCACACATTTGAAACCCGAAAAACCTTTCAATTTAAATTTATCATCATGAATCATCGTGAAAGTATTAAATCTATTATCAATATATATGTATATAAAACATTGAGGAAATTAAAAAAAAATGAAGAAGACTTTTTAGGCAATAATGTTTTATTCGAAATTACTGCTTAATGATTCGTCACCTATTTTACAATATTAAACAACATTCTTTATAGCAAAATGTTATATTCTCATACACAAAATATTGTCGGGAACCATGTAACGAAATTAGTAGCAAAATTTGTTAAAAAATAAGAAAATAAAAAATTTTACCATTCATTTGGCCGTTTGAGTAGCACGTGTGTCTAAGTTGGCCAAGAATATGACCGTTTTTTCGAAATTTTACACTTATATTTATGTTTTTTTTGTGACTTATTTGCAATTTTTATAATCTATTAAAGTATCGCCTACAACACAATTTATTTGTTATCAATATTTTATTTTTTAACCATGTATACCCTTTCAGGTTGAGCATATCTAAATTACCCCCTTATACATGCGATCAACAGACAAGCCCTTTGACTCCACACCTATTATTACCCCAAATACCCCACTCTTAATGAACCTACATGTAATGCCTAATGTACTTAATCCTGAGGAGTCCCTAAATTCCATACCGTCTGCAGCCGGATTTTTATTAGAAGCGTTCACATTCCTTTGAATTTTTGGCCACGAGAGAGGAAAACTACACTGGCCGTTTTAGATATACTTCCCCTTACCTAGAATTCTTAACACCCAGTTCTCTTAAGCAACCCAGTGAGAAGCTGCACCGCTCCAAGGACCTAACACTCCTCCCAAAATGGTCTTATCTGCAAGTCGCACAAAAATGGTTGGTATTCCAAATTTCAAATGATCCAGCTTCACAGGATAAAGATCTGCTTTTAAAAGACTGAATGTTCCTTTAACATAAAGGCAGGATTTCGCAATAACAGCATCGACTTTGAGATTTTTGAGAGTTGCAGTGAAAAGTTTGACTTGATCCCCATGAGGTACGGATGCGTAAACGACCTCATTTGTTTCATGTTCTCTATATGGTTGGAGCATCCAAATTGGAGCTCGATCAGCAGGATGTAATTCTCCAATCGAAACTTGGTCGCGGCCAGTACCTTCAATTTCGATAAAAATGCGGTTGTCTACAGGAATTGCAAGCTGTTTGTGATTTCCTCGAGTTGCTCTTACCGCTGCATCTAGTTTTGTGAAGAAAAATAGAGATTTATGAATTTGTTGTACACAGAGAAAATTTGTGTGAGTCAAGCTAGAGCTATCCTTGTTGAAGATTACGTTACTGACACTGTGACTGACACTGTTACTGACATATTGTACCTTCTATTCATGCTGTCCAATAATTTCAACATACTTAAAGGAATCATAGGATTCTGAATTTGATTTTGAAGATTTCAAGGGATTTCTACGGATTTCAAGTGATTTTGAATATTTAAGGGGATTTAAAGAGATTGACGAGTTTCCCATGAATTTTTAGAGGCTCTTAACAGATTTCAGTTCTTCAGGATTTCAACGGATTTGAAAGACTTTTAGGATATTTAAAAATATTCGAAAGCATTCTCGCTATTTTATGAGAGATGTATATTGTATACCAGATTTAAAAAATATTTAACCCCTCGATTTAATATTTAAAAATTGCATGACACTATTTTGCTACTAGTTTTCCAAATTTAGACGACTATTGACTATTTTGAATTTCTCAAATGGGGCATAATTTCTCAAGTGTACCCACCTCGAAAATGAAATTTGTCCGATCGGGCTAAAAATTGACCGAATTGTAGTCCTATTAGATAGTACTCCTCACATAAAAAATGAATTAATTTTGATAATTATTTATCAAAGTGGAGGGGGTACAATTTTTGGTTTTTTAAGAAAGGCCTTACTTTCAAACGGTGGCGTAATTGGTTAACGCTCCACTCGTGGATAGTGGCGTTCCCGGTTCAAATCCGGGCTGAGGCAGATTTTTTTCTTGATTCTTAAATTTTATTTGTCCGAAGTAATCGTTTTAACATTAAGATTTATATTAATTAAAATTTAAAAACTCAGACGTTAACATCTTTAAGTGGAAATAACATCTTCCGAATATTAATTGAATTTGAAAGTATTAAAATAAATGGTGTCACTGAAAAGTTAGACAAAAAAATTAAACATTGTTGGTAAATAACAAAATTTTATTTAGTTTGAGCGAAATATTCAAAGTCACTAATTGTATTCGGAATACGTGAGGTCATTAAAAAAACATCAAAATGCGTTATGAATTGTACTGTCGGGCGATCACAAACGTAAATAAATGTTCTAAAATGTTATGTACATACCGTGATCCAAATGATAGTACTTATTCGTTTATAATTATGTATTTTTATTTATTCTCTGTTAATTCCTAATGAAATATTATTCACAATAAATACCCTTTTTTATTCTACAACTTTAATAATATTTATTTATTCTATAAGTCCTATTTTTTATAATACAAATCGTTGGAAATATTCGACATATTTGTAACAATAGATATTTTTTATTATTATAATTTATTTTTATAAACCCTTCCGGAACGAAAAGAAAAATGGACCTAGAGATAGAAGAGAACAGCGCGATCAAAAGATTCATGATGAATTTAAGAGACGATATTTTGTCACACTTTAGACCAATGAAACCTATCACACTAACAAAAGCCCTGCAAGAAGCACTGGAAGAAGAAGCTTGGCAACGAGAAAAAAATAAAAATAGAATACTTAGACAAGGCAAGTGCCTAGACAACGTACTAATTTTCAACCCCGACCAATAATAACTAGACCTTCAGCAAATACCACATCCCAACAGGCGAGAGTACCAAACTCGAATTTCCCACTAAGCGAAAGATCAAAGATGTTCTGCCACAAGTGCGGAAAACCTGGTCATCTTGTATTCCAATGTTTTTCAAAATCCCAAAATTTTCAAGTGGGACAGCTCCAAAAGAGATCACCGGAAGTAAAAACTATTCAGGAACATCAGGAACCCCAAGAAGAATGTTTAGAAAGGGAGGAGATGACAACGGAGGAAATCCAGGAGCACATAAATTACGAGGACCAAGCAGAATATCTAAATTATCCGGAAAATGACAATCAATATATGGAAGAAGAAGAAGTGACGGATCAATATACAAATTATCAGTAGATAACGGAGTAGAAATCAACATAATTAAGAGAAACTTTTTACAGCCCGACCAAGAAACCTTTAAGTTCCATAAAAATTTCGCAATGGGAGACGATCAACACGAAACAACGGAAGACACTTATCTGCAGTATTTTGAAAAAAAACCAACTATTCCACATAGTAGAAGAAAATTTCCCATTATCAGAAGATGGAATAGTAGGATTGCGATTCTTCCACAAATATCCCAGATATGCTATTACAAAAACTGATTTTATAATCGACAAATGGAAACTACCATTATATTTCGAGGGACTATACACAATATACAATAATAAGGTAGAAATACCATATTATAACCATTCCCAGAAAACCATCAAAATACCAGAGGAAATCCAATTCATCAGAATTACGTCTGTAGGATCACGAGACGTAGATCTTTCTCAAAAGGGGGTGATTACCCTTTAAACTACTTCAAAAGACTGGAAAAACTTCAAAGTTGCCTGAACCTGAAACATATTGAACCAAAAATTAGGAAACGGATAGAAGAAATCATGACTCAATACTCAGAAGTCTTTACTTTAGATGGAGACCACCTACCCTATGCAAATCTAACTGAACATGAAATAATCCTGAACTCAGGAAAAATTATCAACTTAAGATCCCATAAACTACACGAGAAACACAGCACTTAACGAAATAAGTGAATTGCTGAAAAAAGGTATAATAAGAGAGTCCCAATCACCTTTCAACTCCCCACTATGTATAGTCCCTAAAAAAGGAGGAAAGCTTAGAATGGTAGTAGATTATCGTCAGATTAATAAAGACACCGACCAAGATGCATACCCTCTCCCAGTAATAGACGATATCCTCGATCAGTTAGGAAATGCAACGTTTTTCTCAGCCTTTGACCTTAGAGCAGGATCACACCAAATCCCCATGAAGGAAGAGTGCAAAAAATATACAGCATTCTCTACTATACAAGGGATATATTATATAGGATGCCATTTGGTCTAAAAAATGCACCCGCTTCCTTCCAACGTATGATGGACAATGCATTCGGAGGACTAATTGGGAAAGAATGTTACGTTTACATTGACAATATTGTAATGTTCGGAAAAACATCAGAAGAACATAACGAAAATTTAGTGAATGTCCGAGAAAGAATAAAACAATTAGGCTTGAAATTAGAACCATCAAAATGCAAGTACCTACGTCCAGAACTAGATCACCTAGGCCACCTGATCACTGCAGAAGGAGTTAAGCCAAACCCTATTAAGATCAAGGCAATACAGGAATTCAAGCGGCTGAAAACACCTAAAGACGTGCAATCATTTCTAGGATTAGCTGGATATTATAGGACGTTTATAAAGAACTTTTCATCTATTGCTAAACCACTCACCAGACTAACTCAAAAGGACACAATTTTTGACTGGACTCCAAAGTGTGAAGAAGTTTTTGAAAAATTAAAAACCGCATTAACAACTTCACCAGTATTAAGATTCCCCGATTCTTAAGAAACGTTCACTCTAACAAGCGACGCATCGAATCAAGGATTAGGCGCAGTGTTATCTCAGGCCGGACATACTTGCTTATTTATTAGCAGAACACATTAATAAAGCAGAAGAAAATTACAGCACTTCAGAAAAAGAACTCTTAGCTATAGTATGGACGATGAAAAGGTTACGTCAATACTTGCTAGGAAACAAGTTCAAAATTCAAACTGATCACAAAGCACTGATTTGGTTACACAATTTGAAAGACCCTAGCTCCCGACTCTTACGATGGCGCTTACGTCTAGAGGAATAAAAGTACGAAATAGAATATGTTAAAGGAAAGGAGAACGAAGTAGCAGACTGCTTATCCAGACTATTCCCAATCCACACCAGCGACATTCTACAACAAGCGCTAGACGGAATAGATTTAACTACCGACGATGAACGATCAGATACCGAAATTTTGGGTACACCAGTTAAACGCCCCACCATCTTCAAAGACGAAATACTACAAGAAAAAATTAAAATCCCAGTCAGAAGAATGTGCGAATCAGTAGAAAATAATGACGATCCCAATAATACATCTGGATCCGAAACACCTCAACAAAATGAACCTTACAACGATTTTCTGACATGGCGATTGAATCCAACGCAGGGAAAATTGAAAAAAAAAAAACCAACGCCGTCGGAAAACTCTGTAAAGCAATAAACAAAGAAGACATGCCAAAATTTAATGAAGAGGATTGGTTACGGAAACTAGGCTGGTTCATCGATGAAACTATGAGCAAAAAACTAAAATTGACAAGATTCATATTCGGTGACCCACTATTTACACCAATAGAAACGGAACTGATACAGGAAATGATGGAATACCTATCTAACTTGTATCCCCACAGGATTTTCACACTTCGAACTTATGTTTGGAAGAGATACTAACATACCATCATCGGTAGCATGTTCACTAAACCTGAAGTATCCGGAACTAGTGACAAAGTGGAGAAAGAAATACGAAGAAAACCTACGAAGGGGTAGAGAAAGAATAGAAATAGAAACAGAAAAAACGAAGAAAAGACTTGACGAAAATATCACTCACAAACACCCCCTATACAAACCAGGAGACACAGTAAAAAAAATTAACAATACTAAGTCTAACAAACTAGACCCCTCTTGGAAAAGCCCTTTTGAAGTCATTGACTACTTAGACAATAATAATTTACGAATAAGAAATAAGAACACAATTATCCGAATTCATATAAATCAGACGATGCCCTATTTCACAGACGATAATGACACCCTTCTGGACCTTCCTGCCGGCCCTAGCACCGATCATCAGTGCTAATTACACCCTCGAGAAAATTCAAGGAAACATCTATATCGAGGAAATCTCTAAAGTACACTTGTTTCATGAAAAGTGGAAAATGGTTATAGCTATCAATATGACATCCACCGATAACTGGATTAAATCCATCGAAACCACCATTACTATGGTAGAACTAGCCTGTAACAAGAAATACACACCTTATTATGAAATCCAATTGGTTAAGAGCCGCTACAATAGAATAGCTAGTAAAAACAGTTTCCTACACAAATTATTAGGCAAAAAACGTCAAAAAAGAGGATTAGCGAATTTTGTGGGTGATATATCCAAAACTCTGTTCGGAACATTGAGTGAATCTGACATGAAACAAATTAACACCGAATTCGACACAATTTATAGAGATAAGAAAAACATAGCTAGCATCCTATCAAATCACACAAAAATACTCAAATTAATCTTAGACTCCTCGTCAACGGACCATAAATGTATAGTTGGCCAGGAGAATGCCGAAAGACAGTTTGTAAGAATCATCACGCACGGACTGAATGCTTCAACAAAGGATAGTTTTGTTAACTTCAAATTAGTATTAGCAGCAATACTATTAGATGAAACAAATAAGGATATTGAAACAGCGATCAACGCCATAAACGACGGAAAGCATGGCATAGTACATCCTCAAATTTTAACACTAAAAATGCTGAAAGAAACTATTAGAGAATTCGAGACAACTCAACTTACGCGATACCATTTTGACAATGAAGAAGAGAACTACCAGCACATTATAGACATCAGTAACCTCTCCGTAGCTGTAATCCAAGGCCTATTCACGTACATATTGGAGATACCAGTAATTGAGAAAGAAGAAGGTTCCTTGCAAAGAATAGTCCCTATCCCGATACAAGTAAATAAAGTCCACATATCAATAGTCCCCGATTATCACATGATCATTAAATACCGAGACTCTTACGTGCCCACCGACAGACAGACTACTGACAAATGTAAACAGATAGATGTGTATAAAATATGGAGAAGAAACCAATCTAATGTTAAGTTGATAGACAGCGAATCTTGCGAAGCCAGTTTACTTAAATGATACTCGAAAAACAAATGTAATCAGTCACCTTACCTGCTACACAAGGAAATTTGTATACCTATAATAAATGGTTATATCATAGTACCCTCGAAACCACTAGACTTAGATATGAGTTGCGAAGATTTAATCAAAACAGAAAAAATTTCTGAACCGCAAAGACTTATGGGATTTGGATGCAAAGTTTACAACAGCTACGATACCCTAGAATTGGAAAAATCATATGAAACTCATATGATGCAATGGCTAGATGTAACATACGAGATAAATTTTGAAGAAAAAGACATTGACAGGTTACAACAAAGATTAGTACAACTTCCAAAACAAATATCATACGAAGAACTTACGCAAGCCAGAATCAGCCTAGACGACACCGAAAATATCTTACATACTATTGCCACCCACAGAAGGCTCAGTACTTGGAAAGAAACTAGTTTAAAATGGTTACAATATTTAGGTTACGCCGCTTTAGGACTAGGCACTCTGTATACTTTAGGTAAGTTAGGTATTCTCGATTGCATAAAGGGATGCTTTTCGAAAACAATCAAATTATTCAATAATAGAAATAAAGTAGTCCACCAATCCCATATTGTAACGTACTAAACCCATCCAACTCATGAATTTGTCAAACTACGAAACAGGTAGCATAGTTAAAAAAACCAAGCCTTCAAAGATAAAAAACAAAACTTGGAGACTCAGTTCAATCTAAAAAGGGGGTTGTTACGAGCTGACAATTACCACCACTCTACGTCTAATTAGCATATATGTATAAAGCGCCGCATCTCTGAGGAGCTCAGTTCTATACGTGTACTTATAAACGTAAATAAAGCGCTCGAAGTCAGAGATTGACTTCGAGCTTACACAAAAAAGCTCGCTAAGCATTTTTGCGCATGACAAGAGATTTGTTTAAATAATCTGTGCTTATAGGAATTATTTGTATCAAGTTAAGAAATCTAAAAATTATGAATGGAGTTGAATATTTGAGTTTTGAAGGTTTTGAATTATGCTTAAAAGTATGTTCCTGAGATTTGTTTCCACTAGGTGATATTCACGTTTTATGATACAACTTGAAAAAAAAATCAATTGGAAAAATCTCAAAAAATATTTTTAATTAATTTTATTCTTGTATAAGTGTTCACATTCCTGATGAAATAAGAATGTGTAAATTTGAAAATGTGGCTACACTACCCAATAGAGCTTAGAAAAAATATGTTTCAGTATTTTTTTTAGATTTTTATGTTACTTTGAATATTATTTAAATAATTTCAGAATTTCATATCCTACTCGGTAACACTGCGACTCTTTTATAAGTTACGTGTTCCGCTGTGAATATTCAGATTTCAACTCCAGTCTTCTCGTTTAGACTGTTAAAGCTACTGGTAGAAGTTTAAGTCAAAATTGATCAAAAAAAGGACAAATCATTAAGATTCATTCATTTGATTATTATATTTTTCAATTTAGTTTGGTACATATGAATCTTGATCTCTAAAATTGCTATTTTCCTTCCATTTTGCGTGTCAAATATTTAGAAAAAATATGCTTCAGTTGGTTTTTTGAATCCCCAATAAAAAAAGTCCTAGAACAAATTTCACAATATTTTGACGACAACCCATATAACACTACTGTAACTCGTAAAGTTTTTCATTGTGATAAGAAATATTGATTGACCTTTTGATGGTACGTCTCTGTCATTATCTGGACACAAGATTTTCGGTATACATGTCTACTGAAAGAGTCCGGTTTTAAACAGATCGATAGGAACTCTCACCAACGAATTCAGTGATATAAAAAACGCATTTTTCGAGTTTTTGCAGTTACTGCCTTTTTTCTCAGATGGAAGTAAACTGAATACACTCACAGTACTCATCAACGGTCTTTATTTCTAATTTTATATGAAATACGAAACTCTTCTTGATATAGTAATTTAATTCACAGTGAATGTTTTATTGTTCACAAATTTCTGCCCAATTGGAAATTCTGTATTATCACTTCTCAGGTTTTCAACGAATCCGAACCGACCAAGAGGAGGCTGACTGGAATTTCACCTCTAATGTCGCTGATTACAAAAAGGTGGAATGGGCTGCAGGGTCCTTCTGTCCTTTCAAATCACGAGGGGCGAATGGAATTTACCCAGCGCTTTCACAAAAAGACATGGATTTAATCGTTCCTTCTCTGACGAAATTATTTAGGGCCAGTAAAACAGGGCCCTTAAACACGCACCATCGGCATGGAAGGATGGCAGAATGGCCTTCATTCCCAAGTCTGGGAGGGAGGGTTACACTGCTGCAAAATATCTCCGACCAATCAGCCTAAAGTCTTTTATCCTGAAGACGTTGGAGAAGCTGGACGAGAGATACATTAGGGATGAGGTGCTCTCGGCCTCCCCGCTGCATAGAGGGCATCATGCTTTTCAGTCAGGCTGCTCGGTAGATACTGCGCTTCATGCTGTGGTGGAAAAATTGGAGCAGAAGTTGGAACAAAAGGGGCACTTTCTTGGATATAGAGGGTGCTTTTAGAAATACTCCTCCAGAAGTCATCTATCGAGAGGCTCTGAGACGTAGCGTGCCGGACCAGCTTGTATGCTGGATAGGAAGCATGATACACCGGAGAAGACACGAAAGCAGATGGGGTGAGGGCTTAGTAAGAGGAATAGCTTCACGAGGATGCTCACAGGGGGGTGTCCTGTCGCCCCTCCTGTGGTGCATTGTGGTGGACGGCCTCCTTCGAAGGCCACATAAAGAGTGGTATTATACTCAGGGATATGCGGATGACTTTTTAATCCTAGTCAGGCGGGCTCATCTAAAAACGTTTATGGGTCTTATGAGATCGGTGCTGTGCGTCGTAGAGCTATGGTGCGATAGCTCAGGGCTCTTGGTAAATCCGGAAGAAGCTAACCTGGTCTTTTTCACGAGAAATTATGAAGTTCCAAAAGTTGACGCTCATGTATTTTACGGTGGTGAGCTGACGTTTTCAGATTCCGTTAGATATCTTGAGTAATCCTAGATAACAAGCTGAACTGGGCAAAGCACCTGGAGACCCAATGCAGGAAAATTGTCATGACTTTTTGGATGTGCAGGAGAGCCTATGGGTTTACGTGGGGTCTAGGGCCTTAAATTATCGCATGGCTTTACTCTTCTGTCCTCGAACGCAGGCTCCTACATGCGACCGTGGTCTGGTTTCCACGCGTGGAACTTAAAACAATGCAGAACATGCTGCGAAGATTACAAACGCTAGTATTTAGGGATTTGACTGGAGCAATGAGGACTACGCCCACAGCGGGGTTAGGATTCATGCTCTATGAAGAACCCCTACATGTTGCGATGATTGCTGGAGTGGCACACGCGATGAGCCGCCTGGCAAGAGCGAATAGATGGACTCGGAGGACTAGATACACTAGGCCCCCGAGTGATATCAGCGAATTGCCAATTCCACAGGTGAGGCAAGATAAAATAACAAAACGCTTCACCTTTGCCAAAGCTTTTGGCGGCTGCGTCCCAAGCAGGGATCTGTGGAAAGCAAATGGTAACCCGCTCCTCCAGGGGGGAATCTGGTATACAGATGGCTCCAGAGGTGAGGAAGGGACAGGAGCAGGAATTTATGACAGCAAGAGAGGGAAAGGGATAGAGATACCACTTGGTCGACATACCACTGTCTTTCAGACGGAGTTTCTGACCGTCCTTTGCTGTTCTGAAACACTAATAGAAGGAAATGCTGCTGGCAGACAGATCACGATCTATTCAGACAGCCAAGCGAGACTAACTGCAATAGAGAAACCAGACATAACATCAGAACTGGTTTGGGAATGCAAAAAGGCATTGAATTGACTTGCAGAAAGAAACAACGTCGCCCTCATGTGGATCCCTGTTCACACAGGGATCAAGGGCAACGAAAAGGCGGTTCAGTTGGGGAAACGTGGCGCAGCAAGTGAATACATAGGACCAGTACCGGTACGGGGAATAGCGTCTTGCTGTATCGGTATGGCCATTAATAGCTGGATCCGAACAAAACACCAGAAATACTGGGAAAAAATTCAGGGTTGCCGTCAGGCGAAATCCATCCTGGGTTATACCTATAGGATGGACAGAACCAGGGAAATCCTGGGTTTACCCAAGAAAAATATAAGGACAGTAGTATGGATCCTTACTGGGCACAACCATTTAAACTATCATATGCACAAAATGGGGTATAACCCCACGACAGAGAGCAGGACATGCGGCAGGGATGACGAAACATCCTTGCATGTATTAGGCCAGAAATGATAGACAAGGTGTCTTATATTTTATATTTCTACTTGTTAGCTCACCTTGATTAAAAAAATGTACCGTCATGTGTCTTTTTTATAGAATTTAGCTATTACATCTATAAGCTACAATATATTTAAGTTTCTTTTCAGATTTTGAAAGTATCTTAGTCTGCCTGTAACTTCCTACAAAGCTTTCTCTTTTTCTCCTTTTCTCTTCAAATATATTATATTTGAAAATACAATTGTTCGTTTTACATCTACAAAATTATTTAATTGAAAACTAGAATATGCTACCGCGAGTATATATCAAACGATTTGATTTGGCCACTGGGTCCCAAAACACACACATACAAGTCTGCTACATCCTGGTTATAAGTATTTGCACTACTTACAAACCTATCATTTATTCGCTTCGCCTTATCGTATCGCAAATAAGTCTTTTACTTCTCGCATCGCACACATCATTTTAACTTTTCGTTGCTACCATTTTGCTCTCTTTCCTCACAGTAAAAAAAACTAAAAATTGAATTAAACTTACTTTCAGGATGATCTTATATTCATTAGGTGACTTAATTTATGATATTGAGGTGGTCATAAAGTGAGTCTGTCTCAGCGGATAATGATTTATGATCGAAAACGATTTTAAAAGCCGCATGACTGATCACAATTTTGTATAGCAAGTATGAAATCCCAGAAGGTACGTTAGAAAGGAGATGAATGTCATTTGGTGCGGGTGAAACTGGCTCAAGTGCTGCGTGCGCGTGACGGCGTGTGTGCGCGACTGCGATGCACGAAGAAGAGCTTGTTTCTATAGAGACACGTATAGCGACGCTACGCGAAACTAATGTTATTTTTAAGATACAGTGAGCTCTCGTTGACGCGAAACGGAAATGACTGAAAATTTATGAGTTTGGGTAAAAAGTTGTGCTATCGGGGCAATAACAGTGCATCATAGGCTCTATATATTCCTGCCAAGATCGCAAAGTTTATGCATGTGACAATCCGACATTCTCGCTATTACTTTTTGCAATCCACTTTCCCCCCTTCTCTCCAAAGATTTTGCTATTGCCTCTACTCTTATCCATTCATATTTCTCATAATGTTAGGCTTCTCTTATTGTATTGTGTATTACTGATTTAAAAACGTCTTTATCTCTTTCTGTCAACTTCTGCTGTATCTACCGTCCCCTCCCATACATTTCATTGACCCATTCCTTTCACCATCCACATCTATTCAAATACCTTCCTCATTCTTTCACTCCATTATAATTCCCTGTTCCATTTTCTCTTTCATTCAAGCACGCCTTCACTATAGTTCTACCCTCACTCTCCAGTAGTCTTATTTCATCTTATTTTCATTTTTTACCCATCTACCTTCTTTAATACTATATACCATAGCGTCAATCTGACCATTTCTAAGGTAAACTTAATGTATCTTTCATCCAACTTTTCCACCCCTCAAACTCTCTCCAACCTCCATCTCCACTCCATACATCAGAACACTCAGTACTATTCAAGTAATTGTTTCCCTATTCCCCATACCTTTCTCATTACTATTTCAGCTCTTTGCATATCCGGTACCCTTCATGACTGAAATATTGGATAAATTGAGTTCAGCTCGATATATTTCGACGCTGGATTTAAACAAGGCATATCATCAAATTCCCTTGACTCAGGAGAGCAGGGAAAAGACCGCCTTCATCATACCTGGTAAGGGTCTCTGTCAATATCGGCGGATGCCATTCCGACTTACGGGAGCACCTGCGATGTTCCAGCGATTAATGGACAAAGTTATAACACCAGAAATGAGACCGCATGTGTTCGCGTATTTGGACGACATAATAGTCGTAACCAAAACGTTCGAAGAACATCTCTATTGGTTAAAGAAAACCATGAAAAGGATTCAGGAAGCTGGGTTGACTCTCAACCCTAATAAATGCGACTTCTGTAAGCTACAAGTCCAATATCTGGGGTTTGTAGTGAATCAGACAGGTCTCAACGTCGATGAGGATAAGTTAAGGCCAATATTGGAATACACTCGACCGACTAGATTGAGACAAGTCCGTCGTTCCATAGAAGCAACATCTTGATATGGGCGTTTCATTAAAGACTATGCCAGGATTTGTGAGCCTCTAACCCGACTAACTAATAAAAATCAATCATTCATTTGGGGCGAAGAACAAGAGGAAGCGTTCCAGACGCTTAAAAAGGCTTTAATCTCATCACCTATACTGGCGTATCCCGATTTTAGCGTCCCTTTCACAATTAAGGCAGACGCGAGCAATACTGGTCTGGGTGTAGTAGTCACTCAAGAGCAGGGTGGTCAAGAGAAAGCACTAGCTTATGCCAGTAGAAATCTGTCCAAGGCTGAGCGTAATTACTCCACCACGAGGCGTGAATGCCTAACTGTCGTCTGGGCGATTCAAAAATTCAGGTACTATCTAGAGGGGTACCATTTTACGGTCATCACCGACCATAGCAGTCTCAGGTGGCTCTGTAATCTTCGGAATCCAACAGGCATATTAGCGAGATGGTCACTCGACCTGTTGGAGTATGACTTCGAGGTAGTGCATAGGAAAGGGGAGATGCACCATGTTCCGGACGCACTTTCGCGGTTTTGTGAAGAAGAGAAGGACCTTAAGTTAGCCATGATGGAGCCTGTGGAAGACGAATGGTACGAGAGATGCTGTCAGGCAGTCATCAACGCTACCACTAAGTATAGGAGCTGGAAAGTGGTTGACGGTCCGCTTTATGGATACCTAAAATAACCCCCTTTTGGAGGACATTCTGGAAGACCTGAATGCCTGAAAGTTGGTCGTACCTCAAGACCAGATTAAGGACGTAATGAGGGAGGTACATGAGAATCCTGAATCCGGCCACATGGGCATTGAGAAGACTTTGTACAGAGCAAAGTTGCGCTATTATTGGCCGGGAATGTTTACAGACATTAGCACTTTCATCAACAGGTGTGAAACCTGTCAATTAACTAAATCTGAATAAACAGGTCCGAAAGGTCTGATGGGCCATCGCTTAGTTCAAGCGCCGCGGGCTGTAGTTGCCACAGACGTAATGGGCCCATTTCCGAGAAGTAAAAAAGGTAATGAATATCTGGTAGTATACTAGGGCCTTTTTACAAAATTGATGGAGATGTCTCCGCTAAGAAAGGCTAATGCAGCCAAAATAAGAGACACTTTTGAAGACCTAATAATCAGCAGATGGGGAACACCGCAAGTGCTTCATTCGGATCGGGGCACAGAATACGCGAACAATGTGTTGGACGAGATGGCTAGGGAATATAATATGCACCGTTCTTTCAGCCTGGTATCACCAAGAATGGGTGATCAGCCTGGTTCAGCCTGGGATCACCAAGAATGGGATGTGCACCTAAAAGAATTCATGTTCACGTATAACACGTCCGTGCACAGTACTACGCGGTGTACTCCGGCATTTTTGAATATGGGACGAGAAACCAGACCTAGAAACCTGCTTCGACGAACTTTTGAGGTGGAGTGGCCTCCACCCGATTGTTGGACGTTTCTGCGATAATCCAAATACTATAACCAGGGTCGCAGAGATGCTACATTCAAAGTAGGAGATCTCGTAAAAAAACCAGCTCAATTCTACTCCCGAAAGAATCAGAATGTCTCGAGTAAATTGGTTAAACTATTTGAGGGACCATATTTGATTGTAACGGTTTGTTCACCCGTCGTGTACGAATTAGCGTCACAGGAAGGCATTTTAAAGGGGAGATATAACGTGTCTAAATCATTCAAATACGTGAACCCTGACCAACCTGAGGAGGAGGAACTTACGCCGGAGGAGGCGGCCGCTTTGGATCGCGAACTTCTCGAGATCCATGACTCAGACGGGGAAAGCGAACCTACCGCAGAAGGGAAACGGAGAACGAGATGGTTTTGGCCGTGGACCGTAACTTCAAGCGTCCGGTTGATGAGGGGGTCGAGGAGGGGCCGAGCCGTAAGAGAATTCGGAACCGTTCTTACTCTTCACAGGATACTTAAATTAGTGTAAATTAAGACTTAAGGGCTGGCAGGATTCAATTTTACAGACTCCATTATCAGTAGCTAGTCTAGTTTCAATAAGATTAATACATTTTAGCGCAGATAGAATAACTAAGACTTGATTCCTTTTGCAGCTAGAATGAGGAAAACTGAAAATTTGGCACCGGACGGGTATTAATTAAAGTCATCAAGCTTGGACCTCGGGAATTGGGCGAAATCAATCCCGCGACTCTTAGTAATAGATTGAACGTATCCGTGACTTATGATTCTTTTGTCCAGGATTAATATTAAGTTTAAAGAATATAAATAATAAGATTATGGCATATTGCTGAAATAATTACCTATAGTTATAAGTAAACCACCAGTCTGGATCTCGACAGGTGCACTTGAAACAGGAGAGAGATAAAACAGGAGAGAGACAAAATAGTTCCGAGTCTCTGGATTTAACGTCAAGGTCAGCCCCAAAACCGGTGCTAAGTCCAGGTTCGACTGTAGTTAATTCCACATCAAAGGAACATGACATTATTTTGATATTATGAAACAAAAATTTTTGAACTTTTTAAAAAATCTTCTTTCTAGTCCAAAAGTAAAATATCATTCGGGGGAGACCCAAATAGTTTCATATTTTCCCCCGAAAAATTAAAAATCTGTAAAATCACGTTCATAACTAATTCTATTCTTGTTCCGTTAAAATCATGTATAATAACGTATTTTGAGGCGTTGATCACGAATATAACCTCGAAATTCTTCGCGAATCACATTTTCAAGGTCAATTCGAAAAAATAAATATTAAATTTTCAAAAATAGTAATGATTGGTTATTTTTCGAGTTGGAAAAGGGGTAGGGTGTAACAGAAGTTTCCCTCTATTTTGCAGCATGAAAAATTACTATTTAAAATTGAAAAAGAATTTTATTAACATTATTAATTTAATAATGAAACAACATTTATTAAAAATGTTATTATTTTAATGTTCATCATAGTAAGTTTTAATTTTATACTATTTTAATATTTAAAATTAATTAACTGTTAAATATTAAAATAAATCAAGAATTAGTTATATTCATTAAAATAAGTCAAATGTATTAATATTTAACGTTAGTGAAATATTTGGTCGATTCACAATTATTTCAATATAATACAGTTTTTCGTATACTGTTTCGTTCTGAAATTTGATTTTTTTAAATTCATAAATTTGAAAACAATTATTTTCGTGTTTTTTTTTTTTTTAGAAAAATACAATTTATTTTGTAAAAAAATTATAAAAGTGAGTATAAAGTGATACTAATTTTGTGGAAAACTGAAATGTTGAAAAAAATCAGTTAATCCAAAAGAGTGTTTGATTATTTTTTTTTTACAAAAATAAAATTGTTTTTTGATCTCCTTCGACTGATTTTTACTTTTTGACTAGAAAGCTGGCTTCGCAAAAGGTTTCGAAGGCGTAGGGTGTGACAGAAGTTTCTCTTTCTATTTTTGAGCTTGAAAAGTCACTACTAAAAATTTAGAAAAATTGTGTGAACATTTATAATTTATTAATGAAACAACATTTATTGAAATACTATATTTTAATGTTCATTATAGCAACTTTTAGTTTTATACTATTCTAATATTTCAAATCAATCAAAATAAATATTAATGTAAAAAAATATTTAAATTATTCAACAATTAGTGAAACTTATTAAAATAATTAAAATCTATTAATATTTAACTTCAATGAAATCTTTGATAGATTCACATTTACTTCAATATAATACAAATTTTGGTGTAAAAAATGTATAAAAGTTACTATAAAGTGATAATAATTCCGTGGAAAAACAAAATGTTGCAAAAAATCAGTTATTCAAAAAAATTGTTTGATTATTTTTGTATTTTTTGACAAAAACACAACTGTTTTTTGGTCTCCCCGACTAATATATTACTTTTGGACTAGATCTGCAATATTGCGAAAGAATTTTTGATTTTATGGGGCTACTCTATACTTTGCTCTATTGTTGGCCTAATGTTAATGCGTGGTTAAATCGCTGCGCTCGTTAAATTTCAAAGGATTTACGAGGTGTAGTGAGCGAAAGGACGTGCGTCGATCGATAATTTCTTTGGCGATTCCGCATCTGGATTTCGGCCAAAAATGATTTTCTGTACGAAGTCGACCTAGAGTTTGAGCTTACAGTCGAATTTACGGTCGTACCTCCAACCTGAATCTACTTAAGGGATGGCATGATCGATACCAGTGGGAGGTTTTGGGGCTGGTTGTCCCAAAGACATTTAGAGTCTCTAAATCGATAACAAGTTTCTATAATATTTTCCATTCGTTGGTTCAATTACTGACGTTAATGACTCAATTGTTTGATTTATTAAGACTTTAAAAGTTACTTTCCCTGGAATTAAATACGTGAGCTTTATAGTAGAATAAAAATGTCTTAATCATGGAAGTCTTATTCGTGAAAGTATAATTATGTGCGAAAAAAATTAACACTCTGGACTAAAAATTTATATGAGAAAATAAATATATGGGTTGAATAATTGTAAGTTAAAGGTCTTACATTTCAACTGTCTACGTGCTTGGCAACTCTTCGAAACAAGGTCGCCCTTTTTGCGTTTTGTTTGCGCTCTTCTCAGCCCCAGATCCAGAGATCTTTACATTTTGGTTGCATAATTTGATCTTCAAGTGAAGTCAAAAACAGTTGCGAAACATTTAAAGTGGTTGTTAAGACATTTATTATTGAAGTTATGATATATTTTTTCCTATTTTCTTGGAATCGCGCGAATAACGAAATAAGTATTAAAAGTCCTTGTCAAAATTTATCACCAAGACTATATTGTGCGTTCGTGTTATTTTTATCGAATTTATGATTTCAAATTACAAGTTAGAATATTGATATGACTCACGGAGAAGTGTCTGGGACATTTTTTTATTTTTGCAGTATTTATGATTGTAAACAATTTCTGACCTCATGTGTAAAAAAAGAGATAGTGCATTGAGGAAGTTCATTTCTGAGTTTTTATAGGAAAATTGTATTTTATGACGTCATAAATTGCCATTTTTCTCATGTATTTTTGTCCTCTTCTTATTTTTGAAACCAAAGAAGATGTTTCGCTAAAAAAATTTTGAATTCTGTTTAAATAATGCCATTTTATTCATTTTTAGTTTTTGATATGATTGAGAACAAGGCCCTGTATAATAACGATTGACGTCCTGTTCTCAATTACATTATAAATAAAAAATGAATGAATTTGCAGTCTTTAAACAAAATAAAAAAATTATTGGTACATGCGAACGTGTACTATTATATTTTCCGTCGTTTCTCAAAATTTCAGCGAGATATATTCCCCAGTTTAAAAATAAGAAAGCGGAAAAGATATATGGGAAACGTAGCAATTTCTGACGTCATAGAATACCACTTGCCATTAAGGTCAGTTGTAATACAAAGGAAAAACTAATTCTTAAATTAAGAAATAATCGACTAAAAATATTATATTATAATTTTTTTCTTTTAGTTTTTTAAACAAAAAAAAACTTTGAAAACAGTCAAAGCTGGGATGTAAGCTATAATCCAAAACTCTCGAAAGAAGGACTTGTAATTCTTAGTTGGTGTCGTCGTTCATCACCATCCGTCTCTACCCTGACGAAGATTTGTTATTTCGAGATGAGGTAGTGACAAAATACGAACAATAAGTCTTGAATTTCTTTTTAAAAATAGTTTAATTTTTGGAAAAAATGATTTCCACTTCTTTTTTTACTGTTCCGGTTTCCACGGACTGGGTTATCTTGAGAATCTGAGTGCAAGTATATATTTAACTTTCGCTTTGTCGTAGCCGTTTTAGCGTCTGAGAACATAGACTTAAACTATGTTTATGATTGCAGGCACGTGATTCTTAAGTCACAGGGCCTAATCTTCATATCAGAAAATTTATAATGTTCATTATCAGATGATAAAATTTTATTTTGGGAACTTGGTTTACTATTTCTTTAACGATCTAAAAATGGGTAAAATGTTTGCACTACGTGTCGCCTCCCCACTTAGTCTAAAGATTTAAATCCTAGGTAGAGATTTAATGAAATACTTCATCATTAATTACAAGGGAATAAATAATTAATTAATCAATTATCCTATAACTGAAATCATACAATACAATACAGCACTTGAGATCGTGCTTTGGAAAAAGTGTTCAAAAATTTCATTAATTATTTTAATCTGGCCGATAATCGGTCAGGGTAGAATGCATATATCAGACATTCGTTCGAGTGACCTTAATTCATTTTTGGTCAATAGTGCATTCCAATTTCCAGACAATTAGCAACATTAGATTCTAAAATTGTTACTTTAATTTGGAATAGTTTAGTTTTAATCACAATTATGCGATGGTTTAAGGATTTTAAATCACTTACAGTATAAATATAAATTCTTAGAATATTTATTACCACCAAAAAACATCTGCATAAAAATAATTATAATAATAAATATAATTATATATTAATAGGCTTAACACACCGAATTTACTATACCAAAATATATGTAAAAAATCTATAAAGTACCCTCTATAAATTTAAAAAATGATTTCTTTAAAGGCATTTTCAGTATTACAAAACTTGGCGGATTATATTTTAATTTTCCCTGCCTTTTCATTATTGTAATTATTTACATTTTTGCATATTTTACATTAACATACAAAGTCGACTTTTTGTTAATTTTAGTTATAAATTTAAATCCGCAAAGTTTCATAATGTTTACGATGGCTTTTAAAAATTATCTTCAATCAATTAAATTTATTATCTTAGCAAATATAATTAGCTGCCAATTGCATCATTTGTAGTTCAATCAAAATTGTCTTGTTCACTTGTACCGAAAAAATCCGACTATTTACCATTGTCGATACTCAATTTTTTAGAAATATTTCATAAATTTATTATTCAAGTATTGGACAAAGTGTTTGGATAAACAATGCCTTATTGCTCAATTATTGTGAAAAAATTTAATTTTCACATTCGCTTACCTTTACAGTCTAATCTATCTAACCGATTGACACCTAATTTTAATGAGAAATCTGCAGCAGAATTTTTTTCGAAATGTATTTCAGGAATACAAGATAATATAAATTTAATTTGTCCCCTTACATGAATTACTTTTAATGCTCTAACAAGATTCTCAATAACTTTTTAATAATTAAACATGCAAGAATGAGAAGGTTAATTGCATTTTTGTTCAAGGTTTTTATAAGGCACTTTATACGTAAAACAAAAATATATAAATAAAACATGCGAAAGTAGGACATTGGAATAGGTCAAAGAGTCACAGAAAATGATTTAAAATTCTACCAATATTATTTTATTTATGACACGTAAAAATAATAAAATAGTATTGAAAACATATTTGAAAAGCTAGGAATATTAATTTTTTGTAAGAAATAGTCGAACATTATTAAAAAGCATAAAACAGTTCTTACCTTGACGTCACGATGTAGCAGGAAAATTTTCAGGAAAAACAGGACTCCAAACAGAAATCTCTTTGTTAATTAACACAGTTTTCTATGAAAGAAGCTATAGTGCTAAGCAACTATCTACTCCTAATGTTTACATTTTTATTTCTGATTTTGGAAACTCTCACCCCAAAAACTACCGGAACACTTTTACTTTTACACGCTTTATATATACCATCGACTTTTAAAAACTTCGACGTTTTTTTCACTTAAGTATTTTGATAAAAGTGGGTAATAGCAGATTATGCTGAAGAAAATAGCACGATTACATTTTCGGTGTTACGCGTGTTTCGCGTCTGGAGCGTCGCGACGCCTCGCTTCGCTTTTATAGAGTCCGGACTGACCTAGCGCGCGCAGTCGTGGTGTATGGAAAAGGGTGGAAATCAGTGGTGCTTCGTGATAAAAGACACTACTTATTTCCGTAGAGAGTGTTTTAAAAAAAATAACTTCCCTACAAACTAGAGTACATTCTTATACGACATTTTATATCCTCATTCATACAATTAAATTAAAAATGTTGATTCTCCATAGTAAGGACACTTTTGACAAGACAAACAACTAACAAGATTTCTATGGTTCGATTTGAAATTTCACACAGGGTGCCTACTAACTAGGAAAACCGGGAAATTCGGGAAATAGTCGGGGTTAAATATAAAACCGGAAAAAGATTGCGAATTATCCGGAAATACAAATTCGAGTCGAATAACATTTAAAGTTTTGGAAAATTCGATATTCTTATTAATCGCGATAACAAGACAAATAAATTTTGAATGTTTCTATCCTTTTCTTAAAAAGTTGTAGTCACGAGATCTCGCATACATTGCTGTCTATTAATAAAGATTACAAATTTTCTGCACCAACAATTTTGTAAATCAAAATTTCTAAAAGTCATTTGATTTCGTGGTAAAATTTATTTCTAAATATGCCATATGCTTGTATTATACATTAGCGACCAAAGAAAAAATTTTAATTTCAAATCATATTTCAATCATAGGAAATAATTCTGTTCTTAACATTTTGCTGTCACACTATAATTTTTAAAGTTTTTCACACTTATAAAGAGATGAGGAAATTGATGTTACGGAGAAAAACTTAGAATATCTTAATTTACTAAATGTATACTACACACCGTCGGTACCGGTAATAAAAAATTACCGATACCGACGATAAGATTTCTTGTAAAATTTGGAGTGACTTAGGTTTCATTTTTAAGAATTGATGTTAAGTTTTGAAAATTTAAAAATATGTCGAAAAAGATTATAGAAGATTTTAAGATATTTTTTTTCATTTTGCAGGATGTAAAATAATCGTAGGAAGACTAATTTATTCCAAAATATATTGAGAAGTTTCAGAACTTTTGAAAATATTCTAGAATAATTAAAATCTTGAGGAGATTTCAAAGCATTTGAAAACCAAATGTAGATTTTTTTTAATTTCGAAAAAGTAGCTTTTTAAGAATTCTAAAGGGTTTCAAGAGAATCAAAAATAAATTCTTAAGATTCCTGGAAAACTTTCAAATGATTTTTTAATTTGAAAAATGAGAACGTTGAGACAAAATTAAAAAAGATTCAAAACATTTAAAATGATTTTATAAAATTTGGAAAAAGAATGTAGAAGATTTTAAAGAAAAATTGTTCAATTTTGCAAGATTACAAAGTCTTAGAAAAGATCAGGGTCAAATTAAGGGGCATTGAGACGTTTTAAAAAGATTAAAAATGTCTGTAAACTTGAAAAGATTTAAATAAATTTAAAACAAAATGCCGATTGTTAAATTTTCGAACAAATAGTTTAGAAGATTCCTAAGAATTTTGAAAGATTTCAAGAAAATAAACAAATTTTCTTAAAATTTCTAATTTGAAAAAGAAATTGTATAAGAATATTTATAAACACTTCGAAAGACTCTGAAAATTGTACAAAAATAATCCAGAAGATTTTAGGGCAATTTTTTTAATTATGCAGATTTTTTTAAATTTGTGGAAAATTACGAATAATTTAAAAAGCTATTTAGATGATTTAGAAGTTTATGCAGAAGTGTTTAAAAATTTGTAACAAAACGTGGATCTTTGAAGACTTCGAAACCAAATTTAGAAGTGTTCTAAGAATTTCGAACGGTTTCATGAGTATAATAAAAATTTCTTAAGATTCACGGGGAACTTTCAAATGGTTTTTTTATTTTGAAAAATTAATTCTAAGTGAAAATTGGAAAATGATTCAAATCATTTCAAATGATTTTCTAAAATTTCAAAAGGGAATATTAAAGATTCTGAAGCAACATTTTCAATTCTGTCAGATTACAAAATTTTAGAAAAAAAATGAGTAAGTACAAAAAATATTTAGAAGTTTTGAAAAGATGTTTGAAACTTGATGGTTTAAAACTTTTAAAGATTTCAAAAAATTGAAAAAATGTAGATTTTTGAAGATTTCGAACAAAATATTCAGAAGCAGCTTCTAATTTCTTTGGTATCAGCGATTAATTATTTATTAATTATTGAAAATTTATATATTACAAAAAATGAAAATTCTATATTTGAATGATAAGGCAATTTTACAATAACTAATAAGTATGTTACAAACACATTAAATTATAATTAAACTTTCATAATAAAAGATTGAAAATAGAGTTTTGTAATTAATTTTTAATAATTAATCATTGATTAGTCGCTCATACCAAAGATATTACAAATTATATCCATACAAATTATTTACCATTATGTGTCAAAAATTTCAGAATGATTATCTGAAGAGGGCCACATTCGTGTCTCGAAATGTATAAAGCAATTGTAATCTAATTGTATTTATTTTACTTGGCACAATGAATTACAAAAATATTATTTTGTTTTAATATAATAAGATATCACAATGAATAAAATTACACATAGGGAAACCTTATATTAAATTCGTTGTATTCGGGCTTCTAGCAAGAGTAGATTTGATATTTACAACAGGGGAAAAACCGGGAAATAACCGAAAAGTAACCGTGAATTTGGCGGGCGAAAATGATCTGACAACCTGTGCATAATTTAAAGGGCATGTAAGCATCATGCATTCATTATTTATTATTTTTAAATAAATTTGATGAATGAGCATTTTGCCCATGGTTATTTTCGGTACAAATGATTAATGTATCAGTCTGAAATTTGAGAATTGATAAATGCCATAAAGGAGAAAGTTTGGTAGGAATAACAAATTCTTTTTTTTTTAAATTACGACTAATTTGATAACCTAATAATGTTTTAAAAAGACGCAATAATCCCAGTTCTGATTTATGACGTCAGAGACTAATCAATTTAAAAAAAATTTGAAACGCTTTGGGTTTCAAGATGAAAATAATTCAATTTGGAATATCTGGTTTTAAAATATTATTATTTCTGAGGCGACAATTTCAAATATTAAGTATATTTTCAATTTTTCATTGCAATCATTAGATTCATTGTATTGTGCATGCCTTTAAGTTGGCAAACTTCCAATTTAAAGTAATTAAATCATAAAGTAGCTTAACTTCAATTTTTTTATTTTTCACTCCCACATGTTTCAATTTTATGTGCTGCAAATTTCGAACTTTTCAGTTTAGCAGGTTTAAACTAGAACTTTTTTAGTTATACAACTGAAATTATTAAGGTGTGTAGAATTTAAAATAAAAAATGTTGAACTTTAATGGCAACCACTTTCAAAGTGTAGGCTTCTTAACTTTTCTCATTTGAAGATTTTCTGATTTCGAAGGCTTCGGATTTGAATTTCATTAATTTTAAAAGAATTCCATTATTAAACATTATTTATGTATAAAAGAATTCTATTTAAAACGCTGCAAATTGAAAAGCGCGTAATTATTAAAGCTAATAAAATAATAAAATAATTGCCCAATCTGGGACGCTTAAAAATGAATTAGAAGTGAATTTGTCCTGGATTTTTTAACATTTAAAGAAATTGTTCGTTGGTAACGTTTTCGAGTTAGTATTTTTCAACGACTAAAGCTTTTAATTTGACAGAAAATATTTGCAAGAAATTATTTTTATACAAAGAATTCGATATTGTTCATTCAGATAATTGCCTGTATCTGATATTTAACTATAATGATTATTGCCAAAAGGTTGAAGAAACTTAATCCATAAATTTATTTCATAAAGACAAATTTAATATTTTAGTTTTAGGAATTTAAAAACTTTCTTGAACCACATGTAAAATAATATAAACGAATGTTTTGTTTTTCACCCTGGAAACTCATACGAACTTTTCAAAAGTATTGAATATTATATTAAAAATAGAATACGGAATTAATTTTTTTTTAAATAAGATTGTTTTTAATTAAAATCAACGTTCTTCTATCACAATAATGCATATGACATTCGTGAAAGAATCGTGGGCGTGTATTCTTCATGAAACAATCAACAGAAGTTTTTTGCGGGGGTGAAATCAATTTAAATAAATGTATCGACAAGTATATACTTGATATTTCAAGCATTATTGTCTCCACACTTTAATATCCACTAGATACAGTTATTCGATACTTTCATAATAGAATAAAACAGAATAGAACAGAACCTTAATAATAGAAGTCTCGGCAAGCAGCAGCAGATGTACGCGCGCGTAGCGCTAGTTCAGGTTACTGAATTTGTATTTCCTAACATTAAAAATATAAAAAATTTGAGAATATGTTATGAAATAAATTTTTAATTATTAAGTTTTAAAAATTTTTCAAAAAATAATTAATAATTTTGAATTGAAAGCTTTGGAAATTAAAAAAATATATGTTGTATATTGTACGATTTTGGATTAAAAATGTTCCAAATCAAAAAATTTTATATTAGTAAAATTTCGAAAACTAGCTGTGAATTCGATCTCGAATATTACGCCTTTGTTTGTATTCACAATTTTATAGTACTCATTCGATAAGCACTTTGCTTCCTTATAGTGGAAGTCAAAATAAAAAGCCTTTTCTATTCTTACATGAACTTTGAATTTTTCTGTTTGAAACAGATTTTTCAAAATACTTATATATAAAGGACAATAACTTCCGCACTCTTCGAAACAAAGAATTAATACTATAGGTCAATCGATTTGTTTCGAATCCAGAAATCTTTTCCGTTCTTGCATCAATTATGAATTATGTTAATTAAAAAAAGTTTAACGATAGAATACTGATTTTTTAAATATAAATTACCATAACTTTCTTACCCTTCAATAAAATGTATTAATATTATAGGTCAATCGATTCGTCTCGAATGAACAAATCTTTTCTATTTTTGCATCAACTTAAAATTATATAAATGAGAAAATTGTAAGCATAAAAATCGGTTTTTCTAATAATATAAATGTCCATAATTTCCTTACTCTGTCATAAAATGTATTAATATTATAGGTTAATCGATTCGTCTCGAACCAAGGAATCATTTATATTCTTGCATCAACTTTGAGTTATTTCAATGAAAAAAGTTTTACTATATAAAACCGATTTTAAAATAATATAAAGTGCTTAAAAATATAATGAATATTTTTATAAATCCTTTAGTCAGCTTTGAGATATCAGTAATGAAAATAAGCCCTCCAAATTTAATCAATTTATCTGCACCTTTTTTCAAGTTATCGTGTTCGAAAAAAAGTGTGACATCGACACATTAATACAAACATCCTTACATACATCCATATACACATACATCCGGACAATAGCTTAGAACAGTGTATTAGACATTTTTTGATTGATGAACTTTTCATTAAATTGATTAAATATTCAAAATTGATTAATTGGGAATTGAAAGTATTTGAAATTGACATTTTTTAATCAGAAGCTCTTAAAATTGAAAAAACAATTAAAATAATTAAAATTTGGAAATATTGATAATTTCATTAAAAATAAGTTAACATTGTAATATTTCTAATTCGATACGTTCAAAATTGAGCGATTTCATTTTGAATTGAAGCATCTCAAAATTAAATTTTTGAGAATAAAATTTCGATAATAGGGAAAGGAAAACTTTCAAAATTGAATAATTACAGATTATAAGTTTTGAAATTTTATTATTTAAAAATGAAAGGAATTTTAATTTTATCATTTCTAATCTAGAGTTTTCAAAATTTATTAATTAAAATTTTTTAACTTTTGACTTTAAATCATTTTCAATTCGAGGCAATTAAAATTCCACAGTTTGAAATTAAACACTAACTCGAATCTTTCAAAGTCGAATCATCTGAAATTCTAGAATTTTAAATTGTTATTACATAAAAAAATAAAATTTAACAATTTTGATAAAATCAAAAAATACATTTACAGTCATTTTCAACATTCAAAATTGAAAAATTTTCAATTATAAACCACTTTTTTATACTGAAACCCTTTAAAATAAAAATTATTTCAAGTAACTTTAAATCATTTAGAAAATTGAAAATTTTAATTTGTTAATCATACTTTTCAAAACTCAACTATTTTAATTTTAATGACAAAATTAGAACTTTCAAAAGGAAAAAATGGAAAATTTAGCGTTTAACTTGAGAATTCAGAACCCTAAAATTGTAAGCATTCAAAATTGAAAAAATGATTTAACTATTGAGGTATCAATTTCCAATAGTTTAATTTTTATTTATTTTTATTTTTAAAAGCACAGTTTTCAAATTTTTAATTTAAAATCGTTTAAGTTCTGCTTCCTCATAGAGGAAGCTTTGCAATGGAAAATCTGTGTGAGGATGTGTGTATGGATGTGTGGATGACACACTTTTTTGACAGTTGCAGATAAATTGATGTAACTTGAAGGGCTTATTTCTACCATTAATATCTCAAAACGCTCAAAACTGACCAAAGGATTTCTAAAAATATTTGTCACATTTTTTTGAGCACTTTATATTATTTTAAAAATCGGTTTTTTATAGTAAACATTTTTCATTAACATAATTCAAAGTTGATGCATGAGCATACAGGATTCCTTGGCTTCGGAGGAATCGATTGACCTGTAATATTAATACATTTCATTAAAGAGTAAAGAAGTTATGGTAATTTATTTTTTGTTTTGAAAAATCGATTTTTATAGTAATAATTTTCTCATGCACATAACTTTAAGTTGATGCAAGAAAAAAAAATTCGTTGATTAGAGACGAATCAACTGACCTATTATATCGATACATTTTATTGAAGGTTAAGGAAGTTATGCTCATTTATATTTTTCGAAAAATCGATTTTTATAGTAAAAATTTTCGCATTCACATAATTTTGAGTTAATGCAAGAATGGAAAATATTTCTCGATTTGAGACAAATCGATTGACCTATAGTATTAATTCGTTGCTTTGACGATTGAGGAATGTATGGTCATGTATATAATTTGAAAAATCTGTTATAAATAGAAATTATTTTTTCATTAACATAATTCAAAATTACTGTAAGAATAGAAAAGTCTTTTTATTTTAACTTTCTTTATGACGAGGCAAATATATTTGCTAATTAATCATTATGAGAAAGCAAGTTGCTCATTCATTTAGCACTATAGAATTGTAAATACAAACAAAGCGAAGATATCCGTGATCGAATTATTAGCTATTTAACACTTTATTTAGAATTAATATTAATTATAAAATTCTCAGTCAATTTCTCATTGTTTTTAATTTATTCTGGAGTCATTTAATTCAAAGTTATTTAATTAAAATTCCTTCAAACTGAAAATTGTGTAACTATGAAGTCTTTCAGTTTGATATTCTATGATTTCAAAGAATTAAAGAAAATAGACAATTTTGTACGTTTTAAATTAAAGCTAAACAATTTCGAATATGTATTTAAACCTAAAATTATTTACATTAAATCTGACTAGCAAGACTTTCAATATGAAATTTTGAAAGATTTAATAGTGAAATTGTACTGACATTTTTAATATTTGAATTTTAAACTACAAGATTGTAAAATTTGAAATTGGAAACTTTGAAAATCAAACTGTTTTAGAATTGTGCATTCAAAACTATAATTTAAAACTGAAATTATGGACATTTTAATGATAATAAATATATTACTAAATATTATAGCATGTAGTATCAAGTGACATTCAAAATTATTGGATAGATTTTTTTACTAAAAAATGTTATTTCTGTAAAAAAATCAATGTAATTTTCATCGTTTAAAATTCATCATTCAGAAAGTGTTGAAAATTAGATTCTTTCTAATTAGAAACTTAAAAAATTAATAAATTCAAACTTGACTTGTTAAGACGTTAAAAATTATTAATTTTTAAATTGTGCACCACGATGTTTAAAATTCACTTATTTTAGGCTAAAGTGCAAAATTAGTAAGTTGAAAATTCATGAAAAAGCATTTCCATTCAAGGAGAACAACTTCATATTAAAAAAGATTTTATAAGATGTCAAAGCGACTTGTGCTAATAAACTGTTACATTGACAAGGTAGAAAAAGTTGCGAGACAGAAAACACAAGAAAAGCGAGCGGAAACGTAGGAGCTAGAATGTGGGCAGAATAAACTAATGGTAGATTATTATTATACGAACTGTCTACCGTTACGGGATTTTCCGTAAGACTGACCAGTTTTCCAGCTTGTTCAGGGCTAACCTTATGGAAAATTATATAATTGAACGAACTTACCTGTAAGTGAAGTTCGATTGTAATTGTATGAGAACTTCCTCCGAATAGATCGACACGCAGTCCCCCAACGTTGGGTCAGAATTACCACAACTTAAAAGCTAAAAGAACTAAAAACGGGGGCGCGCGCGTCGCCGACGCCCCGTAGGAAAATATTTTTATTTTTGCTTTGTCTTAAAAACCTGATTTTTATACATGTAATCGCCGCCGCTATTGAGCTGTATACACATTGATTTTGTTTTCTTTTTTCTTGTAAGGCGTTTATAATGTTTTGTTATCATGTTACCCTCTAAATGGCCCAATTGGGTGGCGGGGAATGTAATTAAAATAAATAAATAAATATTCTGCTGAATTCGAAAGAAAACACGATAATTTGACTAAATTCATGAGAATTCTGCCAAACCTAGAAGAATTCTTCTGAATTTAAGAGAATTAAACAAAGTTTAAGAGATTTTTATGTATTTTGAGAGAATTCTACTGAATTCGAGAAAATTCTATTAAATTTGAGAGAATTGTGCTGAATTTAAAGAATTATACACAATTCAAAAGAATTCTACTGAATTTACGAGATATTTTTATAGAATTCCGGAGAATTATGATTAATTCAGGTAAATTCTACCAAACTCTAGAGAATTCTCTTGAATTCGAAAGAATTTTGCTGATGTCAAGAATATTTTGCTGAATTCGAAAGAAAACACGATAATTTTACTAAATTCAAGAGAAGTCTGCCAAACTTAGGAGAATTCTACTGAATTTAAAAGAAGTTAGCAAAGTTCAAGAGAATTTTACATTTTTCAAGATAATTCTACTGAACTCAAGAGAATTCTGCTCAATTGAAAAGAATTATACACAATTTAGGAAAATTCTACATAATTTCAGAGAATTCTACTGAATTTGCGAGATATTTTTATACAATTTCAGAGAAATTTGATTAATTCACGGAAATTCTACTGAATTTATGAGAATTCTACTGAATTCATGAGAATGATACAAAATTCAAGATGATTCCACTGAATTCAAAAGAACTTTGCTAAAATCAAAAAAATTCCTTAGAATTAGGGAGAATTTTGCTGATTTTAAGAAAATTCTTCTCAATTCAGAAGATTTCTTCACAATTCAGGAGAATTGTACCAAGTTCTCGAAAATTCTGCAGAATTCAAGGGAATTTTACAGAATTCATGAGAATATTGTCTAATTTGGTTGATTATGGGAAATATATTTTTTCATTTTTGTGTCTCGTTGACGTGTGAAGTTGACTGTCGACCGTCTAACGCGTGTTTCTGATTGGTTAATCTTTATTTGTTGATTACTCGTTAATTATTAACTTTAGCAACATTTTTAAACAATCATTTTCGACGCCATTCTTTTGTGAAACTTCGAAAATACAAAAATGGTTTTTGAATACTGGAAAACCCTGTATACTGCATATAAATTATATCATTATACAGTATAATTCATATAATTGAATTATACATGTAGGAGCATTTCTGTTTCAATTATATATTAATTTTGATAGAAATACTCTTCGAAATTCATTCCTGATTTGAAGCAGCCATACTTATGCTAAGGTTTTGGATACCTCATCCGGCATTTCAACATTTGAAATATATTTCAGGCATTTTAAAATTAAGATCGAAAAGAAATCTATTTTATCATGAATAATTTCATGCAAAATGAGCATGAAAAAGGTTCACAATTTAAAAAACAAAACAGAATTCCAAAGTAAATCACTTTTCGGCTCATTAAGACAAAAATAACCAAATGAAAAAAGAGGGAGAAAAAGTCAACGAAAAGCCAACATCTCACTTTTTCCTTTCTCTGTCCTTTTTATACTACCAGGGAACCAACATGTTTCGGGCCAATTTAGACCCCCTCATCAGGGATCATTTATAGGAAAACTACAAGGTCTAATTAAAAATTCTTATGTAAATAAAATAATAAAAACATAATACCTGCAATTAAAAAGAGACATATACATACGCAAATGCACAGCAAAATACATACACATAATTTTTTTAACTGAAATTTGTATGAAAAATCTTGTGAATCAAAAAACCTTTTATTCGACCCACCATTTATAACTCCTAGTAAATCAGTTTTTGAATATTTTTAACTATGTGTTTATCAATTTGCATTAATAATAACACACTAATTAAATTTTAACCAAACAAAAAGCATAACGATAATATTGAAAAGTTGTCTGGAATTATATATCTTAAAAAATTAAAAGGTTGTGAAAAAGTTTGTATTCGCGAAATACGCAGGAAACCAAAAACTAAAGTTGCAGAACACAGAAGAGATTATGAAGTTGGTAGTTTTAACACAGGTTCGTCACAACACTCTTCAAATATAAATTATCACTCTGATTTTAAATACAAAAAAATGAAAATAGTAGCTAGAGAAAAAAATAGTTATAAAAGACATTGAATCTATTTTTGTAAACAAATACGGTAATTCTTCTATCCTTACATATATATTGAGTGTCGACGACAGAATTTATTTAAACCTTATTAGGTCTGATATTTAATTGTAAAAATTACATATTCTGAAAATTGTATAAAAGTCTTTTTTCTCGCTTCTTATATATTTTCGAATATTGAAATGTTTACCTACTTTATTTTCTGGCGACTTTCTTTTGAAATTGTGCAGTTACTAAAATTTTTAGTACTTGCTTTCAATGGAAAACTTGCTTTTTCGAATGCTTTGTGATAAGCGTTATGATAGGCATTCACAAAAGCGAAATTGGCGCTGAAAAAACGTCAAAAATGTTCATGTACATACATCATTATATAGATTTTACCCACAGAATTAAATGAATAAACATTTTAGTCGATGAAAATAAATATAAACCAAAAAAAAGATTTGTAAAAATTTGAAAACAAAAATGTTCAAGGACGTTTTTCTCTAAAATGGGCAAAAAGCGTATCTTTTCGCTTAGAAAGTTCTTAGTTATTTAGATAAATAACCGTTTGTTGCAACAGTTATGAATCCCTGAAAAAATTCTCCATCTCACTTTTTCTGTCTTAAACACTTGAGATTGTACTATTCAGATAAACACATTGAGCTATATTATAATACAATGGAACCGTTATCAACTATGATTGTTTCATTAAGTATCTTTCAGTTCTCTCCCTGAGGATCACGTGAAGTTGTAGCTAGTGGGAGGGCTTCACAGTCTAATGGGACTAGAGGCCTGGCGAAGATGAACCAGAGAAACTGCATCGCGAGTTGTAGTTGCTCTGCGGAACTGAGGGACTCTGTTCTGCGGAACCTCAACTAAGGAGCCATGATGTGATCCCTGTGTATGAATGCTGCAGGAGGTATGTTCTTCATTTCCCTAGCTACTCGTGAGATCATCATACCCAACAAAATGAAAACAGAAAAAATAACGATGGCTCCGAAACGGGTACCTAATCAAACCCGCTGCAAAAGAGGGACAGTTTCACATGGGGCGACCTACCCGAAACGGTGGAGATCATTAACATTGATGACCAGTCTTCGAAGGAGTTGATACGGCTGAAGGCTCTGGAGACATAGGAACTCCATTTTGCACAGATAGCTAACAACGCCCTAGTGAGACTTGTCATCGCATCGAGTTCTCTTGAGGCCTGTCTAACTCAAAGAGAGTTGAACAGGCTAAGGGAAGAAATCTCTAAAGAGATTGAAGAAATACCCCGCAAAGTGCGCGCCCCCAGATTCAACGACATCTTCATCAGATCGGGGGCCATCATAATGCCGACTGCCGATATCTGGTCGAGGACACTCTACAAATAGATTCTGGGAGTGTTTACTCAAGTAGATAGGGAACCAAACAGAGAGAGATTGGCTGGATTCTTGCTGTATGTCTCCCCAAAGCAACAATTATGGCCTCCTGGGCTCTAGAATAATGAAACTAATCATAGACGCCCCGAATTAGTCGATAAATGACTGACAAAGGAATCGCAGTGATGCAGGTAAATTTGCATCACAGTAAAAGGGCCTCGGCTATCCTAACCTGACGTGTGGCAGTAATACAAACAGGCATTGCCTTAATGCAAGAACCCTGGTTACACAAAAAAAGGATTAAAAAAAAGGATTAGTGGCTTAGGAGGGTGCGGCTCCATATATAAGAGTCTACGCGAAAAAGCCCTAAGGGCATGTGTAGCCGTCAAGCGTATGCATTTCATTATGTTCCTCAAGCTCTGCTGCAGAGACTTAACCGTTATGGAGGTGAGACTCAGGGCAGAAAGCGGAGAAAGACAAGAGGTGAAATTCGCTTTAGATTTAATTCCCGGATTTAATGCTCTGAACCTCCTAGAGATATCGAGGTTTTGATTCTTCACAGTTAAGAGAAACGGATTCCTCCGCTGTTGGGCTGTGACGCAAACTACCACTATATAGTGTGAGGGAGCACATACATCAACAACGGAGGAAGATATTTAATTGAATACCTATCGGGTACTGAACTGGAGATCCCCAATCTTGGTGATACTCCCACATTCTAGAACAAAAGCAGTAGTAAGGATATGGATTTTACTCTATGCTCGGAAGAACTGAGGATCAAGATAATGGGCTGGAAAATCTCTGATGTGGAGTCTCTCTTGGAGCACAAATATATCTTGTTCCAGCTGGCCCTAGAAAAACAGACGGTATCAAAAATCAGAAACACAGTTTGGGACTCATATAAAGTGGAACTTAAAGTTAGGATCGTGAAAGTGACCCTATCTACGGTACCATAGATAAGTTAGAGCGTGTTGCGGATTTTTCGCGAAAGGCTCTGGTTCCACCACATAAGAACGATTGACCTACAAATGCAATTGAATCTATGAAAGGAGCAGAATCGTGATACACCTATCTAAAGAAACTCTGTAAAAAACTAGAGCGATGTACTACAGGGTAAACATGACGAAACTGCCTTTAGACTGGGATATCTACAAGATGGTTCAGAATGAATACAAGAAAAACCTTAGAGCCTACAAACAGGAAGATGGGAGGGGCTTGTCTGAGGCATCTAAGGACATTCTTGAGACAGTGAGGCCCTACAATATCCTAATAAAAAACTCGGTAGCCCACCTCGGGGTCATAAGGCTCATCGATTATGAATTTGCCGAAAACGAAGAACAAGACCCCGTTTTCTTCCCTTTAACAAATCAGCTTCAGAAACAAAGAGGTTTAAAATGGCAACTACATCTACAATTAAAAATAGAGTAATAAGTACAAAAATAAATTATATACCTACTAAAGATTTGTTTCTAGATGAAAAAATTCAATTTTGCATCTAAAATGTTTAACCCTTCACCGGCAAGGTGGGTCTTTTAGGGCACACTGCCTTTTTGTATATCAAATATCTTGAAAGTGGAGAGAAGGCAGGTCATGGATCCCCACCCTACAAAATGTTGAGGGTACAAGGGTCCAGCTGTCTGAAGGACGTCAGTGCCAGTTAGTTTCTGTGGGTCTAGCAACGAGTGGAAATCGATCGTGTGCCCTGAAAGACACACCTTGCGGATGACGTTAGTGTATTTCTTAGTAATTTTGCTTACCCCATACTCTCTGAAATTCTTCAATTTTCAGTCACTAAACTAATTATACTTTTTTTCAGTCGCGACTATGAAATCATTTTTTTGAAGTTCTATATGAGCAATATAAGCCTGTGAAGTGTTTCTTTATGAAATTAATTTTGGCATGAAATATTAATTTTTTAGTAATTTTCCATTTTTTCAGAACATGTGTTTGGATAATTAAATATTTAAAAAATATAAGGTCGCAAATAACAAAATGGTATCCTTAAGTTTGTTGTACGGACTAAGAAGAATAACTGTAAATTTGGCTAGATTTTAATAATAAAAATAACATTGAGAAAAACATCATGGACGTAAAATTCCCAACTTTCAGACCAAGTCAGTGAAATTCATCTTGCCATTGAAGAGTTGACGAAAAAAGTTTTTCCTCTATTTGTAAATTGTATTTTGAATAGAATTATTTTCAATTATTTATTTATAAAATAAAAAAATTCGAGGGTACAGGAATTCGACTCTGTCAAATTTAATATTTTTTTATTCTATTTTATGTTAGGAAGAGTTTTTTGTACATATTTTCTAACCACACTTGTTTACTCTTTTTTGCCATAAAGCTCTTACCTGATTGCGTATTTAATATTTAAATTTATATGGTTTGTTTGCAGAGCAACAGAATATAAAGTTATGATGAAGCTCTTTTTTGGATTCATTCTGTCGCAGCAGAATTATCATGTCAAGAATCATTGCTTGATGCGCTAGGAAAATGGTATAAATAGGGCGAAAAAATTTAAAATCTCCTAAAGTCTTGTTTGCTTTAACGAAACCAACAAAGACACGATTTTGACAGACGAAATGATTTCCGTTAAATTTTTTCTGTTACTGACAATAGTATACATCTATGAAATTATAACTGCATTTGCGGGTTGGGTAGCGGGAGTAAAAGGGGCAAGACTTCCTGCAGGGGAACCTGATCCTGCACCGGGAGGGGGAGTGGGACATGGAGAAACATATCTAACAGAAAAACTAGCTATAGGTAAGTTATAACCCAAATTAGTTATATTTTTAACACATAAATATTTCGTTACGCAATGTCAAATTCGCATATTTTCCATGTTGTGACGGGGTAAAATCAGTATTACCCGTCATTCGAAATTACCCTGCTCTATAAAGTAATTCTTTGATCAAAAATCAACTATATATGAGACGTCAGAGCAAGGGTCCGCACTTCAGAAAACCACCTGGAAACACTCAGGCCCATCATACGGAGGACCGAGACCGCGGTTCAGCAGATTCGCAACCGAACATGGGTCCCGACCCCGCAACGAGAGAGTAAACTCTCTCTAATTAATCTCTCTCACCGGAGTGCCATATAAACGGTACCATTATGTATTCGCTATTTTTATATGTAGTTGGAATCGGCCACCTGTATTCCGAACGCCTTAAATAGTTAATCATTATCATAAACTGGGACGCACTCCCGAAAAATGACGAGTCTGCGAACTTGCTTAGCTTGCGATATCTGCCCACGTGATCTCGGCGACGACGCTTATTGGGTAACGACTTCGATCCTGGAATTTCGATTCTATTGTACTTCCAGAGGTCTCTGGGCCTGTAAATCTTGTTCTGACCGTACTACCAAGTAGATAAATTTGGAAATAGAGAAATCAGCTAAGATTACTGGATTGAATGGAAAGTGTCGAGCTCCGACGAGGAGACTTTACGAGAGAACAACTTCTTTACTCGAATCCGTAAGATTTTAGTCACAACCGAAAAAGGAACAGGTATGAGTTTTTGATATTTCAGATAACTCACATTGTATGATTAGGGACACGTATTCCGACCATGGAGTTCCGCCAACCTCTAAGTGTTCCCGCGAGTGTTTTTATGTAGACATTTTCTTTCTTGTCCCTTTTCGAGAATATTCGGTTATCTTTGTACAGTGCGCTTTCACTTTCTCCAGATTCGTGAATTCATTTTTTCTGTAAAGTGCGGTCTCACTACCTCCAAATCCCGGAGTTTAGAGTCAAACAGCCTTCATTTAGCCGTTGGACATTGAATTTTGAAAGTAGTACATTTTGATTTCTTTGTTCGAATAAAAAATAAGAGTTTTAATTTCAATTTAAAACGTGGCCTATGGATTATTTGACTACACAGCCCACCCCCTCTTTGTTCTTGGATATAATATGCTATAAAGTAAAGTTTGAAGATTCAAATCGACTAAAACTATGATTTAAAAATTGCATCAATAGGTTCGAAATGAAATTTTGAAATGAAGGGCATAATCTCGAGATAGGCAGGAGAATTACTTTGTCATAATGTATACATCATACAGATCGTAAAACACCAAAGCTGATTTGCGTTGAACAATTTAAAAAAATCGAAATAATATAATTCTATCAGGAGGGGATACGACCCTACAGTAGATAATCTGACCAACAGAACATAATCTTACATTAAAAACGCAAATATATTCGTGAAATGATCAATATTAATTCTAATTTGGTGAAGCGTTTAGTACGTACCTAAACAATTAATTAAATTAACTATTTTACATATAATGTTATCATGTAACGATTATTCACTTAAGGTCAGTGTGAAGTTAAGAATTCAAACCTGAAGACGTATACCGCTTGCTTTCAGTATCAGTGCAGACCTCCTATTACAACTAGAAAAGGAAAGGTCCATTAACTACTATATTAAAATCACTCGTCTTTTCCTATTTCATTAACAAATCAGAATGAAAAAAGCAAATCAAGTACATAAATAAAGTATATGGGGGAGAACACCCTACAGTAGATAGTTGAAGTTTGCAGAGCGTTTAACTCCGTCAATTGGCAACAAACACGAAAGATTATTCGATATAAATGATACCTTTATATTAAGGTGAAGCAACAGAAAATTAAAAAGCGTGCTGTTGTCAACTAAGTAAATGTCGTGTGTAGTAGACAGTGCCATAGTCGAGGGATAGTCCCAAGGAAAAAAAAGCCCAAGCGAAGGTGTCACCAACAAGGTGTTAACAAGCGTGCATAAGTATATAGAGGTGAGTTGGACGTCTCAGAGACGAAAGGAGAGGCAGAAAAAGAAGAAAAGCATAAGTCTTAAGCAAGGCAGCACAAGGATGGCGTGATCGAAGGAAGAAAAGTAGGGAGCAGGACAAATTGCACGATAGAATGGAGACAGCGCTACGTAAAATGGTGGAGTTCTGAAAACCCAAAAGGAACATGTGTATGCCCATCAGAAAGGGTTTGGATGAAGCACTGGCGGTGCTAAGTAAACAAAAAGATGTAAGAAAGTAGACAGAGTACGAAAGGAAAGCTGCCTAAAAGACCAACAGAGCTGGACAGTACGAGCGGTACACCAGAGACGGTCAGTACACGGGTCTGGACAGGCGGACAAGCTGAGGAATATCTCGCTCTTATCTATGGGAAGCCCAAGATGAGTTCCCTGAGCCAAACGTCAGTAGGCCGACACCGAAAAAGCTAAGGACTTCGGCTAAGTGTTCGAGCTACGCCGAGATCCTAAAGAACTTCAAACGTAAAGTAAAGCAGGACACCCTTGGTGTAAACATTAGTGTTGTAAGGGAAACAAGAAATGGCGATGTGTTAATCGGGATTGGAAACCTCGAGAGGGCAGGTCTAAACCATACTCTACCATCAAGAATGTAGTCAGCATGGAGTTGATGTGAGCTATCTAGTTCCTTGCACCGAGGTCTTGGTCATCAACACAGCAATATATGCAGAGGAGGTAAGGGACGCCGTAAGGAGACACTACTGGCGAGACTGATACGCACAGGATATAAAGAAATGCTTGGCTTTCGGGAGGCCGACCCGTCGAGGAAGCCTCGGATTTGCAGGTCCATCAAGCTAGCACCCCCACAATCCAAATTCCAAAATTTCTTTCTAGCAGAATTTTGGGCTTTTTTGGGCTGTATTGCCGATTTTTGGTCTCCACTACTTTTTTTGAGAATACAAATTTGGAGTGGAGGTGCTGACTTGACTCAAGCCAGCACCTACACTATGTCAAAATTAAAAAAAATTGAAAATCGAACTCGACAGAATTTTGGGCTTTTTTTGGGCTCTCGAATGCATGAAAAAAAATTCAAAAAACCACCCCCTATGAACAGAAAAACTACCCCCTTGCAAAAAATAAAATCTGCAAAAAAACAAAGTGCTTTAGAATTTTGAGCATACTTTGGACTCTCGAATGCACAAAACAAATTTTTCCAAAACCAACCCAATGTACAAAAAAAACAACTCCTTAGTAAAAACTCAAACCTGGAAAATACAAAACAGAAAGTAGTGTAGGGCTTTTCATGGGATCTCAAATGCTTGAATTTTGTTGTTGTAAAAACTACCCCTTGATCTCGAAAATCAAAAGCAGCCCCAAACTTCAGAAACTTATTGGTGTTGGTCTTTTTGAGGAGCCCAAAAATTAGAGACTCTATTCACACTGTGCAATTCTTAAAAACATTGTTTTTTGACAAAGTCATATCTACCTGGTGTCAAGGGCTTGCTTTTCAACTGTGAGGGTTGGAGCCCAAAAATCGGTGTTGGTATTTCTTAGGAGCACAAGAATCAGAGACTCCATTTAGACTGTAAAATTCTAAAAAACATTATTTTTTGAGAAAGTCATATCTTCGTGGTGCCAAGGAGTGGCTTTTCAACTGTAAGGGTTGGAGCCCAGAAATCAGTGTTTGTATTTTTCGGAACCCCAAAAATCAGAGAATCTATTTACACTGTAAAATTCTAAAAAACATTGTTTTTTGACAAAGTCATATCTTCTTGGTGTCAAGGGGTGGCTTTCCAACTGTAACGGTTGTAGCCCAGAAATCGATGTTGGCATTTTTCAGGAGCCCAAAAATCATAGACTCTATTTATACTGTAAAATTCTGAAAAACTTTTTTTTTTACAAAGTCACATCTTCGTGGTGTCAAGGGGTGGCTTTTTAACTGTAAGGGTTGGAGCCCAAAAATCGGTGTTGGTATTTTTCAGGAGCGCAAAAATTAGAGACTCTATTCACACTGTGAAATTCTGAAGAACATTGTTTTTTGACAAAGTCATGTCTACCTGGTGGCAAGGGGTGGCTTCTCAACTGTAAGGGTTGGAGCGCAAAAATCAGTGTTGGTATTTTTCAGGAGCCCAAAAATCAGAGACTCTATTTACACTGTAAAATTCTGAAAAACATTGTTCTTTGACAAAGTCATATCTTCGTGATGTCAGGGGGTTGCTTTTCAACTGTCAAGGTTGGAGCCCAAAAATCAGTGTTGGTATTTTTCAGGAGCACAAAAATCAGAGACTCCATTTACACTGTAAAATTCTAAAAAAGATTATTTTTTGAGAAAGTCATATCTTTTCAACTGTGAGGGTTGGAGCCCAAAAATCAGTGTTTGTATTTTTCGGAAGCCCAAAAATCAGAGACTCTATTTACACAGTAAAATTCTAAAAAAAACATTATTTTTTGACAAAGTCATATCTTCCTGGTTTCAAGGGGTGACATTTTAACTGTAAGGGTTGGAACCCAAAAAGTCGGTGTTGGTATTTTTCAGGAGCGCAAAAATTAGAGACTCTATTCACACTGTGAAATTCTAAAGAACATTGTTTTTTGACAAAGTCATGTCTACCTGGTGGCAAGGACCTGCTTTTTAACTGTAAGGGTTGGACCCCAAAAATCGGTGTTGGTATGTTTCAGGACCCCAAAAATCAAAGACTCTATTTACACTGTAAAATTCTCAAAAACATTGTTTTTTGACAAAGTCAAATCTTCGTGGTGTCAAGGGGTGGCTTCTCAACTATGAGGTTTGGAGCGAAAAAATCTGTGTTGGGATTTTCCAGGAGCCCAAAAATCAGAGACTCTATTTCACTGTAAAATTCTGAAAAACATTATTTTTTGACAAAGCCATATCTGCGTGGTGCCAAGGGGTGGATTTTCAACTGCAAGAGTTGGAGCCCGGAAATCGGTGTAGGTATTTCTTAGGAGCCCAAAAATCCGAGACTCTATTTACACTGTAAAATGCTTAAAAACATTGTGCTTCGACAAAGTCATATCTTTGTGATGTCAGGGGGCTGCTTTTCAACTGTCAAGGTTGAAGCCCAAAAATCAGTGTTGGTATCTTTCAGGAGCCCAAAAATCGGAGAATGCATTTACACTGTAAAATTCTAAAAAACATCATTTTTTAACAAAGTCATATCTACTTGGTGTCAAGGGATGGCTTTTCAACTGTAAGGGTTGGAGCCCAAAAATCGGTGCTGGTATTTTTCAGGAGCACAAAAATCAGTGTTGGTATTTTTCAGGAGCCCAAATATCAGAGACTCCATTTGCACTGTAAAATTCTAAAAAACAACATTTTTTGACAAAGTCATATCTACCTGGTGTCAAGGGCTTGCTTTTCAACTGCAAGGGTTGGAGCCCAAAAATCGGTGTTGGTATTTTTCAGGAGCACAAAAATCAGAGACTCTATTTACACTGTAAAATTCTAAAAAACAACATTTTTTGACAAAGTCATATCTTCGTGGTGTCAAGGGGCTGCTTTTCAAATGTAAGGCTTGAAGCCCAAAAATCAGTGTTGGTATTTTTCAGGAGCCCAAGAATCCGAGACTCTATTTACACTGTAAAATTCTAAAAAACATCATTTTTTGACAAAGTCATATTTACTTGGTGTCAAGGGATTGCTTTTCAACTGAACGGGTTGGAGCCCAAAAATTGGTGTCATTCAGAATTTCACAGTATAAATAGAGTCTCTGCTTTTTGGGCTCCTGAAAAATACCAACACCGATTTTTGGACCCCAACCCTTACAGTTGAAAATCAACCCCTTGTCACCACGAAGATATAACTTTGTCAAAAAATATTGTTTTTCAGATTTTTACAGTATAAATAGGGTCTCTGATTTTTGGGCTATTGAAAAATACCGACACCTATTTTTGTGCTCCAATCCTGACAGTTGAAAAGCCACCCCTTGATACCACGAAGATGTGACTTTGTCAAAAAAAAAATGTTTTTCAAAATTTTGCAGTATAAATAGAGTCTATGATTTTTGGGCTCCTGAAAAATACAAACACCGATTTTTGGGTTCCAACCCTTGCAGTTGAAAAGCTGCCCCTTGACACCACGAACATATGACTTTGTCAAAAAGCAATGTTTTTTAGAATTTCACAGTGTAAATGGATTCTCCGATTTTTGGGCTCCTGAAAGATACCAACACTGATTTTTGGGCTTCAACCTTGACAGTTGAAAAGCAGCCCCCTGACATCACGAAGATATGACTTTGTCGAAGCACAATGTTTTTAAGAATTTTACAGTGTAAATAGAGTCTCTGATTTTTGGGCTCCACAAAAATACCAACACCGATTTTGGGCTCTAAGCCTTACAGTTGAAAAGCAAGCCCTTGACACCAAGTAGATATAAATTTGTCCAAAAATAATGTTTTTTAGAATTTTACAGTGTAAATGGAGTCTCTAATTTTTGGGCTCCTCAAAAATACCAACACCAATAAGTTTCTGAAGTTTGGGGCTTGTTTTGATATTTGAGATCAAGGGGTAGTTTTTGCAACAAAAAAATTCAAGCATTCGAGAGCCCAAGAAAAGCCCTACACTACTTTCTATTTTGAATTTTCCAGGTTTGTGTTTTTACTAAGGAGTTGGTGTTTTTTGTACATTGGGGTGGTTTTGGAAAAATTTGTCTTGTGCATTCGAGAGCCCAAAGTATGTTCAAAATTCTGAAGCCCTTTGTTTTTTTGCAGATTTTATTTTTTGCAGGGGGGTGGTTTTTCTGTTCATAGGGGGTGGTTTTTTGAATTTTTTGCATGCATTCAAGAGCCCAAAATAAGCCCAAAATTATGGTGTACTTCGTTTTTTCCGACTTTAAATTTGTACATAGGGGGTAGTTTTACTTTCAGTAGGGGTTGTTTTTGGAAATCGGTTGTCAGCTTATTTAAGAGCCCAAAAAAAGCCCAAAATTCTGTCGTGTTTGATTTTCAATTTTTTTAAATTTTTATATAGTGGGGGTCCTTGCTTGAGTCAAGTCAGATATATGCTCGATAGTGCCTATTAATTTTCAGCCCTGAAGTAATGCGAAAGCGGTTCCTGTGTTGCTGTTTGGCACGTGTGAGGAGGCTGTTTCAGTGGGTATCGCCGTTTTGGTGAAACGTTTACTTCCTCAGATCAGTTTCTGCCAAAACACTCGCAAAATAATGCATAAATTAAATTTTCGTTTCTTGCATCGTAAAAAGTAGACCGACATCGATGGTTGTCTTCTCTTGAAAATAAAATTTATTGAACAATTTTTTTTTGATTAACAAAACCTTAGATTATTTAATTCTACACCATTTTTCTGAAACTGAAGCAAAATAAAGCAAGAAAAATTCTGCGAAAACCCGGTTTTTAGTTCCTGAATTTGCCGCCAGTGGTCACTACCGGTCTATTCTTGTTTCGTGCATCGTCTATATAATTATTTTGCGCGCTGGCGCTCGTGTGTTTAGCTCAGAAGTGGTACTTATAAGTACCGCAGTCGCCCTAAATTTCTTTCCGTGTGTTAAATAGAAACAGTTTTCTTTGGATTAATAAACTAGATCTTCACTCTGTTCCTTACCTAGCAACAATCAATCTTTAAAACGCTTTAAAAATTATTTCTTAAAGAAATAAACATTTCACTAGGATACAGGATACTAAAGTGCTATTCTCATATGTGCAGAAGGAACTGAAAATTTGGTACGTAAAAGTGACTGAAATTCCAAATTTCCCCTTTAAGTAACGCATACGCAATACAGCTATGACAAGTAGGAAAATCTAGTTAATCTTCTGTTCTCCACTTCAGTGATGTAACATCATAATCAAGACTGTCAATAAACGCTCTCTTTCTCTCTCTGGAAAGTGATACATCGTATGAAAATACAAGTGTCCAATTATGATTACAGATTAACTCGCACTCAGAACTAACTATTGTTCTGGTTTCTAAAAGATTGATTTACTTCATTCTCTCTTACTGAATTTTCGGCCATTAAGTGACATTCTTGGGTCATTATACGTGACATCTGTCAAAAATAAAGATTTTTGGGCTAGGACGATTATTTAAACTGTCTCTCGTTAACATTCCAAATTGATTCCTAATCACAATGGAGGCTTTTATCGTGGAGCAAAATTTTCTCTTTCACAAATTGGAATGATCACTCCCGACTTTTAACGAACTCAACTGTCCGGAAGTCTATCTAGTAGTTGCACAAGGCAGATTCAAAATTCTTCGAGATACTTGGGAAAAATGTGAGCAGATAGAACTTCGCATCTCAGCCGCAGCGATCTCTTCAAAAACAGATAAGGTCGACTATTTTCTGAACAATGAATTCATTTCAGCCGAGAAGGATTTTTTTAAAGCTTTAGAATTATTTAATGAGATAATGCATGGTTTAGTTCGGAAAAATGCAGAATCTTTCCTTTCGAACATAACTGTTCCAGGTATTAATGCTACTCAAAATGCTAATAACTCTCAAATTGTTTTTCATGAGTACGGAGTGAAAATGCCAGATATTTAAATCCCTCAATTTTCTGGTAATTATCTGGATTGGCCTAACTTTAGAGATTTATTTGAATCTACAATTCATAATAAGCAAAGAGTACCTCCTGTACAAAAATTGTATTATTAATAAACTGAGCTTACAGGAGAAGCATTTCAATTGGTTAAAAATATAACGTCTACAGATGAAAATTATGAGGGAGCCTGGAACACGTTAAAGTCGCCTTACGACAATAAACGGGCTTTAATTAATTCCTATCTTCATTCGTTTCTCTCTCTACCTAATCCCGTGTAGAAACGGTAACAGGGATCCGGCCGGGAGCCGGCCGGATAGCCCCAGTTTAAACCGGGCGCTGGCTGGGGATTCTGGCCGGGATCCGACTAAAAACGTCACGGTAAAGTGGTCGGATTCCAGCTTTCATACCGGCCGGGATTCGGTCGGGTAACCCGGCCACAGACTAGTTAAAAAATTTTGCTTCAGGCGAGAAATTGGTAACTTGGATTATCTTTTAAGGCTCATCGTAAAGAATACGGTGAACTTTAAATGTGAAATCAAGTTATCACATTCTTGCGAGGAAATTAGAGAAGAGTTTCAATCACTAATGCTAGAAACTCCTAGCCATTGTTTTAATTTGTAAACCACGTGGTAATTTGAGGTTAGGAAGTAGGAAAGGAAAGAATGAATACACAACACTATACTGTAATGCAAAATAATAATTATTCGCGCATTAAGTGGGGTTTTTGAACTGATTACTAAAATAAGGTTGATATTAATACCGGGTTCCATTTGTTAACTTCGAGGAGACGATGCGACACGAGTGCAAGGTGCATTCTCGTACGAGGTAAGAGACTGAAACTTGCAAGTGTCTACGTCGACGGCAGGCGCAGAAGGCGTCAGACATGGCGGTAAATTTGAAAGTGTACAGAGTAAAAATTTTCTCAAAATAGAGAAAATTGTAAAAATCGTAACAATTCTGCTATTACACATTGAAGAATCAATAACAGTTTTAATTAATAAGTTCAAACATTGGGAATAATTAAATGTTGTTTTTTTTTGTGAAGAATTTGAAAAAGCTAAATTCTGTTTTACGGATCTAATAAATCTTTAAATTATACTTTTCAAATAATAATTCATCTAGCATCCGTAAGTACGTCTTTGATAATGTCACGGCTCTTAAAAAATGTTTAATTTCTACAAAAAAAAGTATCCTGACCAGTACCCGGTCGGCTCCCGACCATGAAATTTAACCAGGGTTGGCTCGGCCGGTCACCGGCCGGCTCCCGACCATGAAATATAACAAAGGATGGCCCGGCCGGTAACCGGGCGGCTCCCGACCATGAAATCCTACCAGGGGTAGCCAGGCCGGGATGCAACCAGAAACCTTGTTGAAGTAGGGCCAACCAGGGAAATTTCTGCACGGGAACATAACCTGGGTATTGAATTCATTATTTTATACTATAATCACATAAATTAACTGTTCTGACCATTTTGTCCTACAATTCAGTAAAAAATAACTTTGTTAACAACATACAAAATAAAATTTAGTTCTGGAACAATTAAACAGTGTTTTGAAAGGCGCGACCCACTGATGCCAAGTGACGTTAGAAATTAGAATAGTTTATTGTGTCGGAAAAACGCTAAATTTCTGAAAATAAATATACAAAATCCTGCTTATCACATTTCTGTCACGTGTTTAAGTGTATTATTACTATATTCAACTATCCCGTATAGAACTGGTAACAGGGATCCGACCGGTAGCCGGCCGTATAGCCCCAGTTTAAACCGAGCACCGGCCGGGATCCGGCGAAAAACGTCACGGTAAACTGGTCGAATTCCGGCTTTCATACCAGCCGGGATCCAGTCGCATAAACCCGGCCACAGAGTGGTTAAAAAATGTTGCTCCAGGTGAGAAATGGGTAACTTGGTTTGATTTTGAGGCTCTTCGTAAAGAATACGACGAACTTTAAATGTAAAATCAAGTTAATAAATTCTCGCGAGGAAATTAGAGTACAGTTTCAATCACTGATGTTAGAATCTCCTAGCAATTGTTTTATTTTGGAAACCACGTGGTGATTTGAGGTTAGGAAGGCAGACAGGAAAAAATGAATACACAACACTATACTTTAATGTGAAATAATAATTATTTGCGGAATAACTCGGGATTTTAAACTAATTACTGAGAAAAAGTTGATTTTAATAACGTATTTTATTTGCGAACTTCGAGGAGACGACGCGATATGAGTGCAACGTGCATTCTCGTTCGAGGGGCGAAACTGAAACTTGCAAGTGTCTACGCCGACGCCAGGTGCAAAAGGTGTCAGATATGGCGGTAAATATGAAAGTGTACAGAATAAAAATTGCCCGACAATAGCGAAAATTGTAAAAATTGTAACCATTCTGCTGTTGCACATTGCAGAATCGATAACAGTTTTACTTGATAAGTTGAAACATTGAAAAAAATGCATAAGAATCTAGAAAAGCTAATTTCTGTTTTACTGACCTAATAAATCTTTAAATCATACTTTTCAAGTAATAATTTATCTAGCATCCGTAAGTACGTCTTTGATAATGTCACGGCTCTTAAAAAATGTGTAATTTCTACAAAAAAAAAGTATCCTGACCAGTGCCTGATTGGCTCCCGACCATGAAATCTAAAAAGGGTTGGCACGGCCAACAACCAGCCGGCTCACGACTAGGTAATTTGAGATAAATGTAGCCGGGTCGGTTCTTGACTGGTTCCTGAGCATAAAACCCAATCAGGGGGGACACAAGATGTAAGTCTATGAATTTCGCCAAATTTGCTTATAATTACGACTCTAAAATTTACCCGATCCACTGATGGCCACTCTCCTCTATAGGGGCAATAGAGTATATCCTTAAAGTTTTTCATTTGGAACTTTAAAGCTTGAGTTTGGTCAAAATTGTTATTAATCCTAAGTTTCACCACAGAAAAAACTGGGGTTTCTATTAGAACTGATTTTTGGTTTCAAGAGAGCTGCAACAAAAAGAAATCTCTCTTCCTGAAAAGGAACCCAAAATGATAAATTATTCCAGAGGAACTCAAAGTACGAATTCTTAAAGACTTATACAGAACTTATTTTCTGCCTCGACTCACTTTGAATATTTTACCAATTAATTATGCACTTTTTACGTTATAATACCGATTTAATGATATTGCCTTGAGAAAAATGTAATAAAGAAACTAAAGTTACAAAGATTAGTGATTCTTGAAAGGAAGATAATGGGATGTGACAGTTTTTAAGGTATTTTGCAAATTTCTACCGACTGCATATCTTTTCTATGCAGACATTCTTCGGATAACAGCTAACTAAGAAGGAGCTCTCAAAAAGTTTTTTCAGAGTCTCAGTTCTAAAGGATGCCAACTTTTACTTCAGCCGCAGCATTACCGAAGCCCCAGTTTTTCCTGTGCAGGCTAAAGTTTGAAATTCTTAAGGCTTCTGATTTGAAATTGTAGCTAGTGATTTATACGAACATTTTGTAGAAGCCCACAAAGATTAAAATACATCAGTTTGTCATCCTTCACCATTTTGAAAAAATTACAAAACTTGTTTTTTTTTTTGGCAGTTCAAGCTCCATTTCATTAAAAAATCTGACATGTCAGAAGTTATTATTGATTTTAATACCGGGTTTTATTTGTTAACTTGGAGGAGACGACGCGACATGAGTGCAAGGTGCCTTCTCGTATGAGAGAAACTGAAACTTGCAAGTATCTACGCTGACGCCAGGCGCAGAAGGCGTCCGACTTGGCGGTAAATTTGAAAGTTTACAGAGTAAAAATTTTCTGAAAATAGAGAAAATTGTAAAAATTGTAACAATTCTGCTATTACACATTGAAGAATCGATAACAGTTTTAATTAATAAGTTAAAACATTGGGAAGAATTAAATGTTGTTTTTTTTTTTGAAGAATTTGAAAAAGCTAAATTCTGTTTTACTGATCTAATAAATCCTTACATTATACTTTTCAAATAATAATTCATCGAGCATCCGTAAGTACGTCTTTGATAATTTCACGGCTCTTAAAAAATGTATAATTTCTACAAAAAAAAGTATCCTGTCCGGTACCCGGTCGGCTCCCGACCATGAAATCTAACCAGAGTTGGCATGGCCGGTAACCGGCCGGCTCCCGACCATGAAATCCAACCAGGGGTAGCCCGGCCGGGATCCGACCAGAAACCTTGTTGTAGTAGGGCTAACCGGGGCAATTTCTGCACGGGATGTTTTCCTTATCATAGAATTTACACACACAGAAACAAAAATATGTTAATATTACAGGGTTATGTTCAAATAGTTACAGCTTAGCTTATTAATTAATATTAATCTTGACACAATTTTTAGATATCTTACAAATTTTCGGACATAAATAAGGACAGCATAGTTTTTTCTGTAAATCTTACAAAAATGTTGATATATTATTCTGCAAACATTGCTGAAAAACGCATGCTTTCACCAATCTGTAAGATTATCATCAGACTATTTTTTCTCCATGCAGAATTTTCAGTAGTTTGAAAAATTGACAATAATTATATTCTGTAAAATGTATAGATAACTTTGACTCAGTTTTTTAGTTTTATTAACTTTGTACTGTTGAATTCACTGATTTCTTGAAAGCATGTAGAGTAATTCTTAAGATTATCGAATTTTTTATCCTCTCCCCTAAGGGGCGAGGGGGGGGGGGGTCAAACATTCCAGCAATAACCTTAACGTAATTAATGAATGAACCCTTATTATTTCAATAAGGCTTGAAGACTTCAGTTTTTCATTTTTTTAATGAACAGTTATTGAAAATTACCAATATCTTTTTTTTCTCTAAAGTTACATTTTTAAAACGGTTCAAATTCTTTAGAGATTTCAAAATTATTTCAAATATTTTTAATTCAATCCTCTGATGGACCATATCTTTTAGAGCAATTCTTATTCTTATTATATTATTCTAGTTTCAAGACTGACTAAAATAATTAAAATAATGCCAGTTGTTTTAAGGAAAGATATCTGTTAGACTTCGTATCTGTGAGAAAAACTCTGCGACAGAGTATAGCACGCGATTCCCATATACCTGAGACCTTATTATACCGAAAATGATCAAGCATGTCACGCAATTCGGCTATTTATCAAACCTGTAGCCACTGTTGTTTTCGACCATGATACTCTCAGCCCGAAGAAGTGAATGAAAATTCTAGGGGTGTGCTTTTATTGTAAAGGTAGGTATTACTTGACACGAGATCGTACCTTTCAATAAATAATTCTTTGGGAACTGGAAGATTCTCTAAAGAAGGAAATAACTTCTACATTTAATTATGCAAGAAGACTTTTCAATTCGTACTATTTTTTTCCTTTCAGGTTTCCATTTATCTGTCACTCAACAAGCGATTTAATTATAACTCTCTTGGAAATAAAAGCTGGACCGTTCTATGTACGTAGATGAAGAGTAATATTATGTTGTCAAGTCTTATCCAATTTTTATAACTAGTACTTTTTCGCATTTGTTTTTATGTTGCGGCCAAGCAAAACTAAAGTTTTTAATTTCGAAAGTGTTATATTTGTTTTTGTCTCATATCCGTCTTTAAGAATGTTTTTTGATAGCTAAAAGATATTTCAACGTATTTTATGTTTTCAGAAACATGCCTGTATCTGACATATGTCAAAATTGGGAAAGATTAAGAATCAATTTCCACCTAATAATTGGGTAGTTATAAGAAATAGGGTTTGTTTTCGATAACTGTTCAGTGCGTAAGATAATCGTGATTCTTTTTAATGTTTTAATTATCAGAAAAATGTTTTGAGTTTATTCTATAAATTATTATACTAATTTGCTATTACTGCATAAATTGAAATGAAAACAGTCCCAAGTTACGACCACTTGTCAACTGGTTTATTGTAGATCGCTCGGACTGTTCTGCAAACTTCTCCATGGATATAATAGAATACGGCTTATGTGCAGAGGAGTCTGAATTCCAAATCCGGAAGGATGGTATACCACAGTAATCGGTATGTAAATCGATCGATCTCAATCCGGTCAAATGCAATCCTCATATCGATAAGCCAACCGATATACACTATTATTATATTTGTCAATAGTAGTTTACCCATTATTTCCTCTGATAAGCCGATATCTAGTTTTCATTAGAATAACCGACTTTCATTTTCTCTTTGCGTTGAAATGATTTACCTTATGAAAATAAAATTATTAACGCCATATTTTAAATTTATATTAAAAGGATCTTCTTATGTAAAATATGTGTTTTTCGGACACTATTTTACATGCAATTTGGGAATGCATTACTAAAGAAAGAATGAGTCATTAGGGATATAGAAATTACTGAAACTCGATGAAAAATCAGTTTATCAAGGCTTCTACGCAATATTCGAGAGACAGAAAGTGGAGAGTGTGTTTAGTGGATTTCTATACATAATCACAAAAAAGATTGAATTGTAGATAAATTCTACTTTCCATTGCGTCATTCTATTCTATAGATCCAAGATAGCATCCCTAGTGACCTCTTTATTTTAATACACATCAGCAATTAGTTAGTTACCATAACTTGGTTCCACATGGGAAGCATCCAGATCGTTAAATGTTTCCTTAACTTTTCTTTATCACTTAACTTTTCTCAGTATTGTTAGTTGCTGTTGATAATTTTTCCGATTATCCTCTTAAGCAATTTTTCCCTTTAAAGAAGTTTTTCCTTTGCAGTTCAAATAATAGTTACCCACGCTAAAAAAAATACAGTAGACTGCAGTATTCTATCAGGAGTAATATTAAACCCAGTAGAGTCTAATGTTATGTCATTTAATGTTACGTAATGTTTGTCAGAGCAAAAAATAAATAAATGATTTTTTATGAGGAAGAATCGTACTGCAATTTTTCTACTTATACATTTTTCAAATATCTTTTTCTTTATCTGTGTTTTTTCAACATAGTCGATGCGTGCTGGTTTCCACCGTCTCAGGTTTCCAGCAAACTACTACGTGACATTCTGAACGACTCGTTACCTCTTCACATGAGCCAACCTAAACCCCCTTTGGGGATTCAGCGGCTTCACCCCTTTTTCCTCAACAACCCTCTCCCATGGAGCAAATTGAATGTCACTGCCAACCACCACTGTCATCTCCTTTCCTCTGATATATATATGCAACAATGTGAGGGATCTATTATCGAATACACATGGGTTTCTGATACTTCTGCTGTGACTCTGTTGTCAGAAATGTCTTGCTTTTTCGAAGCATGGAAGGCAATAGCAGAACAATCATAAGCGTACTTTCTAAATCTAAATTAATTGACTAACAATGAGATATTTATTCATGATGATTTTCACATTCATTCCTTTATTTTGTCCACTTTATTGCTCCTCTCTTTCCACTCACTTATCGCGTGCTTTATTTTCTTGTTTTTTTTTTCTACCACCCAGTCTGCCAGTTTATTAGTATACATCAGTTTGAATAATCACTTGTTACATTTCCAGTCACTGACTAAATTAACTTAGAGTTTCTGCACAGTTCTCTTATATACAATTGAAACATATTTGAAAAATTATCAGAATTTCCAAAAAAATCAACGCTGTCATTTTTACTGTTCACAATTGAAGAGATTGCCATTGCAAATCAAATTGTAAATCTTGAAAATTAAAGCGTACAAAAAAAAAGTTCGAGAATATATACCTTTGGAATATAAATCTTAAAAATTGAATGATTTACAATTATAGATAAATATTCGAAATTCAAAAATGTTCAATTGTAACTCTTCAAAATTGTAGAAGCTTGAATTGTAAATCTTTAAAATTGAAAAGTTTTCAATTTGGAAAATTTACAATAAAAACTTCTGGAATTTTTATGATTTACATATATCAATTTGGAATATTTGGAATTAAACACTCTTGACTTTTGATCTTCAAAATAAGGCAAATTTAAGATATTTGAGCCTACATCTTTAAAATAAACACTTCTCAATGTTGAAAACATATAATTACCAATTATGCAAGTTATTTAAGTTTTAAAATTGAAAAATCTGTAATTTTGATGATTTACATTCGAAATTTTTTCAATTTGAAAGATTTGGAGTTGGAAACTTGACTTTTGATCATGAAAATCATCACAATTTAAGAATTTTTGTTTATACATTTTTATAATTTGTAAATATTTTCAATGATTGTGAACGTCTTTCAGATGGATAATTGTCGAAAATGGAAGACATCAGGAAGGTTCAGAATTCTAGAATGTCTTTGAGATTGTATGGAAGTTACAGATTACTGAAAGCCAATTAAAACTAAAATTAATAATAAATTAAAGTAAAGTTGTATGAAAGCCGAAGTAGCTATTTTAATATTTATTCGAACCTTTGGTGACAAAGCAAATGAAAAATATCATTGTCTTGTCCACTATATATAAACTATAAGATCAATTCTGTGTCAAATCATCTGAAGAATTCCAGCTGTTATTAGTAATTTTGATGAAAATTCTTGTAGCCGTTCTTTAAGGTGTTAAAAGAAAAACCCTGAGATAAGTTTTGAAAAACTCAAAAAACTTAGGAGATATTCAAAATTAAAAATGTTGGTCCTTTTTTCTTAAACTTTCATAATTTTGGCTATTTTGATGAAATTAAGCTCTTTTTTTTAATTATTCGTAATAGGACAAAATAAAAAAAATAAAAAAATTTGAACAAAAAAATTTAAAAACTTTTTTGATTTTTAAAAAACTAATGTTTAAACTGAATTTCTGAAAAAAATCGACTTTTTATTTTCTTCATTTTTTTATATAGATAGCTTGCAGTGTCCTCTAGGAGGACACTGTAAGCTATCTATATACCAAAATTGAGAAAATCCAAAGTGGTTTTTTGTTCAAAAATTCAGTTTCAAAATTAGTTCTTGAAAAATCCAAGAAGTTTTTGAAATTTGTTTGTTCAAAAATTATGTTTTTAAATCTGCGCCCTATTACGAATAATTTAAAAATTATGAAAGTTTAAGAAGAAAAAATACCAAGATTTTCAATTTTGAATACTAGAATTTTCATCAAAATTACTAACAATAGCTGAAATTCTTCAGATGATTTGACATGGAATTGCTCATATATAAAAAGAAGTTTCAAAAGACAAAATCACTGTTATTTTTCAACTTTTGTTATAATTTATTTCTTACAAAACTACAAAATATTTACGAATATTAAATGTAAATTAATCAGGTGAATAGTACTCTTGAATCACGAAAAAAACTTTTTTTAACTTCAAAACTTAAAAATGTTAAAACTTTACAACTAACATTGCATTAGAATTGTGCTTACATTGTAGATTGTACTTTAATTGTAGTATCATCGCTTTTTTGAACAAAAGAATAAAGTATCTTTAATTTTTGTCGAAATTTACGGTACAATTCTGAATATTGATTATTGGGTGACCATGGTTTTTTTGACCGTCAGAAGTTGAGAATTCGTGCAAGGTACCTGCAGGATCGGGTTCCAATATTCGTTTTCCATTCCAGAATTATCATGGCTGTGAGTGATCATGTGTGAGTGAGGTCACGCATTATTATATTTCCCGTCATTTTTTTGTTTGAAATAGAATCCGCATGCCATGACGTTGAATGGTTCTGATGTCCACTCCGGTGTTAGACAGTAAAGTTGCGGAAGTTCTCCGGAAACTGTGCCCCGTGTATTTTTCAGGCTCCGACAATTTGAGGTACTCCGCAATGATTTTGGGTGTGGAGACAAATTTATTCTTTCCGATAACCTGGATCGTGCATTTCCCTTTTTGGTAGTTTAAGAAGAAGCGGTCGGTCGCGGCTTTTTCTGGGCGAAGAGCGGCATATTTTTTTACGATTTCGGCGAATGGACCGTCGATTAAAAATTTCCTGGGGGCATCATTTTTCGTATCCAAAATTTGAACAAGCAGAAGAGACCCTTCTGCTTCGATGTCGGCGACTTTGATGTTCGGCAACTCGCCTCCCCGACAGCCACCAGTGACCCCAAAAATCATTATAACCTATACAAATTATTAGTTTAGAATCTGATTGTGAATGTTACATTTTTTCTACCAAAAATGTTACGGTATTGTTATATTAATTGTTAATTATTACGAATTTTGTTTCATTGTTACATTTTATTGTTTTGTTTTTGAATTTTATTAGAATTCTAGAAATTGTTCACTGCTTTTTATAATTTTATTTTTCTATTCTTTAATTGTATCATTAACTCCAGAAGAAAATTTTGTACGATTTACAGGTGAAAAATTGTTTACACACATAAAAATTGTTTAAGTAATTATCAAATATGCTAGGCGAAAAAATTCTTGAAATTCATCAACTGTATAATTTATCACGAGAAATAATAACTTTTGGACAATTTACATCCAAACTTATCGAATTTAAATAATTACTTAAGTAAACATTAAAAAAATATGGTCTTTAGCATGCATTTTACATCAAACTAACATTTTGCATTTTTTGGGGCATTTTCCGGTCACAAGAACAAGGGGGGAGGGGGCTAAATAAAAATTTTCGGATGGAAATTATTCCTTGAAAATTCCTAAAGAGGTGACCAAACTTTAATTTGCAAGAAGTTAATAAAAAGTACTTCTTTTTTCGAAAACCGAGATTTTCCTATTTAAAACCCCATGTTGATTTCAACAGCCCGAGGGTACGGGATAATTTTAACAGATATAAAAAAAAGTTGACAATTTATTTTTCCGGAAACGAACAAATTAGGGGGGGGGGGGTCACCAAAAGTCGAATTTTCGGACCACCCTAATTGCACTGACATTTTAAACCTTCGCTACTTGAAAATTGTACAATGCAATTAATATATTGAAATTCACAAAATGTAATGTTTAAAAAAAATGCATACTATTTTTTTCCTGCAATTTTGTTCTTTAGTATAAAGCAATAGTTAAAAAAATAAGAATGAGAATGTTACTCTTTTTAATACTCTTTTTATTTAATAGAAAAATTTACACCCTATTTAACACCCATTACAAAAATGTAATTCTAAGTTAATTATTACTGTAGACGTAGAATACAATTTTATTATGTATAATATACTGACATCTGAAAAGTTGCTGAATGAAAAGGAAATTACAATCATATGGCCAGGTCTAGTCATGGACCAAGACTCTGACCTATACTCTGCAGTGAACCGTACAGAAGCAGACCTTTTTTCTCTTCAAGTCTTCGCCGTTGGGGACGGCTTGGTAATGGACACCCGTCACCCTTTTTTTTGTACTACTATTCCCTCACGAGATTTAAGCATAGATCATTAAAGTCCAAATTATGCGAATTCAATTTACAGGAAAATATACAATTTTATTGACTTTGCATTGGTCTGAGCTTTATCATTGTACTGAGCTCTTTCTTTTAAATCTTCATTCCTCTCGATATCTCCAGTATAGACGTAGATAGTTTTTTCTTGCATTAACAATTCTGGTGACCACAATTTTTAATATTTTTTAATTTTCAAAGTTGGGCTCCATTCACATGTGGGGTAAAATTTGCCAAGTGTCCCCACCTAACATTTGATTGTCGCCTATCTTATTAAAACTTCGCCAGATTGTAGTGCTAGTAGACCTCTTTAAATTCTGTAAAGGGGGCGCACCTAGTATAACGGGTTCTCAATATACAGGGGCCCGAAATATCGATGATTCACACCGAGCGCTAACTTTCAGTTGTACATGACTCTTGATACAGTCATCCAATTTTATTTTCGTTAAAAAAAACTTTTTTGAGTTTTTCTCCGAACGCGGCTTTTTTTATCTTTTTTTAAGTAGGCTAGAAAAAAGCTTAATTTTTTTTCTTGAAAAACATCCCAAGACGAAGATGAAATGGAAAGTATTGGTTGAGTTGTAAAAGGTCATATGAGTGCAGGTGCCCCGCGCCAACTAGCCGCTGCGCTACCAAGTGTGCTGTAGTGCCTCAGTGGTTCTAATACTTGATACAAATGATTTTCTTGTTTATGTGTAACCAACATTTTATTTTAGTCTCACTTGTTTGTAGGCGAAGAACGATTTAGATATCTTCTGAATGACATTTTCAGTACGATTTTATTGTAGAAAAGCAGTAGTTAATAATAAAATAATAAACGATTGTGGTGGATGGTTCTCCGCGGCTGTTACATTTTGAGATGCTTTTTGGCGAGTCCGCTTGCCGCTCACGTTTTGGGTTTTTTTGTTGCGTGAGAGCCCCTTGCCTCTCACAGTGACACTATCATCGTGCTGTGGAGATGACGAATACTTCTCCAAAATCAGAGTCGATTCCAGAGAGGGTATAAAAGAATGGTATTTTTGTGTGCCTGGCAGAGTCTGCAGAATCGAACTGAGTTTTAAGGCTTTCACCAGTGGTGGTATAATTTTCTTTGGAGATGAAAAATATTACAGAAAAATCATTTTGATCAAGTATTAGAACCACTGAGACACTACTACAACAAGTCTGGTAGTGGTGCGGGTAGTTAGCGCGGGGCACCCGCGCTTTTACGACATTCTACAACTCAACAAATACTATCCATCCAATTTTTGTTTTGGGATGTTTTTCCAGAGAAAAAATCAAGCTTTTTTCTAGCTTACTTAAAATTGATATAATTTTTTTATTGTATAATGATTTTTTTATTGTAACCCTCGTTAAGGCCATGTGACGAGTGGGTCACGTGATTGGCTTCCTACCTTACCGACACTTTTTTTATTTGTAAACTTATTTTTACACGAATAGCCACATCGAGTTGAAAATTTGGGATAATAAATAAGAAGCACTATCTTAATTTTCTACTGAATACAAAAAGAAATTTTAAACAAATTACATTAATTTTCAACTAGGAAAGACAAATTTTAACAAAAAATTAAAAAGATAAATTTGCAGTTAAAAAAATTAATTTTCAGCAAAAAACTAATTTTTAACAATATAGTTAAATTCTCTACTATAAAGAAGTTGAATTGACTAGTTAGTTCAACTTTCAACTAAATACATGCATTTTCAAATAAAAAAGATAAATTTTCAAGAAAAAGGAAAAAACGAATTTTCAAGGAAATATTTGAATTTTTAACCAAACCATTTTCAAATGAATCAAGTATCTTCAATCAGAAAACTGAATTTGTAGCTGAGTAGTTCTATTTTCAACTAAGTAGTTCAATTTTCTACTAAAAACATAAATTTTCAACATTGATTGAATTTTTGAATTTGAATTGTTTTTTTTTTTTTTTTGTTAGAACTTGAATTTTCAGTTAAAGAAATTAATTTTCAACCGAAGACAAAAGAACAATTTTCAACAAAACCATTTTCGAATAAAATCAAGAATCTTCAACCAGAAAACTGATTTTTTTACAAAAGTAAGTAGTTAAACTTTTAGCTTAAATTTTCAGTCAAGAAACATAATTTTCAAAAAAAAAAAAAGAATTTTCCGGTAAATATTAAAACTTGTAACCAAATAATTTTCAACTAAAATTAAGAATCTTCAACCAGAAAACTGAATTTGTAACTAAGTAGTTCAACTTTCAACTGAGTAGTTGAATTTTCATCTATAAAAGATAAATTTTCATCTAAAAAAGATAAATTTTCAACAAAAAATGGAATAGTTAAATTTTCAGTTAAAAAAAAACTAATTTTCAATCAAAGAGATTAATTTGGTTATAAAATTCATCTTTTTCGGTAGAAAATTATAATTATTAAATTTAATTTGACAAATTTATTTTTATTATAAATGTTTTAATTATTAAATTGGGGATGTTAATTTTTTCATTGAATTTGTTATTAAACTTCATTTTTATAACATTTTGTTGTTGTTAATAATTCGAATATTATTTTTTTTTGTGAATATATCTTTTTGACTTGAAAATTTAACTATTTAGTTAAAAAACGAAAGGTTTTTTTTCAAATTTCAATCTTTTTTCGTTGACATATAATCTATTATATTCTTCGTTTAGAATTAATTTTTTTTCAATCTACCACTTGTTTCAAAGTTAAGGTACTATTGAAATTAGATCTTTTAAAGATTTATGTAACATTTTAGTTGAATATTCACATTTTTTATACGAAAATTTGACTGTTTTTTAGAAAAATCCTTTTTTTGACTTGAAAAATCAACAATTTGGTAGCAAATTAAACTATTGGATTGAAAATTAAATTCTTTCTTGAAAATTCATATATTTTTGGTAGAATGTTAAGCTATATGTATAAAATTAAACAATTTTTATGAAAAGTTTACTATTTGATTGAAAATCAACTTTTTTAAATGAAAAATCATATTTTCGTGTTCAAAATTCAACAATTTTATTGAAAATTGATGTATTTTATGAAAAATTGTATTTTTTGCTAAAACATTACTTTTTTCGGTAAAAAATTAAGCTACTTGATTGAAAGTGAAACTACTTTGTTACATTTTTTTTAAGATTCACCTCTCTGGTTGGAAATTTAACTTTGTTGTCAAAAATTCGATATTTTATGTTAAAATTTTGGTTTGTTTATTATTAAAAAATGTAACTTTTTCTATATTTTGGTTGGAAATTTATCCTTCATATGTAGAAAAATAAGTAGATAATTCATATTCGTCACTTAATTCGTTAATTTGTTCTTAAATTGTTAATTCAGTAGTTTGTTGGAAATTCATTTTTTTGTTTGAGGATTTATCTATTTGGTTGAAAATTCGTCTTTTTTTAATGAATTAAACGGATTGAAAATTCGTTTGTTTTGTTGAAAATTAATTTTTTCAAACTGAAAATTTGACGATTCTTTTTTGGTTTAAAATATTTTTTTTTTAGTTGAATATTCAACAAAATTCGTTTCATTTTGCGTTTAATTCAACTTGTTGAAAATTCGTCTTTTGGTAGAAAATCTTTTGTGGCATAAAAGTCATCTTCCTTGGATGAAAATTAAGTTTTTGGTTGAAAATTCAACTTCCTCAAAATTCGTCTTTTTGACTTAAAAATTCAACTGTTTTCCCTGGAGTTTTTAACTTTTTTCCTCTAAATTTGACCATTTGATTCAAAATACATCCTTGTAGGTTGATTGGTTCTTTAGGATTGAAAATTTATCTTTTATGGTATAAAAGTCATCTTTCTTGGATGAAAAGTAAGTTTTTTGTTGAATATTAAACTTCTTCCAAAAAATGCGTCTTTTTGACTTACAAATTCAACTGTTCTTGATTGAGTTTTTAACTTTTTTTCATTAATTTTACCATTTGGTGCAAAATAGATCCTTTTAGGATGATTCGTCTTTTTGGATTAAAAATTCATCTTTTATGCTAAAATGTCATCTTTGTTGATGTAAAATAAACTTTCCCGTAGAACATTCAACTGTTTTCGAAAACTTCCTCTTTTCGACATGAAACTTCAACTATTCTGTTGTTAATTGTTTGTGCAAAAATTAATTTTTTTTTAAATTCCTCTTTTTGGGTTCAAAATTCACCTTTGTTGTTAGGCAATGTTAGTAATCTAAAGTGTGTCATATTTAATTCGCTACGGTTTGAGAGAATTTTGGGCTACTTTACTTTTCGGGGGACAAATCTACATTCGTCAAAGGGGGCCAAAGGGGAGGGGGGAGGATAAAATTAGCCTAAAATTGGTAACGTAGTTAATGGACGGTCCCTAATTGAAAACGGTAGAAACGTGGAGCTGCTAAACTATATACAAATTCGAGTATCCGGTGCGGTGGCGACAACAATTGTTGGATTTCCAAGACGGGGAATACCAAAGCCCAATTAAATAATAAAACTCTACCTACAATTTTCTCCTCTTTACCCACCAATCCCCAGCTAGCATATCCATTTACATGGGAAGCCGACTCGCGAGCAGAAAATTGAGCACGAATACCATCGCATTTGGAATTGGAACTGTTGGCGAGTTTCTGCTGGTTCAGGGTTACGATCAAGGCGAGTAGAAGGTATTTCGCCACGCACAGGAGATCGAAACGTCTCGTTTCACTTTCTCGTTCATGAGTCGTAAAGTCGGAAAATATCGCGGGGCCGGGGAAAGGAAGCTTCTGGGGCTGTAGGAATCGGGGTAAAGAGGGTCACTCGTTGGCCCGTTGGGGCTGCCTCCTTAGAGGGCCAATTATCCGCGATATTCCGACTTTTTACAAGGATATATCCTCCAAGGCATATTTCGCCTAAGAATAGTTTCAGTTCCAGTTCCAGTTCCACTTCTGCCAGATACGGAGACGAAAGTTTTTCTACTTTTGGGTAATAAATACATGGATGGCTATAGGCAGAAGAGGGTCAAAGTTATTGACGTTTCTTGGAATAAGAGTAATAGTTATCTTGCGGAAGGGGAAGTTATAACTTGGCTCTATGATATATGATGAAAAGGGGAAATGTTTATGTATCCTCAGACTTAAGGCTTATCTTCAATTTGCTATGCTATATAATCGTGAGATGAGTACCACTTTAACATTGAGAAGAAGGCCAATCGACAAGCGACGAATTGAGAAATTTGGTGTAATTTTAGTCAGAAAGCGTCGAGAAGATTCAGGTTGTTTATTTTGAAACACCAATTGACGGAAAAAGAAAAATGATTATATATCCTTAGGATTTTGGCTTATCTTCAATTTGTTATACGATCATCAGATGAGTACCAGTTCATCATTGACAAGCATGCAATTTGACAAGCAAGTTTTGAAAATTTCGGTGTAATGAGAGCGTTGAGAAGATTAAATGTTCTCGTTGTTGTCACTTGGCGGCAAATTGGAAGTGTTTTTTTCATGATCATTAGATGAGTACTACTTTATTATTGAGAAGAGCGTCATTTGACATGCTAAGAATTGAGAAAATCCGTGTTGTTATACTTAAAAAGCTTTGGGAAGATTTAAATCGTGTTTATGTTTTGTTTTTTAACACGATTTGACGACAAACGGAAAATTTTGGTGTATTTTCAGGTTTCTGTTTTTTCTTCAATCTGTTATACAATCATGAGAAGAGTACCATTTCATTATTGACAAGCAAGTTTTGAAAAATTCGGTGTAATTATAAAGCGTTGAGAAGATTAAAAGTTCTTGTTGTTGTCACTTGGCGGCAAATTGGAAGGGTTTTTTTCATGATCATTAGATGAGTACTACTTTATTATGGAGAAGAGCGCCATGTGACAAGCTAAATATTTAGAAATTCGGCGTAATTATAATGAGAGAAATGAGAACATTTTAATTGTTTATTTTGAGGCATCGCTTGACGTTTGATAGACAATGGTTTCTGTGATAATCATTAGATTAGATCATTAGATGAATAGCTCTTTAACATTGAGAAGAGTGCCATTTGACAAGCAAAGAATTGATCAATTTCGTGTTGTTACACTCAAAAAGCTTTGGGATGATTTAAATTGTGTGTGTTTTTTTATTAAACATGCTTTGACGCCAAACGGAAAATGTTTATGTATTCTCAGGTTTTAGACTTTTCTTCAATTTGTTATACAGTCGTGATATGAGTGCCATTTCATCATTGATAAGTGCGCCATTTGACATGCAAGTATTGCAAAATTCGGTGTAATTAGAGAGTGTCGAGAAGATTAAAAATTGTTGTTGTTGCCATTTGACAGCCAATTGTAAAAGTGTTTTTTTTTCATAACCATTAGATGAGTACCACTTTAATATTGAGAAGAGCGCCCTTTGACAAGCGAATTACTGAGAAATTCGGTACAATTATAGTTAGAAAGGCATGCAAAGATTTCAATTGTTTGTTTTGAAGTGCCACTTGATGCCAAATCGAAAATTTTTATGTACCTTCAGGATAATCTTATTTATTTCCCTTATGATCATCAAATGTGTCTTTCTTTGATATTGAGAAGAGCGCCATTTGATAAGAGAAGTATTTAAAAGTCCAGTTTCAGTACAGAGCAAAGCATTGAGAAGATTTAAATTGTTTCTTTTCATTCGCAACTTGAAGCCAAATGGAAAAGGTTTTCTTTTCATTATCATTAGATGAGTACCACTTTATAATTGAGAAGAGCGCTATTTGACAAGCTAAATATTCAGAAATTCGATGTAATTATAATGAGAGAAATGAGAAAATTTGAATTGTTTATTTTAAGACGTCCCTTGACGCTTAATAGACAATGGTTTATCTTATAATCATCAGATGAGTAACTCTTTAACATTCAGAAGAGTGCCATTTGACAATCGAAAAATTGAGAAACTTCGTGTTAATATGCTTAAATAGCTTTGTGAAGGTTTAAATTGTGTGTCATTTTTTTCCTTTTTTTTTTTAATACGATTCGATGCCAAACGGAAAATGATGGCTTTTAGCTTATCTTCAATTTGTTATAGACTCATGAGATGAGTACCATTTCATCATTGACAAGCATGCAATTTAACAAACAAGTTTTGACAAATTCGGTGCAATTAGAGAGCGTCGGGAAGATTAAAAGTTGTTGTTGTTGTTGTCACTCGACGGCAAATTGGAAATGTTTTTTCATGATCATTAGATAAGTACCACTTGAATATTGAGAAGAGCGCCATTTGACAAGCGAAGTATTAAGAAATTTGGTATAAATATAACTAGAGAGAGATGAAAACTTCAAATTGTTTGCTTTGAAGTACCAATTGACGCTAAATGGGAAATGTTTTTTTTTTACATTATCATTAGATTAGTACCACTTTATAATCGAGAAGAGCGCCATTTGACAAGCTAAGTATGAGGCTTAATAGACAATGGGTTCTCTTATGATCATTAGATGAGTAGCTCTTTAAAATTGAGAATAGTGCCATTTGATAAGCGAAAAATTGAGAAACTCCATGTTATTATACTTGAAAAGCTTTGGAAAGATTAACATTTTTGTTTGTTATTTTGTTTTGTTTGAAACACTATTTGACGCCGAACGGTAAATGTTTATGTATTCTCAGGCTTTTGGCTTATCTTCAATTTGTTACTTTCATAATTGAGAAGCAATGCATCTAAAATGCGAAGTATTAATAAATGTTATCTAATTACAAAGCGTTGAGAAGATTAAAAGTTGTTGTTGTTATAGCACTTGATGGGTAATGAGAAGGGTGTTTTTTTCATGATGATTAGATGAGTACTACTTTAATATTGAGAAGAGCGTGATTTGACAATCGAAGCATTGAGAAATTTGGTGTCATTATAGTCAGAGAAGGATGAAAAGATTTGAATTGTTTGTTTTGAAGCACCACTTGACGTCAAATAAGAAATGTTTATGTTCTTTCAGTCTTACTTTAATCTTTTTTGTATAATCATCAAACAAGTACTACTTTAAAATTGAAAAGAGCGGCATTTGACACGCAAAGTATAGAAAAATTGGGATAAAGTATACAGCGTTTAGAAGATTTGAATTGTTTTCTTTTAAACATCGTTTGAAGCCAAAGGGAAAACTTTTATGTATACTTGAGCTTTTGGGTTTTCTTCAATTCGTTATAAAGCCGTTAGATGAGTATCACTTTATCATTGAGAAGCGTGTTATTTGACAAGCGAGGTATTAAAAAATTCGGTTTAATTATAGAGGTTTAAGAAGATTAAAAGTTGTTGTTGTTGTCACTTGATGGAAAATGGAAGAGGTGTTTCTTTCATGTGCATTAGATGAGTACCACTTTAAGATTGAGAAGAGCGCCAATTGACACAGCGAAGTATTGAAAAATTTGTTGTCAACACAGAGCGCTGAGAAGATTGAAAGTTGTTTCTGTTGCGGTTATTGTCACTTGATGGCAAATGGGAAAGGTATTTTTTCATGAATATTAGATGAATATCACTCTAGCAATTTGAAGAACGCCATTTGACATCCTGAATATTTAGAAATTCGGTGTAATTATAGTTAAACAAATGATCAAATTTTAATAATTTATTTTGATGCTCCACTTGACGCTTAATAGACAATGGGTTTTCTTATGATCATTAGATGAGTAGCTCTTTAACATTGAGTAGAGTGCCATTTGACAAACGCAAAATTGAGAAACTCCGTGTTATTATACTTAAAAAGCTTTGGGAAAGTTTAAATTGTGTTTTTTGTTTTTTTTTTTCAAACACGATTCGACGCCAAACGGAAAATGTTAATATATTCTCAGGCTTTTGGTTTATCTTCAATTTGTTACTTTCATTATTGAGAGGCGCTGCATTTAAAATGCGAAGTATTAAGAAATTCTATATAATTTCAGAGTGTTGAAAAGATAAAAATTTGTTGTTGTAGTAGCACTTGATGGTAAATGGAAAAGGTGTTTCTTTCATTTGAAAAGAAAAGTATTCAGAAATTGAGTTTATTCATAAGTACAGAGATTTGAAAAGATTGAAAGTTTGTGTTCTTGTTGTCAGTTAATAGCTAATGAGCAAGGTGTTTTTTTCATGATGATTAGACAATTACCACTTAAATATTGAGAATAGCGTCATTTGAAAATCGAAGTATTAAGAAATTCGGTGTAATTATAGTTAGAGAAGGATGAAGAGATTTAATTTTGTTTGTTTTCAAGCGCCACTTGACGCCAAATGAGAAATGTTTTTGTGGCTTTAGGCTTATCTTCAATTTTATTTTGTATAATCATTTAATGTTTCCCACTTTAGCATTGAGTAGAGCGCTATTTGACAAGCGAAGTATTGAGAAATTTGGTATAATTATAGTTAGAGAGCGTTGAGAAGATTCAAATTGTTCATTTTGATTCGCAACTTGACGCTTAATAGGAAACAGTTTTCTTTCAATTATTGAATGAGTAAGACTTTAGCATTAAAGAGAGTGCCATTTGACAAGCGAAGAATTGCGAAACTTGGTGAAATTATTCCTACAATGCTTTAAGAAGATTTGAATTTTTTTGACACCATTTGATGCTAAAAGGTAAATGATCATATATCCTCAGGCTTTAGGTTTATCCTAAATTTGACATATAATTTATAGATGAGTACCACTTCATCATTAAGAAGAGTACCATTAGAATAGGCAAGTATTGAAACATTGGATTCACAGAGCGTTGATAAGATTTAAATTGTTTATTGGAAAGCGCCAATTGACGCCAAACAATATTTTGAAGAGCGCTGGTCACCCTATCCTATGTGTGAAATACATGAAGCCTCGAAAATTGTCAACAACCCCCTAGACCTGACCTTTCATTTCGTTGCCAGGCAACGACTTCCCCACATTTCTACTCTTGCTAGGTACTGCTATGACCAGAAAGGAATACCCTAGTCCCTAGTGGAGTGTATGTAGGGCTTAGTGTATGTTTCCATCGTGAGGATTGAATTAGGGTTGAAAACAACCAAGCTCATCTGTCGACATGAGTGGAATGGACCAGTTCCATCATTTTTTCAGATGGACACCCTCCTTAAAGGGAACCTAGTCAGTAGTTTGCATTTGGCTCTGTAATACTTATTTTCATCATTAATAAGGAATTGAAATTGAAATTGTGATTTAATTTAAAATTCTAATTGTTTTTTTCTATTCAAAAACTATATCAGTGAAGACAATAGTGGAAGAAGAAGCGAAATTTCTTAAATTATCATGTAAATGAAGAGGCAAACACATATCTTTAAGAAAATTTGCTTCATGATGTGACACTTTCCCGTATACTTCGAACACGAGAGTAAAATAATCCAATTATTAAAAAGCGCATGAATTTCGATTATTTCTCGAACCATCTCGAAATTATTCGAAACAATTTGAAAGTATTGTTGTCGGGAAACCCGCGTTCATGATTGGATGCAGCTGTCGTTCCTTTTTTCCAAAAAAGAATAATTTTAAACAAAATACATGAATTTTAAACCAAATATTTTAATTTTTAATGGAATTTTGAACCTAATACATAGTTGAGTTTTCAAACAAAAAGCTGAATTATGTGTAGTTCTATTTCTATTTGAAATGGTTTTAAATTCCCACTTTTATAATTAGAAAATTTTACAATTTTGAGTGTTCAAACTTGTAAAGCTTGAAGACTTGATTTTTGAAATGTTCAAATTTTAAATTATTCACTTTAAAACTCCTAAACCTGAAATTGATTACTTTTAAAGGCCATAGATTTAAAATCGTTTAAATTTGAAAGCGTTTGAAAATTGTGCAATTTTATGTGTTCTGAAATTTAAAGGTTTAAGAGTTCATGTTCGAATCATTCAAATTTTAATGTATTCACTTTACAGTGCTTAATTCTAAAATGTTCTGCTTTTAAAGGCCTCAAATTTAAAAGCAGGCAATTTTAAATGCTTTAATTTGAATTTTTCAATTTTTAATCGCATTTTTCAAATTAAAAAATACATTTTTTAACATTATTTTTGTCAATTTGAAATTAAACAATTTCAACTCAAAAAGGGTTTTAAATCAAATAATTATAAATGTAAACCTTCATCATTAGAAAATTTTTAATTTAAACGTGTAATTCAAAAATGTAACAATTTGCAATTAAAGTTTTAAAAAATTAAGAAATTTTGAAACTGACTCATTACTCTAAGAGAATATAGTTATAGACAATAACCAATTGTTTAAATAAGCATTTTTGTAAGCTTGCATTATTTATTACTTTACTAAGTAAAAAGTTGTTAAAAAGTTGAACATTTCAGAAGAAACCGCATCTATCTTGCATTAATAAGGAAAAAGATAGTTCCAAACAATAATAATTTGTTTAAATAATTATTTTTGCTGAATTGAATTAATTATTAACTCATTCTATATGGGGAGTAGACAAATAGTTGTAAATTTCAGAAAAAAACTGCAACTTTCTAGCATTATTCAAATTGAATATTAATAATAATAATAATAATAAATTGTTTGAACAAATAATTTTCTTGAATTTAATTAATTATTGAACTCATTTCAAGTGAAAAGTGAACAAAAATTTGAAAATTTCAGAATACTCTGCCGGCAAAATTTTTACAAAAAAGTATAGAAAAATAAAACTGCAAAATTTCAATTTTTAACTTTTATACATTGTACAGTTGAAATACTAAAAAAATATATGAATTCAGGCTATTATTTTAAATGCTATAAATTGAATAATGAGTCAAAAAATTTATAAATTTTAAAAAGTATATAATTTTAAGCAATTTTGGGCTAGAAACATTAATTAATACATTGAAATTTGTTTTGAATTTTTTTTTAAATATTCTCCTAGAAATTTGGTTAAAAAAAATCATTTAAAAATTTTCCAGGACTCTAATAATAATTTTATTATCTTGGAACTTGAATTTTTTCTACAATTTTTTGAAAATTCTACAAAAGTAAAAAAATTACCTTAGAATTATCCAAATTCTTTTTCGAAAATTTTGGAAATCTTATTAAATATTCTTTTTAACTTAATTTTGCAAGAAGAAATGTTGGTAGTTTTTATAGGAATTTTTATACAAATTTTTAATTCATTTAAAACGTATCAAAATGCTTTAAAAACGTATAAATTTTGTGTTCGACATCTTGAAAAATTTACATTTGTTTTTAAATATTTGGAAATCTTTTCATGTTTTAAATTATTTTGGAATCTTTTCAAAACTTTGAAATATATTTGAAACTTATTCGATTATTTTCCAAATTAATATTTGTTCAATTGTCATTTACTATGCAAAAATTTTAAATCTTTTTAAATAGTCTCTTAAAATTAATTTTTCAAAATCAAAAATCATTTTAAATTTTCCCAGAAAACTTCAGAAAATTTATTTATTTTCTTATAACCTTTGAAGATTCTTGAAAAGTTTCAACATTTCATTCCGAAATCTTCAAAAATATAAATTTTTTTTTTATTTTTCGAAACCTTTTATATAAATATAAATTATATATAAATTACAATATATACAAATAAATATATAAAATATATAAATAAACCTTTTATATATATATTAAAATTATATATGAATTATTATATAAATATCTCTTTAACTAACTCAAATTTTTGCCAAATTGATCATTGTTCAATTAATATTTATACATAAAAATTCAATAATTTTATTTATCAGGCTTCATATATTTATATATTTTATACATATTAAAAACTCGAGAAGTTCCGTTCAAAAATCTTAAAAATTGAAGAATTTTCCATGGTAAATCTTCAAAATTAAACTATTCCAAGAAAAAGTTCAAAATTACATACCTTTAAAATATGAATTTTGAAAATTATATGATTTTCAATTCTATATTTTTAAAATTCAACAGTTTTTTATTTTAACTCATTCAAATCGTTGAACATTGAATTGCAGATCTTTGAAATTGAAGATTTTTCAATTTTGAAAATTTGCAAATAAAATTTATGCAATTTTTATTATTAACATTTGAAATTTCTTCAATTTATATTTACAAGGCTTTATATTTCAAATAATTTAGTTTAAAAATGTTTAGTCTTTAATATTTGATTTATATTTGCTCATTTTAAATCAAAAGTAAAATATTGCTAAACATTCAAAAAAGTGTCTTCTCTAATCAAAAAATTTCGAATTAAATGGGTAAAAAATTGAATATTTCAGATTAAAACAATGTTTGAATAGGATTTGGAATTGAATAAGAGCATTTGCTTTTTCAAATTATTTGTAAATTAGGAATATTTTGTAAAGTTTCAATCGAACGTTCACATTTGTACACTTTTACACTTTTTTACATTTTTATAATAAACTATCATTGCATACCACACAATTTTTAGTAAATTAAAATTAAAAGTGTTTTTATGACGTCAAACACCCAAATTAACAAAATATAAAATTCTGCAGTTTTTTGTAATACCTTGTAGATTTTGACAACAAAGTAGAAAAATATAATCAAAAAGTTATACAAACTATTTTTGAATTCTAGAAACTTGTACATTATTGGTAATTTTTTTTTTACTTTTGTACAAGAAAATATAAGAAAAAATTACTTATTTGTGTTTAAATGTATGTTTTTGTTAAATTTTGTATATTTTTTACCAAAAATTACATGTTTGTCAAAAAATTACAGTTGTAGAAATGTTGTACTTTCTTGTAACAATCTTTTCCAGTAGGGGGGTTTTTTGGGACCCTATAAAACAGACTTATGGGTGTGATATTTGAAAAGTAATATTTTATTCCTATTCTATAGCTACTTGTTGTCAACTAATATTGAGGATTCTGAATAAAATTTACAAAAACGTATTTTTTTCTTATGGCAAATACGTACTAAACTTCATATAGCTTGCGCCACCTCTAAATATCATTAAAAAAAAAATGGATATATTTTTGTGTGGATTTGAACAAATTTCAAGGCGTTCATAAAAATTCGAAAAAAAATGTGTGGACCTTGTGGCACTAATTAAGCTTTGCAGAAAAATAATAAATTATCCCCCTTCCAGTATGTCGTTCAATTTTCATCCTTTCTGGGATCTACTAAACCGGAATTTAAACCTTTGGTCGTAAATTCGAATAAAAAATGCTGAAAATCGTATTTTGTTCTTCGCTGTTGCGAGCAGCCTGTGTTTTAGAGTTTTTCCTCAGTATATTCTGGAATATGGATCGTATACTCGACATTTGGCGCGTTGCATATATGGATTTACGCGAGATGTAAAACTCTTTATCGAGTGCAAAACGGCGGGTAGGAAATTACCGAAGCGTGATGTGCGAGGGTTGCAAATTCGGGGGAAGGGTTACAGGGATCGATACTACCCCATCTCGTTCAAGGACATCTCCCCAGAGTCGAAAGGGGAGGCTTCTGCTCCTGTTTTCAGTGTATGTTCCTATGTCTCGAACACAAATATGGATATGTTTGCAGGATGGCTAGTTTCTATATATTTCTACACCCTAGGGAAATTTTACTTATTTCAAAACTATTTATCTTTTGATAATAGATTTAATACTTTCACGATGATTCATGATGATAAATTTAAATTTAAAGCTTTTTCGGGTTTCAATCGTGTGCAAAACTACGAAACTTGCCGACGTTTCGTACTATTTATCTTTTATATGTATTTTGAGTTGAATACGCGGAGAAAAATGGATGTTTAAACGTAACATCTAGATGTTCAGGGTTAACATATTTTATGCTTAACTATAGGCCAGCAATCTAGATGTTCAAAGTTAGCATATGTAGATATTAAAAAGTTAGATGTTACTCTGCAACATCCAAAATGTTCAACTGATATATCGAAAATATTACATGTATGCATACATGGTTATGTTATATAACTTATTTGTGAATTTAAAACTAAACTTGAATGTTAGTACAGGAACGAAAAACAGATAAAGGGTATGAAATGTCGATCAGATGATACATTCAGTCAAGTTGAGGTTACGTTTAGTATTTTTAATTCAAAATAAAAACGGGGTAAGTAAGCTGGAAAAGAATGATCTGTAATATGTATTTGAAATTCTATCTATTTTAAATTACTTGAACTCTTATCTTATTATAAAAGTACAAAAATTTTGTAAAATGTGTGCGAGTCAATATAACTTCAAACTTAAGAACATTGTTCCGTCGTGTTGAGTGTAGACGGACAAAAGTCGTTATCCAATTTTAATTAAGGATAGCTAATTTTGATTCTTGGGAAATGTTTCAAAATTTCAATACTCCATAATTGTCATATCGAAAATATATAGCCGTCAAATATGGTCGTAAAATTCCAATGCGCGATGCGCATGAGCTCGGACGATTTTAACATCTGAATGTGTTTCAGTTTAACATAAAAATATTTTTACGCCCAACATCTCAAAAAGATAGTAGATGAGAAGAATTTTCAACAAAGAATTTTTAATCATCAACTGAAAAATTTTCTACCAAAAGAGTTTAATTTTCAAGAAAAAAGGACGCATTTTCAACAAAAAAGAATTTTTTTTTATAAAAAAAAAAGATATTATTTGAACAAAAAAATTAATGTTGATTAAAAAAAAAAATTTTCAACTGAATTTAATTAAACCAAAAAGACGAATTTGTAACAAAAGAGTTAAGCTTTCAGCCTAAGAAGTTTTTTTTTAGACAAAATCTTACTTTTAAACCCGAAAAGAATAATTTAAAACAAAAAACATCAATGTTAATTTTAACAAAAACAAGAAGAACGTATTTTCAACAAAAAAAGAATTTTTTAATTCATTAATCTGTTGAAATTGAAAGCAAAAAAGATGCATTTTCTACACAACAGTGAAATCTTTAACAAAAAATATGAATTTTCAACAAAGAAGTTAATTTTCAATCATATAGTTGAATTTTCAACAAAACAGTTGCATTTTCAATCCAAAAAGATCAATTTTTAACCAAGAAGATTAAATTTCTACCAAAAAAGACGAATTTTCAAACGAATAGTTGAATTTTCAACTAAAAAGATCGATTCTTAAACAAAAATGGAATAGTTAAATTTTCAGTTAAAAAAATTATTTTCAATTAGAAAAAAAAAGTGAAAATAAAAAATAGAATAACTTTTAACAAAATAAGCTGTTGCATTTTGACACAAAAAAGTGAATTTTCAAACCAAATAGAAAAATTTGCAACTAAGAGAGATTTTTCAGACGAAAAGAAAAAAATTTCAACTAAATTGTGGAATTTTCAAGCGAAAAAGGCAATTTTTATACAATATATTTGAATTTTCAACTATGCATTTCAGCAAAAAAAATATGAATTTTTGACAATAAATAAATCAGGTTACTTAAAAAAAAATAGTTAAATTTTCAACCAAAGAGACGTATCTCCACCAAAAATAATATTTTTTGACAAAGTAGTTCAACTTTCAACCAAAAAAGGATACTTTTGAACTAAATAGTTTAATTTCAACAAATTAATTACATTTTTAACTAATAGAGATAAATTTTAAACCAAGAATATAGTATTATACTTTTCAATTATAATGAGTTAACTTTCAACAACAAAAAAATAATTTTCTTAAAAAAAAGATGAATTTTTAATCCAAAAAGACGAATTTTCAACAAAGAAGGCGAATGTTCAACAAAAAAGTTGAATTTTCGGCCAAAAAAGATTACTTTTTAACGAAATAGTTAGATTTTCAACCAAAAGAGATTAATTCTGAACCACAAATATAAGAGTGGGTATTTTTAATGAAAAAGAATTAACTTTCAACCCAAAAAGATTACTTTTTCTATACAATTCTTGGAAATACATTGACCTTTTTTAGATATTTTGAAATTCTTTAGAATCCCTTAAAATTTGTGAAAAACATAAAAATCTATTTAAAAAGTATAAACCATTTGAAAGCCCTTGAATATAATTAAGATTAAATTTATACATTAAAGTTCCCTTAAAAAAACCGTTTAAATCCCAAATTTTACTAGAAATCCTAAAAAATACATTGAAATCCCTTGAAATTTTTGAAAAACGTTAAAATCCTCTAAAATTCCTTGCAATAATTCGAAATTCCTTTGAATCTGTTGAAATATTTTTAAGAGATTAAAAACGGATGAACTGAAATAGTTGAATTTTCAAGAACAAAAAATTAATTTTTACTAAAAATGATAAATTGTCAATCAAAACTTAAATAATTAAATTTTAAGTTCAAAAAATGAATGTTCAACCAAACAGAAGAATTTTTAACTAAAACTATGGAATATTCAATTGGAATAAGTTAAATTTTCAGTTAAAAAAACAACTTTCCGCCCATAAAATCTAAGTTAAAAAAACTAACTTAAAAAAAATACATACATTTTCAAACAAAGTGATGAATTTTCAACTAAAATTGTAAATAATTAACTGGAGTAGTTGAATTTTAAACCAGAAAGATGAATTTTCAACTAAAATGATGAATCTTTAACTAGAATAGTTGAATTTTTGACCAAAGAGATGAATTTTCAACAAAGAATAATTTCTACCAAAAAAAATGAATTTTCAACTAAAAAATATCATTTTTCAACCAAAAATGGAATAATTGCATTTTTAGTCGAGAAAATAATTGTTCAACCGAAGAGAGCAATTTTTAACTAAAATTATGGAATAATAATAGTTATTTAATTTATTTTAATAATAATAGTTACTTTTTCAGTGCAAATAAATAATTATTATTTTCAACTAAGAAAGAAACAAATTTTCAACAAAATAGTTCAACTTTCGGCAAAAAAATTCCTTTTCATCCGAAGAAAAAACAAATTTTCAAACAAATAGCTCATTTATCAACCAAATAAATGAATTTTTAATTAAAACGATGAATCTTCAGCCAAAAAAAATTAATTTTTATCAAAAAAGATTAACTTTCAACCAAGTAATTTTATTACCAGCCTAAAAGATGAATTTTCAACTAAAATTATAAATAATTAACTGGAATACTTGAATTTTTAACCGAAATGCAGAATTTTTAAACAAGAAAATTAACTTTCAAAGAAAACGATAATTTTATACAAATAAACATCAATTTTTGAACAAAATATGTAGATTTTCAACAAAATAGTTGAATTTTCAATTTAAAAAAAAAATCATCCAAATTGATGAATTTTGAACTAGAAAATAAGGGAATAATTTCTTTAAAATAAAATTGATGTAGGTACCAGGATTAAATTAAAATGGAAACGCTTTAAACTCATAATATTTCCAATAAAAATATTGAATTTTCAACTAGAATAGTTAAATTTTAAACCAAAAGGATGAGTTTTCAATTAAAACAATGAATCTTCAATTCAAATAGTTGAATTTTCAAAAAAAAAAATTAATTTTCAATCAAAACTTGAATAATTAAATTTTAGGTTGAAAAAATTAATGTTCAACCAAACATATGAATTTTCAACTAAAACTATCGAATATTCCATTGGAATAAGTTAAATTTTCAGTTTAAAAAGTTACTTTCCACATAAACTAACTTTCAACGAAAAAAAACTAACTTTTAAAAAAATAGTTACATTTTCAAACAAAGTGATGAATTTTCAACTAAAAAGATTAATTTCTACCAGAAAAAGGTGAATTTCCAACTAAAAAAGATCAGTTTTCAACAAAAAAATGAGAAATTAAATTTTTTGTAAAAAAATGAATGTTCAACCTAAAGAGATAAATTTTTAACTAAAATTATGGAATATTCAACTGGAATAACAGTTACATTTTCAGTTACAAAAATAATCATTTACAACCAAAAAAGAAACGAATTTTCATCAGAATAGTTAAATTTTCGGCAAAAAAAAATTCCTTTTCATCCGAAGAAAAAACAAGTTCTCAAACAAATAACTAATTTATCAACTAAATAAATACATTTTTAATTAAAACGATGAATCTACAGCCAAAAAATTAATTTTTAACAAAAGAGTTTAACAGTCAACCAAGTAATTTTATTACCAGCCTAAAAGTTGAATTTTCAACTAAAATGATAAATATTTAATTGGAATACTTGATTTTTTAACCCAAATGAAGGATTTTTCAAGAAGAAGATTAACTTTCAAAGAAAAAGATAATTTTTTACAAAAAAAAAAAATTTTAACAAAATATGTGGATTTTTAACCAAATAGTTGAATTTTCAATTTAAAAAACAACAAATTTTCATCCAAATTGTTGAATTTTGAACTAGAAAAGATCAATTTTCATCCAAACATGGAGCAGTTACATTTTCAGTTGATGAAATTAATTTTCAATCAAACTGATGAATTTTCAACTAAAATGATGAATCTTCAACTGGAATAGTTGAATTTTATACCTAACAAAAAGTTGAATTTTTAACCGTAACCAAAAAAAAAACGGATTATCAGCAAAATAGTTAAATTTTCTACTGGAATTATTAAATTTGTAATTAAAAAATCGATTTTCGACAATGTAGTTACATTTTCAAAAAGAGATGAATCTTCAAACAAAAAACTTAATTCTTAAAACTTTTAACCGCAAGTACTTGAATTTATAACTAAAAAAAAAGATAAATGCACAACGAACAATGTAACAAAATTTTCTTTTATAATTCAGAAATATTTCCTCTTTAAAATACTACTTCTACCCTAAAAACTCCTTGAAGTACTTTCTTTTTCCAAAATTTGGAAGAGGGAACTTTAAAATTGTGACGAATTCTGAAGTAAATTCCCGGTTTTTAAATTAAATTCTCGGTCATTTCCCGGTCAAGTCGCCACCCTGTTTATAATGTATTGATTTTTTATGCATTTCGGGGATCACAGTCCGTCCCCCTTTATACTGAATCCCCTTTTACCCCTTAAATTCGAAAAATCCGCTAACACCCACAATGGAGAATTTTAAAATTCTCCATTGTGCAAATAAAAAGATTACATTTTCAACAAAATAGATGAATTTTCAACAAAATAGATGAATTTTCAACCAAGAAGAATAATTTTCTCCTAAAATGGTGAATTTTCAACCAAAAAGATAAATTTTCAGCTTAAATGATAAATCTTCAACCAAAAAATTAATTTTTAACAAACTTGTTTATTTTTCAACAAATTGGTGAATTTTCAAGCCAAAAATATGATTCTTCAACCAACAAAAATTAATTTTTAACAAAGTAATTCATCTTTTAATCAAATAGTTGAATTTTTCAACAAATGATTTTGGTTTTAAATAGAAAACAATTTAATTCATCCAAAAAGACAAATTTTCAACCAAGAAAAGATAAATTCTGAACGAAAAATTTAATGGCTAATATTGCAACTAAAAAATATTTTTATTTAAAATAAAAAAAAAGTGGAAGTGCTAGAATTTACCCAAAAAGACGACTTTTGATCAAAAAATTTGCAAAATAGTTGTTGAATTCTAAAACTAAAAATATGAATTTTCACATAAAAAAAGTTTATTTTTCAACATAATAATTTATTATCCAACAAAATAGTTTATTTTTCAACAAAATTGTTGAATTTTCAAGCCAAAAATATGAATCTTCAACAAAACAAAACAAATTTTTTAACAAAGTAGTTCAACTTTTGACAAATTCATTTCATTTTCACACAAAAAAAGATAAATTTTGAACGAAAAATGTAATGGTTAATATTGCATCAACGAAATATTTTTATTTTACGTAAAAATAGTGGAATTACTAGAATTTACCCAAAAAGACGACTTTTCAATCAAATAGTTTACTTTTCAACAAAATTGTTGAATTCTCATACTAAAAATATGAATTTTCAACACAAAACATTTTTTTTTTCAACAAACTTGTTGAATTTTCTAGCCAAAAAGACGAATTTTCTACAAAAAAGTTGAAATTTCAATCCGAAAATATGAATAGTCAATCCAAAAAGACGAGGTTTCAACAAAATAGGTATATTTTCAATCAAAGAGATGGATTATTTAAAAAAATATATAATAGCCGATAATGCAAACAAAAAATATTTTAATTTTTAATTAAAAACTGTTGATTTCATCCAAAAAGGACGAATTTTAAATAAAATAAGTAAATCCTCAACCAAAACAGAATAATTTCTAACCACACAGTTATTTTTAAACCAAAAAAGATTAAATTTCGACCAAGAGATTAATTTTCAAACAAAGTAAAATTTTCTACAAAACAGTTGAATTTTCAATCAGAAATTATGAATTTCAACGAAAAAGTTCATTGTCAATCAATCAATGGAATTCTCTATTTAGAAGCATCAATTTTCAAACAAAAATGCAACAGTTACTTTTTCAACCAAAAAAAAAGCATTTTTCAGCAAAGAATGAAAACAAACTCAATCAAATTGTTGAGAATCTCAACACGAACAGACGCATTTTCAAAAAATAGGCACATTTTCAATCGAATTCTTAACAAAAAATATAGAAGTCGATATTCAATCCAAAAAAGATTTTAATTCTTAATTAAACCCCGTTTTTCGATTAACTATCTCCAAAAAGATAATATTTCTTAATATTCCAGAATTTCAGATAATGAAAACTAATAATCCGAAGTTGGTATAAAGACGAAATAAACTTAATTATTTCTTTGCAACATTTTATTAGGCTGAACTTGATAATGTATTTATTTTTTAGAGATTACGGTCCATATCCTGTTTTACCTGATCCACTTTCGACCCCTTAAATTTAAAAAATCCCTTTTTTCCTTTTTTTACAAAGTTTCGATTCATTTTTTAAGAATCCTAAACACAAACTCAAGACATTAGAAACCAAATTTACCAACTTTACAACATTTACAAACAAGGAAAATGAACAGATTTTTCACGAAAATAATTCTTTTAAATAAAATTAATGAAGGTATTGATATTAAATTCAAATTAGAACGCTTCAAATTCATAATATTTAAAATAAAAATATTCCATTTCGAACAAAAAAGATTAATTTTTAACTAAATAGTTGAATTTTCAAGAAAAAAGAAATATTTTCAACCAAAAGGATTCATTTTTTTTTAAAGACGAATTTTGAACCAAAGAGATAAATTTTCAACCAAAAAAGATGAATTCTCTACGAAAAATGCAATACTTGATATTCCAACTAAAAAAGATTTTGATTTTGAAAAAAAAAAACAGTAGAATTCATCCTAAAAGACGAATTTTCAACAAAATAGGCACATTTTCAACCAAAGAGATGAAATTTCAACTAAAATGATGAACCTTCAATCAAAATACATAAATTTTTAACAAAGAAGTTCATCTTTTAACCAAATATATGAATTTTTCAACCAAAACAAAATTCGGTTTTAAATAAAAAGCAGTTGAATTCATCCAAAAAGACGAATTTTCTACAAAATAGGTAAATTTTCAACAAAAAGAGATGCTTTCTTAACAAAAAATCTAATAGTCGATATTTCAACCAAAAAGAGATTTCAATTTTATATTAAAACCTGCTGAATTCATTAAAAAATGACGAATTTTCAATAAAATAATTAAATCCTCAACAAGAACAGATTTTAATTTTAAATAACCAACAGTAGAATTATTCCAAAAAGACGACTTTTCAACAAAATAATTTATTTGTCAACCAAATTGTTTAATTTGAAAGTCAAAAAGGCGAATTTTCAAAAAATAGGAACACTTTCAACCAAAGAGATGAATTTTCAACTAGAAGTATGAATCTGCCAACAGAAAAATTAATTTTCAACAAAATAGGTAATCTTTTAACCAAATGGTTAAATTTTTCAACGAAAAAAGATTTTCGTTTTAAAAACAAATAGTTGAATTCATCGAAAAAGACGAATTTTCAAGAAAAAAGTTGAATTTTTAACCAAATTTTTATTTTGAACCAAAAAGTTGAATTTTCGACGAAAATAATAGAATTTTTAACCCAGAAAGACGAGTTTTCTATAAAACAGTTGAATTTTCCACAAAATAGGTACATTTTCCACCAGAGATGAATTCTTGACGAAAAATGTAATAGTCGATAGTTCAACAAAAAAATATTTTAATTTTAAATTAAATATATTTTAATTAATCGAAAAAAGATCAATTTTCAATAAAATAGTTGAATCCTCAACGAAAAATGATTAGTTTTCAACCAAACAGATGTGATTTTGTAAAAAAATTAAATTTCTGCTAAAAGAGATGAGTTTTCGAACAAAAAGATGAATTTTCAATCAAAAAGACGAATTTTCAACAAAATAGTAGAATTTTCAACCCGAAAATAGGATTTTTCGACAACAAATTTAATTTTCAAATACATAGTTAAACTTTCCGTAAAAAAGCTGAATTTTCAACAAAAAAGGAACATTCTCAACCAAAGAGATGAATGTTCAACGAAAATCATGAATCTTCAACCAAGAAAAATTAATTTTTAACAAAGTAGTTATTTTAACTGCATAGTTCAATTTTTCAACAACAAAAAAAGATTTTGGTGTTAAATAAAAAATAAATTAATTCATGGGGGGAAAAAACACAAAACGATCAATTTTTCAACCAAAAATGACGAGTTTTCTACAAAAGAATTGCATTTTCAACCCGAAAACATGATTTTTTAACAAAAAAGTTTATTTTCAAACAAATAGTTAAACTTCATGTCAAAATGGTTGTATATTCAATCCAAGAAGATAAATTTACAACAAAATAGGTAAATTTTTAACCAAAGAGATGAATTCTTAACAAAAAATTTAATAATCGATATTTCAACAAAAAAATATTTTTATTTTTAATTAATTATAGTTGAACTCATCGAAAAAAAACGAAAAAATATTAAATTTCTATCAAGAGATAAATTTTCAAATAAAAAGACGAAATTTCAACAAAAAAATATTTTTATTTTGAATTAATTATAGTTGAATTTATCGCAAAAAGACGAAAAAATATTAAATCTCAACCAAATAGATGAATTTTCAACTAAAATTATGAATCTTCAACCAAAAAATTCATTTTTAACAAAGTAGTTTATCTTTTAACCAAATAATTGAATTTTTAAAACAAAAAAGATTTTTCAGCAAAGATAGAAAAAAAAAGGTCAATCAAATTGTGGATTATTTTACGCCGAAAAGACGAATTTTCTACTACAAAAAAAGATTTTAATTTTACATTCAAAACTGCTAAATTCATTTTAATTTTCAAAAAAAAAAGTTTTTGCAGGAAAAACGAGAAAAAGGGGAAAAGAGGAAGATTGTGAAGCTTGCGATAAATAACTAGGAATTTTGATTAATTTTTAATATAATTTTAAACTATGCAATAAAATACGTAAAACAATTTTAGAAATCGAAAATAATATGCAATAAATGATGAAAATGTAAAAAAGTAGCGAATATATGGACCCTCTAATAAATTATAATAATTAATCTGGAGTTTATTGTTATATTGCTTGGTTTTACATGTTAGCTAACTGCGTATTTAAAAAAATTATCTTTATAATTTTGTTATTCACGTGAATAATAATTTTTTTAATTTCTCTTTTTTAACACTAAAATCTTTTTTTAGCTGACATTCAAAATCGTTTTGAACACCTGAGAACATTCAACTGATAAAAATACTTTAGAAATAAATTTAAACGTCTGAGGAAACAAAAACAGAAGGTTTTTGAAATAGACATTGTTGTGTTTTTCAAATTAATTATTTCTAGCATACTTAGAAAATTACATATGATATAAAATGTGTTTAAAAATATATTAAATTATATTTTTTCGGAAAAAAACCCAATTTTGGCTAGAATTAAACTACTGAACCACGGTGATCCCTGAATTAGTTATCTCCTAAAAGATAATCTTTTTCAACATTTACGAATTTTAGGTCATGAAAATAATCCGAAGTTGGTATACATATTAAAAATTTAAGACCTTATATGTTTTTTTTACAATATTTTATTAGTAATCGAGAATTTTGACCCAATTTTCCCCTTTTTTACAAAGTTTTGATTCATTTTTTTAATTAAAAATATTTCCTAACCGATTCGAGTTACCGGGCTTCACAGGCCAAAATGCTCTATAAGCAGGGAAAATAAACAAGTTTTTCACGAAAATAGGGAAATAATTTCTTTTAAATAAAATTCATGTAGTTACTAATATTAAATTACAATTACAATGCTTTAAACACATAATATTTCAAATAAAAATATTGCATTTTTAACTAAATAGTTACATTTTTAAGCAAAAAGCTCAATTTTCTACTACGAAGACGAATTTTCAATCAGAGATAAATTTTCAGCTAAAATGATGAGTCCTCAACAAAAAAAATGAATTTTTAACAAAGTTGTTCATCTTTTAACCAAATATGTATTTGTATTTTTCAACAATAATAGAATTTGGATTTAAATAAAAAACAGTTGTATTCATAGAAAAAAAAAGAATTTTCAACAAAACAGTTGCACTTTCTTTTTTAAATAAAAAACAGTAAAATTCATCCTAAAGGACGACTTTTTAGCAAGATTGTTGAATTTTCAAACCATAAAGACGAATTTTCAACCAAATAGGTACATTTTTAACCAAAAATATAAATCTTACATAAAAAAATAAATGTTTAACAAAGTAGTTCATCTTTTAATCAAATAGTTGATTTTTTCAGCAATAACAGATTTTGGTTTTAAATCTAAATTTCAAAAAGACAAATTTTCAACAAAATATTTGATATTTCGATCTAAAAAGAATTTTCAGCAAAGAATGAAAAAAAATGTCAACTAATTTCAACCGAAAAAGACGAATTAAAAAAAAATAGGCACATTTTCAATCAGAGAGATAAAGTTTTAATAACAAATGTAGAAGTCGATATTTCAACAAAAGAAGGTTTTAATTTTGAATTGAGAACAATTGCATTCATCCAAAAAAGACGAATTTTCAATAAAATAGTTGAATCTTCAACCACAACAGATTAATTTTCAACCAAACAGTTACTTTTTCAACCCAAAACATAAATACATGAATTTTTAACAAAAAAAAAGAGGTTTCAATCGAAAAAGAACAAAAAATCCAACCAAATTGTTGAGGTTTCAAGCAAAAGACGAATTTTCTACAAAATAGATAAATAGAAAAAAAAGTTCATTTTCAGTCAAATAATGGAACATTCCGACAAAACAGATGACTTTTTAACCCAAAAATACGAATTTTCAACAAACAGGTATATTTTTAACCGAATAGTTGAATTTTTCAACCAACAAAAAATTTTCAGCAAAGAAAAAAATTTTGAACCAAATTGTTGATTTATCAACCAACAAAAAAAAACGAATTTGCAACAAAATAAGTACATTTTCAACCAGAGAAGATTTTATTTTTAAATTAAAAACTGTTGCATTCAACCAAGAATATGAATTTTCAATAAAATAGTTGAATCCTCAACAAAAACAGATTCATTTTCAGCCACAAACTGTTGCTTTTTAAACCGAAAAAGGTTACATTTCTTCCAAGAGATAAATTTTCCAACCAAAAAGATGAATTTTCATCATAACAAATGAATTTTCAATTAAAAAAAAGTTTTTTCAATCAAGAAAGAAAAAAATATCAATCAAATTGTGGAATTTTCAAGCGAAAAAAGAATTGTCTACAAAATAAATTAATTTTCAACAAAAAAAAAGTTCATTTTCAACCAAATAGTTTAATTTTTTACGAAAATAGTTGAATTTAACCAAAAGAGATTTTTCAGCAAAGGAAAAAAATTGAACAAATTTGTTGATTAATCAACTAAAAAAAAAATCCAACAAAATAGGTACCTTTTCAACCAACAAAGATTTTAATTTAAACCAAAAACAGTTGAATTTAAACAAAAAGGACGAATTTTTAACAAAATAGTTGAATCCTCAATCAAAACAGATTAATTTTTAACCATAAACAGCTACTTTTTAAACCAAAAAAGCTTAAATTTCAACTACGAGATCAATTTTCAAACCAAAAAGATGCATTTTCATAATAACAAAAGAATTTTCAACCAAAAAAGATTTTTCAATTGAGAAAGAAAAAAATTTCAACCGAATTATTGAATTTTCAACCCAAGGAGAAATTTCTAGAAAATGGTTGAATTTTTTACAATAAAAGTTCATTTTCAACCCGAAAATATGAATTTAAACCAAATATTAATTTTGAACCAAACAGTTGAACTTTCGACCAAAAGAAAAGAATTTTCAACCCAAAGGACGAGTTTTCAACAATATAGGTACACTTTCAACCAAAAAGTATTTTAATTTTAAACCAAAAACAGTTGAATTTAAACAAAAACGACACATTTTAAACAAAATTGTTGAATGCCCAACCAAAACAGATTAATTTTCAACCAAAAAGTTGCTTCTTAAACCAAAAAAGCTTACATTTCTACCAAGAGATAAATTTTCAAACCAAAAAGATGAACTTTCAGCATAATAGATGAATTTTGAAGCAAAAAAGATTTTTCAGTCAAGAAATTAAAAAAAAATTCAACCAAATAGTTGAATTTTAAACCAAGATGGATGAACTTTCAACAAAAAATAGTAATTTCAATAAAAAAAGATTTTAATTTTATATTAAAAACTGCTGAATTCGTTAAAAAAAAGACGAATTTTCAATAAAATAGTTGAATCCTCAGCCAAACGAATGAATTTTTATCTAAAATTATGATTCTTCGACCAAAAAATAAATTTTAAGACAGTAGTTCGACTTTTAACCAGATAGTTGATTTTTTCAAACAAAAGAATATAATTTTTAATCAAAAAGACGAATTTTCAGCCCGAAAATATGGTGTGTTAACTTTCAACCAAACAGTTGAATTTTCAACGAATGTAATAGAATATTCAATCCTAAGAGACGAATTTTCTACCAAACAGGTGAATTTTCAACCCGAAAATATGAATTTTCAACCAAGTTTTTATTTTGAACCAAACAGTTGAATTTTCGACCAAAATAATAGATTTTTCAACCCAAAAAGACGATTTTTCAACAATACAGGTACAGTTTCAACCAAAAGAGATTTTAATTTTAAACCAAAAACAGTTGAATTAAAAAAAGGGACCAATTTTCAACAAAACAGTTCAATCCTCAACCAAGACATATTAATTTTCAACCAGAAAGTTGCTTTTTAAACCAAAAAAGCTTAATTTTCTACAAAGAGTTGTTTTCAAACCAAAAAGATGAACTTTCATCATAATAGATGAATTTTCAACCAAAAAAGATTTTTCAGTCCAGAAAGAACAAAAATGTCAACCAAATTGTTAAATTTTCAACCCAAGAAGAATTTTCAACAACATAAATGTCATTTTCAACCAAAAAAATAGAATTTTCAACCAAAAAAGATTTTTCAGTCTAGAAAGAACAAAAACTTCAACCATATTGTTGAATTTTCAACCCAAGAAGGATTTTCAACAAAACAGTTGAATTTTCTACAACAAAAATGTCATATTTAACCAAAATAATAGAATTTTCAACCAAAAATGATTTTTCAGTCTAGAGAGAATAAAAATGTCAACCAAATTGTTGAATTTTCAACCCAAGAAGAATTTTCTACAAAATAGTTGAATTTTGAACAACAAAAATTTCATATTCAACCAAAATAATAGAATTTTCTACCAAAAAAGATTTTTCAGTCAATAAAGAACAAAAATTTCAATCAAATTGTTTAATTTTCAGCCCAAGAAAGATTTTCAACAAAATAGTTGAATTTTCTACAACAGAAATGTCATGTTTAACCAAAATAATAGAATTTTCAAACAAAAAAGATTTTTCAGTCGAGAAATAAAAAATTTCAACCAAATTGTTGAATTTTCAACCCAAGAAGAATTTTCTACAAAATAGTTGAATTTTGAACAACAAAAATGTCATTTTCAACCAAAAAAGATTTTTCAGTTCAGAAAGAACAAAAATTTCAACCAAATTGTAGAATTTTTAACCCAAGAAGAATTTTCTACAAAATAGTAGAATTTTCAACAAAAATTTCATTTTCAACCAAAATAATAGAATTTTCAACCAAAAACGATTTTTCAGTTCAGAACGAACAAAAACTTTAACCAAATTGATGGATTTTCAACCCAAGAAGGATTTTCAACAACAAAAATTGCATATTCAACCAAAAAGATTTTTTAGTCAAGAAAGAACAAAAATTTCAACCAAATTGTTGAATTTTCAACCCGAGAAGAATTTTCTACAAAATGGTAGAATTTTCAACAAAAATTTCATTTTCAACCAAAATAATAGTATTTTCAACCAAAAACGATTTTTCAGTTCAGAACGAACAAAAACTTCAACCAAATTGATGGATTTTCAACCCAAGAAGGATTTTCAACAACAAAAATTGCATATTCAACCAAAAAGATTTTTTATTCGGTTTCAGCGACCCAAAAAACATATAATCCACTTGGTCTGGTTTAAGGAACCCTCCACTCAATTTTTTGTGGTCACAAACAATAATTGTTTTTCACTTTTTCTTTTCATTTGCATATAATATTCTATAATTCTTATTGATTGGATTATGTCTCCCTATAGGAGTTTCGTCCCATTGATCTTGGTTCAATGAGCCAACCGCACCGCTGATGATGTTTATTTTCGATCTTTTTCTAGCGCCATCAACACGAGTATATATTCCACAAAAAATTGTATTATTACGCTCTAATGTTGCCAATACTTCACCAGTGGATGTTGATCCAACAATTCGCTCTTCGCTTGGCATGGGCACATATGCACCATGTGCTCCTCTTGATTCAAGGGGTTTACCCGCAGGAAAAGTGTATCTTCGAATTTCGAATACCCAGTGCGGATTCCTGTGGAGAATAAGCCGAATGAAATTGAGGTCTTCAAGTTTATATCTAAGTACGAGAGAAGGACGATGCCTGGCAGGACGATACCTGGACCTCTCGCGAAGAGAAGGCTCAGCAGGAGGAGACCTGGAACTGGCGCTAAGAGAAGGCTCGGCAAAAGGAATAGTTCTTTCTGGCGGATGTCTGTCTAGAGAATAAAAAGGTTTACGACGAGGAAAAAATGGAATAGGGTCGCTATTAGGTAAACAGTCAAACTGTAAACTTGACTCTGCAAGATGAAAGAGAATTACATATATTTCAACTACCATTGGTATAGAATCAAATCCTTGTGGCATAATTGCAAAGCAAGACTTTAAAGACATTGTGTGAAATGTTGAAAGCTGTACGTTCTTGTAATAAAACTGTAGGATTTGAAAAAATTCCCTAGACTTATATAAATTCACTGTTACTTTCCGGCTTTTTTTCGGTCTCGAAAAAATTGAAAATCATTTCAACTCACGCGAATTCACTCCAAGGCATTTTAAATTGCAATTTAGAATGGAATTTCAGTTCTTTAACCGATGAAAAATGAAATGGTGGCAAGTTTTCAAAATACGAAAAAGTCGTGACATTCTGTGATGACTATTTTGTTGCAAAAGAATTATATTAGGTTATTGTACTTACTAATAGAATTCTGAATAACGACCATTGTGCAGATGAGAATATAAGCGATCCTCATTTTTTCAAAATACAGGAAAAAAGAATAACGCAAAATTTCGAGAAGAGCGCAAATAATAATTATTACGATGTTTCATGTTAATATGCTATTCTGACATACTTGTATATTTCACCTTCCCGAGCATAGATCATAAAGGCCTTATCTCTCAGCATCAATTGACTTATTCAATTCAGTGGTGGCTAATTCCTCGCATGCTTATTATTATTCAACCTTGAAAAACTTGGTTATTTTTTCAAAAAAGCAAACGATAATTGAACTGCTCTAAGCCGTGCCGTTCATTTTTATGACCCTGAATTTTTCTACGTCCGTGGATTACGAACTTTTGTAATTTGTTTCAAAACCAGTCACATTTAGAAAGTCAGCAATTTTGAGAAGTCAGCAATCCCCAACATAGCTGCTTTCCATAAACCAATTCCAAATTGTCGCTTGACAACGTTCATCCAATAAAAGTTAGCAATGCTTGCACAAATGCCCTACCGCACCTATGCAAAAGCATTTCGCTGCTTTTCCCTTGCCCGTCCGTGGTTCAGGCCTCGTGCTTTGAGTGTTTCTTCTCTTCGCGCCTAAGTTTTTTATCGTAACGGTGACAGGACAGAAGTATAAACGAGACGGGCGTAGACATTAAAAAAAAACAATCTTCGCCGATAAGGAAATGTGAGCTTATTTCTCTAATCAAACAAATATCCAGCAGACGGAAACGGTATTGGAAGTATTAAAGATCAAGTTGCCAGTTAAAATTTTTTTTTAAATACGAAAACGGTTAAGAAATAAAATTCAAAGTGGCATTTGACAAAAACAAAGACGGGAGCGTTATCGGGAGTATTAGGGATCAAGTTGGCATTTCAAATTGTCTAAGAATACGAAAACGGTTAGGAAGTAAAACTTAAAGAGGCACTTGATAAAAGACAAGGATGGAACGGGTGGCAGAAGGACAAACAGATAAAGGTGCGAAGAGTGAAACGTTCGAACTTCCGAAAGGTGAAGGTGGAAAAGGGTGAACTACTAGTAACAAGAATGTTCTAGTTTATGCCTTTCCTTTACACTTTTTCTCTCTCTTGCTCTCTTTACCCAGATATTACGAACCTGCACTATCTCTCATTAAAGGAATAGAGGTGGTAGTGTTCGATAGCAATTAATAAGTGTAAAACAAAAGTTCATCGTTATACCGAAAATAAATCCCGAAATGGTATAGTTTCTATTTGGTCTCGTTAAACTGTTGTTCGTTTTTGTCAAACCTATCCCCAAGGTTGGTAAACTACCTGCAAGTATGGTATCCTCAGTCAGAAGAGATTGAAGCAACGCTCTCATAGGATAGGTATACACGGTATACACGGAGTGAAAAACTAAATAATATATACAAATAAATGCAGCTCAAAAAGAAACAAACAGGTCAATACATTTAATGAACTAATTGTGTTATATTTATTTTCTGCAGAAATAACTAACACTTTATTTCATTACAAAAATATTTCTTTATCGTTGCAAACTGATGTCAATTGAACCTGAGACATTATTTCCTCTCTACTGTAGTGTGGTCTCACATAAGAAAGTAATTTGATGTACATCATTATAAGCCTATATTAATTTTTCTCCAAAAATTACAAAAATGTTTTTCACCCTTACCTGTATAAGGGGTTATGGGGTATTGAAAAAATCTATAAGCCTTGAGAATAATAAAATATTCACTCTGTAATTAACAGTTATTCATAGGATTTTGATCCGACATTGGATCTCAAACAATAATGCATATAACTTTTACATTTTTTTAAATTGAATGATGGTGTGGAAGTGTTTGTTTTATATTTTTCTTCATAATTCAATATTTTTAAATGCTTGAAAATTTGCTGCCTGTTGCCTGTGGGTGTTTCTTCGTATTCATCCGGGCTTATTACCTGAACAGCGCCGCTATTGATGTTTATTTTCGCCCGTTTTGCGATTCCACTAATACGCGTATAGATTCCACGAAGAATTGTATCATTACGCCCTAATATTGCTAAGATGTCACCAGTGGATGTTGTTAAAACAAGTTGATCTTTGATTGGAATCGGCGCAAATGCAGCACATGCTGCTTTCCATTCAAATGGTTTATCATCAGTAAAAGTATATCTTTGGAATTCACATACTCGGTGTGGATTCCTGTGAGGAATAAGCCGAATAAAACGAAGGTCTTCAAGAGGAAATTCGAATATCAATAAAGAATGACGCCTGGCAAGAGGAGACCTGTCCCTGGCACAAAGAAAAGGCTCAGCAGGAGGAGACCTGGACTTGGCATGAAGAGAAGGCTCGGCAGAGGGAAGAGTTCTTCCTGAAAAATATCTGTCAGCCGAATAAGAATGTTCACGACAAGGAAAACATGGAATGGGGTCGCCATTTGCTAAACATTCAAACTGTGAAGTGAACTCTGCAAGAAGAAAGACGATTTAATTTATTTTCAAATACGTTATTATATCATGAACTGCTTGTAGCATGATTGAGAGGCAAGACTTTAAGGACTGAGGTAGTTCTTATTCATACTTGGTGCAACGTTTTTTTTTTTAAATTTATCATTGATTTAAGATAGGAACAAGTCACCTTTTTGTAAACTTAATATTTTACCGCGATAATATGTTACAAATAAATCCGTACTTCAGTATATTGTTCAGAATTCGTCAAAGAATAAAAATCAAGCAGAAATTTTGAAAGTTTTTTTTCACACATAATCCCAAATTGTTAATTTAGAATATCGGGTCATCTGTTAACTGATTTTAAGTTGTTTAAAGAATTTGAAATTATGCATAGATTTGTTTTTTTCAGTTAAGTCGCGAAATAAACGTATTTTCTAGATGTATTGAACTCTTCAATAAATGATAGCAATAAAATAATTTGTTTTGATAATTTTACAATTATTCAAATAATGCGTCTTCTTTTAAGTATGTAGTTCACCTAAAAAAGCAGAAAAAACATTTTGTCTCACCAGTTTTTTGATAAATTCTAATTTTTTCAAGTACTAACATGTTTTCCAAGAATCTTCGCATGCAAATTGAAATCTATTCGAAAATCGTGCATATGGGGAAGAATAAAAATGTACAATCTATTGTGATATGCAAATGTTCACTTTAACAAATTAATCTTTTATTAGCCACATTCACAGAATTAGGCTGGCAAAATATAATCTATGCCAAATATAATTTTCTGATATTTGTATGAAGCGAAATCTACTTAATTCTAAGAAATGATCTTACTGACTGCGACCTTGAGAACATTTCTTTTATAAAAAGAAACGGTTTTGTCGAAACCAGAAGTATGACAATATTTTTGCAAGTTAATGATAAATCAAGAAAATATTTCTTGATTGTGCATTTGAATGATTTTAATAAAAACGTCTTAAACCTTTTGCATTGCTCTCTTGTAAGTTTATGCAAAGAAAGAATTGCACGGACGGACACTGCGATGTAATCGCGTTGGAAGTGATGAGCGATAAGCGTTCGGGCGATGCGCTAAGCGTTTCAGCAACGCGCAAAGCGTTTATATAATTGCATTTTATCGAGCTTCAATCGCGAGATTCGATTTTTATTATCAAGAGGCCTATGGTTGCCTGACTCGGTGATAAAAATAGCTAATTTACAAACGCATGAAAAACGCTACTTTCTTTTGAAAGATTGCATCCCAAGTTCATCGCTAAGCGCTTAAATTTAATGGCCTGACAAAAGAATCGATACCTATCGTTGCAATTTGGTACTGGTCAACCAGTTTCTGTCAGCATTCTGAAGCACCTTTTACAGAATTTTCCTTTTGTGCCAACGCTTCCATCCTACCTTCAATGCAAAGCGTTTAATAAAAGCACATAGACAACAAAATAAACTTCCAGCGTTTCTGTTTGACTTTGTTAGGCCAGTTCTAATCAATCCATCTGAAACACATTATAAGAAATGCTTACCTCGTTCTAACGCGGATATATCTATTCACAAATCTTTCCACCGTTTCATAAAAAATTATTGGTGAATATTTATCATTATGACAAAGAAATATCTTAAAAGACATTCGATAATTTCGATATATTAGTTTTCACGGAAATCCGTGAGAAGAAGAATAGTGGAAGAGGTATTTTCAACACAAAAAACTAACTTTTCAATCAAAGGGATAAAATTCCATCTAAAGCTTTAAATCTTTAACAGAAAAAAACACGATTTTTTGACACATTTATTCAACTTTCACCCAAGTTGTTTGAATATTCAACCAAAAATATGGATTCTTAACAAAACATAACGTAATTTCTACGTGAAAAATTTCAGTTTCCAATTAAAAGTATCAAGTTTCACAGCAACAAAAAAACATGATATAAATCATTTTTTTCTTGGAAAATCCCTATTTTTAGCCCATAAAACTTTCAAATCATTCAATATGTTCAGAAATATCTATAATTCTTTAAAAATCGGTTAATGTTATTCTAATCTTTGAGCTGTTTTAAATTAACCAGAGAAAATTAACGATTAAAAATGTGTATACGTTTTTTCAGAGCTTCGAATGGGCCGTTATATATAAAAGTCACTATATACATTTGTCATATAACCGACGGATTTTGGCAAAACATAAATGATCATACAGATTGTTTTATCAGTACAAGAGAAATAAATGAGTACATTTTTTCCTAGACACTAAATCTGATTGAATGTTAATATCTGAGAAAGGCAAGCTTCACTCTCATAATTTAAAAGATAACGACTACAGGACATTGGTATTATACGATCCAATAAAGCTCTAGAACATTCATGAGACACATTGTTAATTGAAGTCTTCAGTAATTAATTAATTAGTTTTTTTCCAATTCGGGAAGATGGCGATTGTTTCTACACTTTTCTTATCATTAGCGGCTATCCTGACTTCTATTGGTAATTATAATGACATAATATATCTATAATTTCAAGTAAATTTTCTAAACTATGAACAAATCAGAATGTGTGTAACTCAGTCTACATTCTATTCTAATTGTTATTTTTCTTCAAACTGCATTTGAGTTTGTGCTGACTGAGTAAGAATATCATCTGAATTTATTCTGGATTAATCTATGCGGTGTGAGTTAAAGAAAACTGAATGCAAAAAGTATCTCTGTTGGTAAGGATTCGTACCGTATGTTACCATGTGCACATATGGAATGAGGTTGTACTCATATACGAAGCAGTATAGTTTTCTTTTTGAAAATAAAGTTTTTCAATAAAATACTTAAATTGGTAATTGAAAAAATTGAGTTTTCAATGAGAAATATAATAGCTGATATTACCGGAACTAAAAAAATTTACGAAATTCAGGGGAATGTTCTGCATGTTTACTAAAGTACTCCAAGTGCCTTCATGTACATATCACTAGTAAACACGTTATATTAGTGGATGTAACGCAACCGATTGAAAATTTTCTCAATAATCTTCTGTCATTGTCCAAATAAAGTTACACATTTTATACTATTCACTACTTTAACTAACCATTTCACAATCTCAGGTTTCTAATTATTTTCATTAAAAAAAATGTAAATGAATTTCAGAATTACTCAGCAAACTGTGATTTTCCAATAATTAATGTTGATATTCAAATAAAACTTACATCGAAAACAGATATTCGCGTTGTTCTTTTGCTTGGCGGCGACTCCCTGCCACGAATCATCGATAGACTCCACTCTACTTGTATGAAGTCGAATAATCGAATTACACCTGTACTATTTTAAATAAATTTCAAACATTGAAAATTCATAAATCTTTCTTTCTTTTTTGCAGGAATATCATCAGGTACGTCACCCAAAACAAAGGACTTTCTGTCGAATTTCGGGACGAGTGATGAACATAAGACAAGGGACTTCCTGACAAATTTTGGGACGGGTAGTGAACATGAGGATCATCAAGGTAACCCTAGTACAAATAAAAAATGTATATCAGATGTGTTAATTAATAAGCTGTTCAAAACTATTAATAATTTCTTGAACTAGAAAATATTCTACAAGAATGGATCCTTGTTTCCAATGTTGTAAAGAAAAACTTTCGAGTAGTATACCATGCTGGAATTTTTTGTTTTTCTGAAACACCTTCTTCAACTGTTTTTCCCCCTTTGAAGCATGCTTGTCCACAAGATATTTCTTTAGGGTAAAAAAAGACTTGAAGCTACTACAGCAAACACCTTCAAATAATTGCTCTCCTGCATATTTCTCTCCTATGAAAAAATGTAATAGGGAAATTAGCAGAAGTCTATAATGATTTTTTTATCACGGATTTTCTCTGAATATTTCAATGTTATAGAAAACTCATTCTAGAGAATCATTATATAAAAAACTATTATAAAATAATCAGCATTCGAATAAATTATTCAAAAATATTGACGAAATGAATGTGAAAAGTGGTCAAACTAGAAAGAAACGGTTTATTCCATTAATAGCTTAAAAACTGGATTAAATGTCATTGCAATCTTCAAAATCCTGCCAAATCTCTTAAAATTCCATGGTACCTTTGGAAATATTTTCAAAACCATTCAAGCCTTCGAAATCTGTTGACTTTTTTAAAAATCCCTTAAAATAAAATGTAATTCAGTCCTAAGAGTTTTATAGAAAGGCCGTAGGCGGGTAAGCATGGGTGAACTGCCCCCTCTTATTCTTGGTTTATATTTTCAGGCTAAATTTCTATCATTATAAGACTAATTTACGCCAAGTATCAACGTCAAACAAAGTTTTTTACAAAAGTTATGAACATATTTCTAAAAATAAAAAAATTAGAATTGCTCAAAATTGGCTCAACCGATTTTGATGGATTGAATATATGCTAAACTGTGTATTAAGGCAACTATTTAAAACATTGACAATTAATATTCGCTACGAGAAGGGGCTAGACAAAAATTGTAATTTTGCAACAATTTTCTTGTAATGAATTTTTAGTGGCTGCACCACCATTTTTTTTGTAATATACTCATGACTACGGTAACAACATATATTTTTCGAGATAAGATCAAAGGATTACTTCATAGTTGAAAAAAAAATTAGGGCCTCCGATTTGTATTTAATTAAATGAAAATAGGGGACGCGTGATAAGTAATTGATAAGGTCTGCTAAAAGCGGTGTAGCCACTAAAAATTCATTGCAAAATATATTTTTAAATTTCATTTTTAAAATCTTCAAAATATTAGGTTAGAAGGCTGTATTTTTTTTAAAGAAAGTTAATTTTCCACTGCACACTTTTCAATTTCAGACTACACACTTTTAAAAATAAGAGTACACAAAATGTGTCTCACTATGCAAATAGGTAGATTTCAACAAGTATAAAAATTTATCTTAATCAAAATATGGCGATATATGTAGAAAATGGAACCTTAAAAGAGTAACTAACCAACTTTTGCAAGTTATTTTGGGTTTTACGATACCTCAGTACTTTTCGTCCTGACAAGAATTTTCGGACATGGTCCGTGAAGACGTGTGACAATCCCTGATTGGCTTTCTACATAAAATCTTGCATCTTCTGTTGACGAAGCGAGTTTGGGTACTTTTCTCCCTGGAAGAAAGAAATATGCTAGAAGAGAAAATTCAAATCCGACAATAAAGGCCATAAAGAAATGTAACTTAATTTAATCCTCTTTTTTTATTTGCAGCTTTGAGTGCACATTTCGAAAATTCTCATACAGGCGCTCCTACTTCTAGTATTCCTAGTTCTTCTGGCAGGCATTCTACTTTACGGGTACTTGGATATGAACTGGGACAACTTCAATTTATTCGACTTATTCCGCACAAGAATCCAAACCGGCGATTCGAAATTCGTAGATACACTTTTCCTCCCAATAAACCAATTCATTTAAGAGGAAGATGTAATGTTCATGAGCCCATGCCAACCGACGAGCAAAGTGTATTATCAACATCCGATGGTGAAGTTTTTGCAATCGTGGGGGAAAATAAAAGACTTCGTGCAATATATGGAACAAGAAATAAACATAAACGCGTAAAAATAAACATGAACAGCAAACTGGTTATGGATATGACCCCAGAGGAAATTAATGAATTTCCCGTAGGTCATGATCACCCAATCCAAAATAATTTTAAAACAGTATCTGTAGACAAGTTTGATCCACAAGATCATTGAAATTTTTGAAATTTGTGAAATTGGTTACTGAGAGGCCAAATTCCATTACCGTTAAAGTGACAATGAAAAACCTAAATGTTTTCTTTGATCTCGGGCCACCCCACTACATTTTTACTTGTAGCAATTGAATAAACGCGTGTAATTGGTATTTTTGTCAAATGAAAAATTCTAACCTATTTCACAAAACTTTTCAAATTATGTAACTTTCGAATTATGTTGTGTGCTCAAGCGAAAAATATGTATTAATGTGTTTTGATGACAGATTAATTCTCAGAGGTAAGATTCATAGAAGATACACAATTGCGACAGTTATTGAGCCAATAAAAAAATTTATTCAGAAAATTCTTGATAATGTTTACAAAAAGCGACCGAACAATTATTTATATTTTTCTCCTTAAATCTTCGTGAGATATAATTTCACTAAAGGATGATAGCACTTCTTCCCAAAATATTGTGAATATTTTATATTTTATATCATGATATGAAATATATATTTACATAATATGGTATTGATTCATTCAGCAGTTCTTAGTTGAAAGTTAGCCATAAAATTTTCACCATAATGTAGAGATTTTTTTGATTCCATGAAATATTTTGTAAGATTTAGAGTAGGCTAATTTTTAAAACGTATATTGCTTATTTCCTTCAACCTCTTGCGTTCCTCCGGTCAGTTAATAATTTGAAAACTGAAATATATAATTTGCATCGTCAATTTCATGCTTGTGGTTCAGATAAAACCATTTCATTGTATAAATGAAATGAATGAATCAAGTAAATTTTCTTTGATGCCAGATCTTCTTTTCTTAGAATGGAATACTGATATTTGTTAGTTGAAAATACAACTATTTGTTTGAACATTCGCCTTTTTTATAAAAATTAATCTTCACGTTGAAAACTAAACTATTTGGTTGAAAATTCACATGTTTTTTGAAGAAAGTAGCTTGAGAAAATTGATCTTTTTCAGTTAAAAATTCAATTCTTGACTCAAGGTTCATCTCTTTTGTCGGAAAGTCGACTATTTGGTTAAAAATTAATCTATTATACCCGGAATGTCTGACTCAATGATGCAGTTACTTCCCGTGAGTGACAGACGCTTCGCCGCAACCGTGGGGTGGTGACAAAGAATATGAATAGCAGTCTGATCATTCTTTCCGCACAGGCAACAGAGGAGGCTATCTGCAAGCCCTATCTTATGTCACTAGCCGAGGTTTCCATGTCCTATAAACATTTCTGTTAAGGCGTTGACTTCGTTCCTACTGAGCTTGCGTAATTCCTCAGCTCCATTAGGGTTTAAATTTACACTTATATATGTGTTGGCCTATCTGCAAACAGTGGCCGTCCTTCACTTCTTTTGATGTTCCTTGGTCAGCCAAATGTTAATTTCTACAGTGACTAACCCGCTTGAAATTCCTACAACTGTTACGGGACCAGTGAAGTTTTCTCTTGCTGCTAGTTGTGCTAGCCTGTCCGAGATCTCATTGCCTTTGATGCCACTGTGTTCAGGGAACCAAAGTATACTGACTTGGTTTTTCGTCCCTAGTTTGTTGAGTGTTTCAAGGCACTCACATACTACTATCAGCGTAGTTGTTTTTTCATTCAGGATCATCATAGCAGTCTTGAGCCTTGATGATGATATGGAGGAGCTCTATCTCTGTTAGTGCCCCCAATGCCACCGTGGGTGTCGACCCCAGCTCTCCCCTGCGGCTCTTCTACAAAAGCCATAGGGTCCCTGTAAGCTTTCTGCAGTCGTTTTCCAGGTATTCGCTGCATAGCAGCTTCTTATCTATGATGACTTCCAGATATTTAGCTCGTTCTTTGATTTCTAGTTGTTGTCCTCCCAGTTTCACTGTACTCGTGATTCCCCACTTGGTGTGTCTGGTGAATTATACTGCGACCTCCTTACTCGGATTGACCGATTATGCGGTCTTCTTTCACCAGGAATTGACTATCCCCAGTGTATGCTGCATTACACCGAAGAGCACATCCAGATGCCGGGCACGAAAAATGTCCAGTATGTCGTCCGCTCATCCTATAGCATGGTAGCCCTGACTTATGAGTAGATGAAGCAGTCCTTCCACTATTAAGCACCACAGCAGGGGTGGTAAAACGCCTCCCTGCAGACATCCTGAGTCACCAGTTCCACATAAAGTGTTGTCATCCTTAGTCGTTCTTGGGTTCTTGTTGCCCAACATGTGGCAGGTCTATTCCACGACCATATTTGACACACCATTTGTGATTATGGCCGTCCTGACCACCTCTCTAGAGGTATAGTTAAAGGTTTCTTCAATTTCCATAAACGTTCCAATCACGAAGCCTTTCTGCTTCAGTTGTCCATCTATTAGGTTTACTGCTGCGCATAGGACCGTTTTGGTCGAGTGACCAGCCCTATAGGCATGTTGCTTCTTCTGAAGTGGCGTACTTAATCAGACCTTGTCGCAGATATATCTATTCATAAGTTTTTCCACTGTTTTTAGTAGGGAAGATGTAAGGCTTGTGTAATGAAAATTGATGGGTGAAGTATAACCATTCGCGTACCACCCCATGCTGTTAAGAAATATCTTAGTGTCAGTCTAGCATAGCAAGTCTCACGAGCGACCATATGATAATCTCTCCAGCTTTCTATAAGAAGACTGGGTATATGCGATCCGGGCCAGGAGACTTGTATGGGCTAGCCGCCGTTTCGGGCCAAGTTGAACCACAAGTGGCATTATTTGCCTCGGAAGTATCGCCTCCTTTTTCCGAAACCTGATGAAGCATGTAAACTGTGCTTTGAACAGAGAGATCAAGGTCTCCTCGCGTGACAACGAGTATCCTGCATCGTACAATTTTACAGTGCCGAGAATTGCATCCGGGTTTCGATAGAGCAACGTGTCCAGTCTAGCTACCCGTGCCCCCTTCTCGATGTATGTGCAAAAGTTTGCCAAGCTTTCTCGCTTGGCCCGACCAATTATTTTTATTTTAATGTTTGAATGTTCGTGGTATTCCATATTATTATAGATCACAGCACTTCTTTCCAAAATATTGTAAATATTCCACCAAGTACAACTCATTTTATATTTTATCGCATGACATTCACGAATAGTGATGATTCATTCATCAGTTTTGTATGTTAATATTGTGTCGCCAGTTTTAGGAAAATTCTCGTTTATCTTTTGTTAAAGCTCCTTTGGCTTTAACGAATACATTCTCATCACGCGTCTCATGCTTTGCACTCGCTTTTATCGAAAATGCGAACTTTTCTACATTATTTCCAACTTTACTACATCAAGTGTATATTACATATATTTATTTATATACCTCGGTCTGGGGCTGCTTATTCAGATATTGCAAAATAATCTACACATTTTATTTTTCATGAAGCCGAATTCATTTCCCATCGGGCAGGCTGTTCGAGTTTGAGTCAAAGAATCGTTTCAGCACGAAATATGTTGTTTTTCAAAGGATCCTAGATGACACGTATTTTACCGATTACATGAACAATTTTTTTGACACCTAATTTTCTCAAAAACTCCAGCGTTTTTTTCTCTTGATTTTTTCTTGTTGGTACTAATATGGTGAATATATTTCAGTAGAGATTATCTTGTGCCGGCGTCTTGGAGAGGAGAAAGAATTTTTTTTCTGAAAAATAAAAATTTACGATTTTTGCAAAAAGAATACGAGATATGAAAAAAGTTGACAAATCAAATTTATTCCTTAAAAAAAGCTCTATAAAAAGTCCTCTATCGCTTTTTCTGTTTTTCGTTATTATTGAACTATTCGCTAAAATATGAATAATAACAATTTCCCGCTGTCATAAATAATCAAATAGGAGCTAAATCAACAGGAAGAAGAAATTTTTCGACGCAATTTTTTCCCTAAAAGTCTGAATATTTGAAACAAATATTCAATTTTATGAAATAAAATGTTATTGTAGCTTATGTCCTTTTTCCCAAAAAGTTATTTTCTTTCATTTTAATATATGTTCATAACAAAAGTTCATAAGCTATTTGAAGTTATTTTTTGGTAGAACAACTTTTTCTGTCATTTTTTTCGTCTATTGTGCCGTTTTTCCAAAAATTTAATTTTTTTATATTTCATCTTATATTTTACGATTGGAAGAATGTCGTCATGTCCTATCTAAAAATTACTTATAACAAACTTGTAGATTCTTTTTGGGGTAACAACTTTTATCTAATAATTTTTTTTCGTACCTAGTGTCGCTTTTCAACAAAATTTAATTTTTTTACACTGCATGTTGTCTTTTATGATTAAAATAAAACTACGCGTCCTATCAAGAAATCATTGATTGATTTTCTGTACCTTGCATATTTTGACCGCCAAATGGAATTTCGGATTGTTTATTTTTTTTGCGATCAAAATTTCATTTTTTGATTTTGCAAGAAAATTTAAAAGGTTGTTTTAATAGTCTTAAAAAATTATCCGGTATACAGACGACGACAACGACGACGACAACGACAGACAGACAGACAGACAAACAGACACCGAGGTAAAAACTATTTTTTCTGACTCAGGGGGCCTCAAAACGTCGACATTTCATGGAATCCACGAAAGTCATTTTTCACATGAAGAAATGGAATCCGCTGTTTATTGTTGCAGAGTCAAGCTCACATTTCGACTCTTTACTGAACTGTAGCACGATTTCTGGTGTTCCTCGAAGCAGACCTTCTTCTCCTTCTTTTGACAGACATCACTCACCCGAAAGGATTCTTCCTCTTATCGAGCCTCCTCTTCGTATTAGGACCAGGTCTCCTCAAGCAAGGTGCACGGTTCCACCTACCAGGATTACTCTTCTGAACGGAATTGGATATGGCCTTGATAAACTTGAATTCATTCGGCTTACTTCCAATAAGAATCCGCATCGGCAATTCGAATTTCGAAGATACACTTTTCCTGCTGAAACGTCAATTAAATTGCGCATAGCACATAATAAATATATGCCCATTCCACACCAAGAACATATTGTATTATCAACATCCGATGGTGACGTCTTTGCAATATTAGAGAGTGCAGATATTCTTGCTGGATTTTATTGTGGTAACGGTAAAAGACGGATAAAAATAAACATGGGAAGAGGCACGGTTACTCACATGACCCGAAATGAAATCGACGAAACTCCAGTAGGCGAACGCCGCTCAATCATGAGGCATTTTTGTGTGCGTGACGTAACCTCAAATTCTTTACACCATACATACAATTAAAACAAAATGTGAATCTAAAATTGAATCTTATTTTTGTTTGGAAGTCGACTTGAATTGTTACATCTACCGTGTAAATGCAAGTCATAAATAAAGGAATGCAACAGCTATTATCTTTCGGTCGCAAATAAAATAAAGGTCGTTTTCATTCTATTATGAAAATATTTTCAGAGAAAACTTATAACAGGTTTATTATGAACTAACTATAAGAATTTTTGTATGCAGAAGAACAAACTAAAGTAGATATGATAAGATTTTTATATCCAAATGAAGTCGCTATATCCAGTTTTTCTATGACATTTCATATGGGTTATTTGAAATATTATTTAAGGGCATTCTTAAAAATATTTTTAAAAATGTAATAATAGTATCATTTTACGTTGAGCCACTCAAATGTTCCTATAACTGAAAAACATTTCGTCATTTATTGGTACAGAATCTTATCGATTTCATAATTTTGTCAGTTTTCAGGATATTTGGATTCATTGCATTAACGTAGTATCCTCAGCTTCTAATGTTGTCTGCGATATATTATGCATTCAGATTTCATATAAATTTCCATGTACTTCGGTTCATATTTAATGTTTTATATTCCAAAATCTTTGAATAATATTAAACAACATTTTGGAAATGTTACCTAATTAATGCTAAGGAACATTCCCGAGTCTCTAAGCATTAGCCCAAAAGATGTAAATTCTCAACAAAGAATTTAACAAAATCGTTCACTTTGCAACCAAAAAGATCAATTTTGTAGCAAAAATCATCATTTTACCACAAAAAAAGATTCAAGATTGAGAATCTTTAGAAACCGAAAGTGCGAATAGATTTTCAAAATACGTCACATTCAGTATGAAAAGCACTTTTAACTCATTTTTTGATAAATTCATAAAGAATCGGCCCTATTGTTTTCAGAAATTATGAATCTCTGTTAAAAATATATTGTTTTACAGATAATTTTCTTCTTTTGGTAAACTATTTTGTTGAAATAAATTGTGCCAACAAGAATTGAAAGAAATGTTTCTTCAATTTTGGGAATATACGTGACATCTTACAAATGATGTGCTTTTATATTTACTCCTTAAACATGATTGCAGTCTCTGAGTCTTTCAAGGTAGCATGACATAAATACATACTTTTACTTCAAACGCAAATTATCTCTTTTTTTCAAGGTGAAATAATTTCACTTGTTCGACGGGAACCGAAAAACGCAAATATCTCTGAACTGTTTATATGCACAGAACATCAGACTATTCATTAGTTACGCTGCTCATGAAATTCTGCGCTAATCAATTTTTCCTACATTTAAAAAAACATGAGGACCCTCTATACTTTGGCCTTAAGCCTGGAAGTTATTCTCAATTCTATTGATATGTAAAGAATAAACTAATATCATTTTTGAACATTTATGTATAGTAAGTATCTTGGAACAGTTATTATCCGTTTCTTACGTTCCAAGCCGACTTATGAAATATTTCCCTGATAAACTCAAAACTTTGTTAGTTCTCTACGTTTTGGAGAAGGAAAAAATCTTTTGGGGAAAAAACCAAGAACATCTTGTAATTTTTAGTTATTTAAATCAGTCTGTAAATGAACACCTGGTAAATTTTGCGTAACATTTTTCTCTCAAAGTGAATATTTTGAATTTTGATTGTGATTTTAAACTCAGGCAAAACAAATAAGTGTGTAAATGTATTTTGTACTTACAAGTTCCACAATACCCTTCTATCATACCTGCACGAAATAAAATTATATAATCTAATTATATTTTGAGTATTTTTGATGCATTTCTTCATTTCAAATCTATGATTCTCTTTTGTTCTTTCACAGAGACATTATTAGGTATGCAGACTAAAGGAAGGGACTTTCTGACAAATTTTTGGAACACAAGTGAACCTGCAAATCATCAAGGTAACCCTAGCACAAATGTCAATTAATATCAGAAGTGTTAATTAATAATATGTTTGAAACTATTAATAATCTCTTGAGCTACAAAGTGTTCTGCACGCATGGTATCTTGTTCTCAATGCTTTGCTGACAATTTTTCGAAAAAGTATGACATACTGGAATTTTATTTTTTCTATTGAGAACCATTTGTGTAGGTTCTTTCCCTTTCCAAGCGTACCGCTTCATGCGATATTCCTGTAGCAAAAATTTTGCCTCAATGAGTTCATGATATACCAACGTACTTTCAAGAAATTATAAGAATGTAAACAAATGTAATCCTCTGTCTATTCTTACAGAGTTAGTTTCACAATTCGACTGTTTACCGAAATCTGGCCCTATTTCTGGCGTTCCTCGTGGCAGGCATTCTTTTTCAGAGAGCAATCCTTCACCTGAAAACAATAAATGAATTTTGAAGCAGGAATCTTATCTTATTACCAATAATAACTAAATTTCAATCAAATGCATACATTTTCAACTAAGAAAGAAAATTTTTTACCAAAAATGAAATAAATAGATTCTCAATTTAAAAAGTACTTTTCTGCCAAAGGGACTAATCTCTAACCAAAAAGATGGATTTTCAACTGAAATGAAGAATCTTCACCAAGAAGAATGAATTTTTTAAATGGTTGTTCAACTTTCAGCAAAGTAGTAGAATTTTGAACGGAAATTTTTTCTCAACAATGAAGGTAAAGGTCCCGAAAAAAGAAATAAATTTCCTATAAAAATAGTTGAATTTTCAACAAAAAGGATGACTTTTTAACAAACTTTTTAAATGTCCTACAGATTAGATTAATTTTTACGTTCAACATAATACATCACTTTTTAACTAAACAGGATGAAACAAGTCTTCTGAAGTGCAATTTTATGTTTTTGTTTGAAAATGCAACTATTTAGTGAAAAATCAATCTACTTGTTAGTAAACCAAGCAATAGATAATACGATAAAAAAGATAATATTGCAATGGGAAAAATGTTACATAGATACTACAATTATAGAGGTTAGTTATTATAAAAAAGAAGGTAATGCACATTGGATGTGAAGTTGATTAAGGTTAGGTTGAAAATCGGACGTTTACAACTGCACATGCGTCGAAAAGCGCGGGCCTAATTTGAAATTCTATAATATATACATTCAAGGCTACGTCAAGAATAAGCCATTTTAAGACGTTATGTCTTTCTATCATTCAATATAATCTGTTAAAAAAATCTCTAATTATTATTTATCTGTATGGTTATTTATAGTATTTATTGATTTTAAATAGTTCCGACTTCTCCGGTAAAGACGCAGTTGAACACGTTAGCACCCGTAACTGGCCATCACTTGGATATCAGCGAACTGCAAAGAAATCCTCTACAAGAGTTCTATAAGAGTTTCAATTCTGAAGGATGTTAACTATTACTTGATTCGCAATAGTACAAAATATTTAGTTGATTCTATGTCAAATACTCTGAATCACCTTGATTGCAAATTGATTACTTTGGATGATCATGAGAAAAAAATACTGTGTTAAGCCTCAAAGAAAATGATTCTTGTAGAATCACTATTGGCATGTGGTAAATTTCATGCCAAAAAAGGGAAACACTTTCACAATGCTATGGTAGCATGAAACACGTGGTTTGAATTGTGCCACATTTCTGCAGAAGCTTTTATGTTAACCACATTCATCTTTGCTCTAAACTTAAACTATGAACAAATCATTCGCGAAAGTAGCATTTTCCAAGGTCAAGAAGTATCCTGAGACTCTGTTTCCGATCGATTTTTTTCGCAGAAAAGTTTGGCTGTTATTGATCTACAATTTCAGGATGAAGGAATAATTGGGGGTATTGGTGAAATTTTTTAAACTGATGAGTGCAAAATTAGCCTTTGTATGAACAAAAAAGAGCGTCTAATAGAAGAATCATGGATCTTGGGAATGATTCACCGAGGACAAGTTCAAAATTATCGACTAGAAATATGTTGCGATAACAAAAATAATTAGAAGATCCTTATCGCTCTGATAAAAAAAACATGTAGCTGTCGGCACAGAAATCCGAATTAATTGCCAGAAAGGCTACGTGGATTTTATTTCATCATACTTAACGTCAGCTTAGTTTTATATATCTAAATACATGCGCATTTTGCGTTGTTCTCCACCGCTGTTTCAAAATCTGCTTCAGCAACAGAAACGGGTCTTTGTTTAAATCCCTTGAAATGTTTGGAACCATAGATAAAATTTCCTAAAATATCTAACGAAATTCTTTTGCTCACACAGATTTATGAAATGTAAATATCTCAGGACAAATTTCGGCCAGTATAATTTAACCTATAACGACTGCAGTACATATTATATACTCCCATTGAAGGAGAAGAAAGACCATTATTTAAACTTTAAATAAAATGTTCCTATAATACGTTAATCAGTTTTTCCTCTACTTCGCAATAATGCGAATTTTCCATACTGCGGTCTCATCTTTAGCAATCAACTTTAACTATGTTAATGAATACAGGGATATAATATATCCATAACCTCAAAACCACTTGTAAACATCAAATCCTTCTGAAAGCGAACAGAAATATTTTAAAAACAAAACAAGCGGCATCAAAGTTGTAAACAGAAAATGGCAGATTTTGACAATGAAATAGAAATTATTATTAACTGTTGTGTGCAATATTACCAATATTGCGATTTTATAATTACTCTTTACACATTATGAGAGTCTCTAAGCTTCGCAAGGTGAAGTAATTATCCATGTACGAGAGTTTAAATGCTATTAAATAAATTATATGATACTAATTAAAATTTGGACGTCACCAAGCCCGAATATTATATTATACTTGCATGCGAATTATACTGGTGAAGAAGAACAGACAAATATATCAGAACAGTATATGTACAGTAAAGAGAATATCAGATTATTCACTAGTTACTCTGCTCTCGAAATTCTGCGTTAATAATTTTTTTCTACATTTTGCAAAAATGCGGACCCTTTATACTCTGGTGTTAGCTCTAGACGTTATTCTTAATTCTATCGGTATGTGAAGAATAACTTAGTATCAGTATTTAACATTTTTGTGTAGTAAATATGTTGAAACACTTATAATACATCAAAAAATGTAAAATACTATTTACACTTTGCTCACGGGTAACCTTTTTTTCATAAAAAACGATTTTGAATTTTTATTGTGATTTTAAAGTTAGATGGAATGGATTCAGTGCATAAATGTATTTTGTACTCACACGTTTTACAATACTCTTCTATCATTATGTAAATAAAATTTACAATGTGACACAATCGTGTTATTTTACTGAGCTTTTCAAAATCATAGGTTTCTCTTTAGTTAAAATAAAAACTTGAGGTATCTTTGAGAATAACTTGGAAAAATCTGATTTGACAATTTATGTTGATATTTAAGTATTACTCACATTTAAAAAAGTGTTTCGCATTTTTTTTCTTGGCGGAGAGACACTATAGCCAGTCATTGATAGGCCTCAGCCGACTTATACGAAATAAAATTGAATAATCGAATTACGTTTTTACTATTTTTATACCCTTTTAACATTTCGAATTCATCAATATTTTTTGTCTTCGCAGGTATATCATCAGGTATGCCACCTAAAGAAAGAGACTTTCTGACAAATTTTGGGAAAACAAGTGAACCTACAAATCATCAAGGTGACACTAATACAAATAAAAATTGATAACAGAAGTTTCAATTAATGAACAGTTTTAAACTATTATTCATCTCTTGAACTAAAAAATATTCTACACGCATAAAACCTTGTTCCCAACGCTTTGAAGAAAAATTTTCGAAGAAGAGTACCATACCGCAATTCTATTTTTTCATTGAGAACCATTTTTCTAGACTCTTTCCCTTTTGTAGCATGCCGTTCCATAAGATATTTCTGTAGAACGAAAAAAAAGAATCATGACTACTTTATCAAGCGCCTCCAAATACGTGCTCTCATGCTCTTAGGCGGCGAAGATCGTGCCCGCGGCATCTGCGCTCAAACCGGGCGCTCAACCGTGGAGCTACTCGGTCACTAGGGAGACGGCTTTTTCAAGTCCATAAGGTGGCCTTAATCTTTTCTAAAGCCGTTTCTCTCAAGACTGGCGAAAAATTGGGTCCTAGCAAATTCACAACTTTACTTTGGGAAAATGACCTTCCTTTACAAAGAGTATAAATAAAAACAAAAAAGATCCACCTCTGACCTTCCCCTTGGCAGACAAAAATCAAAATTTCGAATTGATTAAAAAAATTGAAATTTCGCTGCATGTCTTTATAAGAGTACATTAGATTTTGTACAGAAAATGCTAAATTAAACTTTCCCATGAAGTTTTCCAAATAATGTTCCCAACAATGATTTCATAATACACTAAAGTACTTTCGAAAGATAATACAAATATAAAGAAATGTAATTCTATGTTTATTCTTGCAGAGTTATGTTCACCGAATCGCGAGACTATTTCTGGTCTGTCTCGTAGCAGAACTTCTTCTTCTTTAGATATACATCATTCTCTTCAGAGGCATCTTTCTCCTACCGAACCTCCTGTTCGTGCTAGGTCCAGGTCTCCTCTTGCCAGGTGCACGGTTCCACCAACCAAAATTGCTTTTTCTGAAGAAACTGAATATGGACTTGACCAATTTGAATTTATTCGGCTTATTCCCAATAAGAATCCCCGCAGGCTACTCAAACTTCAAAGATACATTTTTCCTGCTGACACACCAATTAGATTAGCAGTAGGACGTAATACATTTGGGCCAATTTCAACGCGAGAACAAATTGTATTATCAGCTTCAGATGGTAACATCTTTGCAATATTGGAGAGAAGTAATATTCTTGCTGGATTATATGGCGGTAACGGCAAAAGACGGGTGAAAGTAAACATGGAAAGTGGAAGAGTTACCAAATTGACCCAACAAGAAATCAACGAAACTCCAGTAGGTGATTGCCGCTTGATCACTAGGAATTTTAGAGTTGAGGGTGTAAAGCAAAATCATCCACACACCACATTCACTCAAAACAAAATGTAATTCTAAAATTTAATATTTTTTCTGATCGGATGTCGGCTTGAAATGTTACAAGTACCTTGTAAATACAACTCATAATAAACAGTCAAGGCCCCAGAGATTATTTTTCGGTGGGAAATAAAAAGGGTCTTTTTCATCCTCTTATGAAAATATATTCGCAAAAGAATCGTAATAGCTTTATACTGACTTTTGAGAAAAATAGTTGAATTGTCCATGAAGAAGAATGATAATCTACCGAGAAAGGCGAAAGTTTGACCAAATTCTTCATTGAAAATCAATGCTTTTGTTTGAAAAGTCAACTACTTGGTAAACAATTATTCTGCCTTGTAAGGAAATCAACTATTCGAGTAAGGACTTATTTTTTCGTTTGAAAAGTACACTGGTTTCATTTTTGAAAACTTTTTGGAGGATACTCACAGAGAAAAAGCCTGGTGTTACCATTAGAAACGATTTTTGGTAAAAAGGAAGCTGCAACAAAAGGAACTTATCTTGCAAAGACGCGATCGCCTCACCGAAAACTATCTTTCCAACTCACAAGATTTGTGACGTGGAACTGTAAGGACCGGTTTTCTTACACTAAGCCTAGACTGAGCCGGTAAAGTCACATTTTTCTTTTAAAAGAGATTTATAAGATATTGAGGGGTTTTGTTATGAAAGAAATTGTAAATTAGATTGCACATAAAAAATTGTCTTCTTTTTGTCACATTAAGAAATGACCCCCGTTGCCGATACAGTGTAATGTGTTCATATTTCAGTACGTCATGGATAAATCGTATGCAGACATTAAATGCTCGCTCGAGTTTAGAATTCAATTCACCTGTAATATCGTCAAAAAAGGAGAGGACAAGACTCTTAACAATTAGAATCCGAGTTGAATTTGGCAAGGATTAGTTCTGCATTTTATGCTGTTGGAGTACTCTAAAGGTATTCCTCGAGATTTCAAGAATTTTCTCTACATTATTCAAAATACACTATTCAAAATAGTGTCAACAGTAGCAAACATTTTTGAAAATAGTGGAAACATAGTTGCGAGCGATTTCTTCAATATTATAATATCGAGAGGTTACCTATTTTTGTAATCTGATGAAAAATGTACCCTTAAAGTGCTATATTTTCAAAATAATCCAAACTTTCCTGAAATCTTACTGCATTTTTTTGAAAAAAGCATTACATTTTTTACAAAAATTTAAAATTACACTTTTCCAGAAACGTTTCCAAATAATGTCAAGAAATGTCATTTTCATTTATTGTTGCGGGAGTAAGTTTAGAGTTCAAATGTTTACCGAATGGTGCCCCCATTCCTGTCGTTCTCCGTGGCAGACCTTTTTCTTCTTCACACATAAATAATTCACCCGAGAGGTATCTTCCTTCTTCCGAACCTCCTGTTCGTGCGAGGTCCAGGTCTCCTCTTGCCAGGTGGTCGATTCCACCTACCATGTTTACTTATTTGAACGGAATTGGATATGGCCTTGACCAACTATAATTTATACTGCTTACTCCCAAAAAGAATCCGCACCAGCTATTTGAAAATCGAAGATACACTTTACCTGCTAATACGTCAATTAAGTTGCGCATAGCACATAATAAATATATGCCCATTCCAAACCAAGAACATATTGTATTATCAACATCCGATGGTGACGCCTTTGTAATATTAGACAGTAGAGATATTTTTGCTGGATAGTATGATGGTAACGGTAAAAGACGGATAAAAATAAACATGGAAAGCGGCACGGTTACCCCAAACACCCGAAAAGAAATCGATAAAATTCCAGTAGCTGAACAACAAATACAAGTTATGAATAAAGGCAATGCACCAGCCATTATCTTTCGGTCGCAAATAAAATAAAGGTCGTTTTCATTCTATTATGAAAATATTTTCGGAGAAAAATCATAAAAGGTTTATGATGATTCAACTATAAGAATTTTTCTATACAGAAGAACAAACAAAAGAAGATACGATAAGATTTTTATATTCAAATAAAGTCGCAATATCCAGTTGTTCTATTGCAACGTTCCATATGGAGTATTTGAAACGTTTTTTACAGAAATTCTTAGAAACATTTAAAAACATGAAATAGTAATATCATTTAACATTTAGCTACTCAAATGTTTGTATGATTAATAAACATTTCGTAATTTATTGGTACGGAATCTTATCGATTTCATAATTTTGTTAGCTTTTAGATTATTGCAAATCATTGCATTGACGTTGGATCCTCAGCTTCTAATGTTGGCTGCGATATAATAATAACTTGTAAGCCGCTGCACGAAAAGTCGTTAAAATTTGTACAGTAATATATCATGTCCCTGGGCAGGTGATACGCATGTTTTCATTAGCAAACTGATTGACGATTGCATACCCACCCCCTTCCACATTACCCCCCTCCCCCCCAATTGTCGATGTTGACCACTGAATGCCGTTTCATCAAATATTTTTGAAAATAGGCTCACCAATAATGATGCTAAGAAACTTAAAACCACCAAAATTATGCAATGAAACTCGGCTGACCGTCAAAAATTTGTACCCAAACATCATTCAATCAACAATTATTTCAGGAAAATTGGCATATGATGATGTTTTCATCCCAAGAATTCTCTTAATTCCTTTTGACATGCCTTCTGAATTCAGAAGACTCCAGTTCCCTGTTCGTCTAACTTTTGTTATGGAAATTAATAAGGCACAAGGGCAATCACTGAACGTAGCAGGAGTATATTTGGAACCCACATTTTTTTCTCATGAGCAATTATAAGTAAGCTTGCTCAAGGGTCGAAAACCCAACAAATATTCGTATCTGCGCGCCAAATTACACAATAAATAACGCTGACGTTCCCGCTCTCATGTGGACTGTCTTTCTCTTCTTTGTGCTGAAAAGTGTCACATCGTTCCGAGATGTGAAAACGAAAACGAAGTTATTCAGAGGAAAATAATTATTCACGAAAGCTGGAAAAAAGGCCTGGAGCCTTGGAAAGAAAATTTTCACATCCTAAAGAACATCGCTGTCGCCCGAGATCTCAATCTTCATCTCCTTGTTCATCCTCTTCTTCAACTTCTTCAGGAATATAGCAAGGTTTCAGCTGCTTCGCCTACCTGTCCATCTTTCAGGCGTCTACCCGATTCACCAAATCTAGCCCTAATCTGATTAGGTTAGCAGCTTGCGCTGTTGCACTTCCATTGCAAATTACCACGGAGGCGTTTGCCTACGTGAACAGTAGCGGATACTATTGTCTCCTTTCGCGAATATTTGCTTTGAGTGTAATCTGCACATGTCAGACAGGCACTAACCTGCGGGTACGGCAGCGGATGCTGCTATGTTTCCAGAGGCAATGACAAGAAATTTCGTTTTTATTATGCTGGTCGATCAGGGTCACGTTGTTCAACAATTTTGAGGTATGATCGTAAAAGAACCGACTTGCTAGGTGTTGTTGCTCAGGAGCCTCCTATAAATGAAACACCAACAACTTCAAGTGCTCTGTATTCTCACCGTTTTACCCTGGGTGGGCAGGAGAGAACGTCTGCGGATCCTCCCAGGGATTTCCGGGAACAGGATCCTCATTCTAAAACACAATGCAGGATGGACTCCTCGAGAAGAACGAAGAAGGAACCTACGAGTGACTCAGCGAGGAGATATTCAATCATTATTTACGTAAAATTGCTGGATCATTATGTTCGTTTTTCCATAATTGGGGGACCCTAGCCTCAGGCTCCAGGATTTTATCTTGGATCGAGGGTTATGAGATACCTTTTTCTTCAATTCCTTACCAGTTTGCAGCTGTGCGTAAGTCAAATTGGTCGAATGTCGGCAAAAATAACAATAATACATCAATTTATCAACTCACGTCAAAAGTCACAATTGAAGTTTGTACCCGTTAGTTGATTAGTTTATTTCTTAATTTTTTGTTGTTCCAAATCTAGATGTTGCCTATATATTTATTTCAAAACTTGAAAATGTACATGAGTTTATTGAACCAGAGCATTTCAAGCTCGAAGATTATAGACTGCAATTAATCTTCAGGTTGTAATTGCTTTATCGCAAAACTAGATTTACAAGATGCGTATTACATGGTACCAATTGCTGAATTGCATACTTTTTTACTGAAATCATGAAACCTCTGCTTTCGCATTTGAGAGGTTCAGGTCATTGTTCGATTGTTTCCCTGAATGATTTTCTGTTATTGGGAGCTTCGCCACAGAAATGCTTTGACAATATTAAAGTAAGACTTAGTCTTCCACAAAAAAAAACGATCTAATATTGTGAAACAAATTCAGTTTTTGAGCATTGCACGCCATTGTACTATTCGATTTCTTGCACAAGTTGTTGGCTCCATTGAAGCTTGTTGTCCAGTTATCAAAAATAGTTGGGTTCGCTCTAAAGATTTTGAAAGACGGAGATTCCTAGCCTTGAAATATATGGGAGGAAATTTTGATGCACTAATAACTGTGAAACCTGACAAAACTAATATAGAGTGGTGGCAGTCTCACTTATTATCTAGAAATAACTCTGCTGAAGGCCTTGTCTTTCACTTAGATTTTCACAAACGCTCACATGTCAGATTGAAAAGCTGTACGTCCTAATCGCAAGGCTAATGGCTTTTGGTCAGAAAATTGACGAGACTTCAAATTAATTTCTTAGAATTAAAGGAACCATTTGTATTCGCTATGTATCCTGGAAAATGATCCTGGGTCTGAGCTAGACGCATTTACTTTTAATTGGGAAATATTTTTTTTATACGTTACCACCGTTTAGTACTATTCTAAAAACTCTGAGAAAAATTAAAAGGAAGCAGGCAGAAGGTATTCCGATAGAGCCCTAATTCAAAGAGATATAAGGAGCAATAGAAACATAAGAGCTTGCATTAGAAAATGCTTCTACGTGAAGGTAGCGAAAGAGGTGTGATGAGATAGAGGAAGGTGTGGCAACAAATAGTATAGGATGAAACGATGACTTTGTGAGGCTCTTCACTTGGGGTGATCGCTAGAAAGATTGATTGGTCAATGATGATAATGATCATAGTTGAATATTCAACCACAAGATACATCAATTTACAACTGAAGAATATGAATGATTAACTAAAAATGCAATATATAAATTTGCAGATAGGAAAATTAATTTCCAACAAAGAAAAAATGACACACAGAGAAAACTTTAAAAATCACCCTCCATTGGAAATTGAAAAAGGTTTTCATAAAAACCCCAAAACACCAAAAGTTTTCATTTCTCTGCGATTTTTAGGGAAAATATTAGGGAAAAGAAACGTCAGGAGAGAACCCTAAAATTCACCCTCCATTAAAAATGACTAGAATCTATACATGGCTGAAAATGAAATTTCTCAGTTATTTACTGTGATTTTTTTATTTACTTATAACGAATATAATACTGATCGATGCAAGGTGTTATCTCGTACTTCATTGTTATCAGAAATGATACATCTATCCTGAAAAATATTTTTATACAGATTTATTTTCTGCATTCGATTTATCATTTTGTCAAAATAAATGCTGCTGACAACGATCGAAGAAAATATTTCCTTAGCTCTTAAACTATTCGTGACATGTTATCAACACAGCGATTTTATATTTGCTCTTTACACATTATTGCGGGGATTACCTGAGTTTCTCAAGGTAGAATACTTTCACTTGTTCGAGAGTTTGACTTCTATGGAATAAATTATCTGACAACAATTAAAATGTTCGACATCGGTAAGGCCGATCATTTGCCTGGTATAAGATTTATGCTCGGGAAGCAGAAAACACAAGTACGAGTATCTCAGAACAGTTTATATACACAATACATCAGAATATACATTGATAACGCTGCTGATATAATTCTGCTTCAATCCATTTTTCCCATATTTTTCAAAAATGAAGACCCTTTGTGCTGTGGTCTTAATTCTGGACGTTTTTCTGAATTCCATTGGTGTGTAAAGAATAAATTAATATCATTTTGTTATATTTTCATGTAGTAAGTATGCTGAAACGTCTATCATACATTAATAAATGTAGAATACTATGAAAACTCTATGATAATAAGCAATTATAATTATTGATATCGTTTTCTTTTTCTACTTAAGTATAATAATTAGAAAGATTTTTAGGGCATACGTATCTTTATCAGTATTCTATTGGTGTTTTCAGTGTAAATATTATACCTGAGAAAATCCAATCTTAATAGCTATTTGCCAAATGCTTAAGCTTAGAAGCTGAAATTAGTACAATAACGCATTGAAATGCTAGATCTTCTCGAGCGTGGCGCTAGTGTGGTACGGGTATCGATGGCCGCTGTCATGGTTTGTCATGGCCATCCATCTGTTTTCATTAGAAAAGGATCAACTGACCAATCACCATCCTTAGATAAGGACAGGTGGAATTTCTCGATTTGTCCTCTCTTTCTATTCCAGGTGCCACTTCTGATGGCCGTAGTCAGCGGTTCAGTACTATATGTCGATGTTTTTAAGTAAAATGGAAAGATATATGGGTGTTTAATGAAAACCACTAAAAAAACCCTGAAGAAAAAGAACCCCCTAAATTTCCCCCTAAAGAATTTATCCCACTAAAATTCCCCCTGAAGGATAAAAAAAACCCCTAAATCTAGGGGGAAAACCCCTAATCTGGGAACACTGAATGCCGATGTGGGGCACAGCATCCGTTTTTAAGCGCCTGGATGCTGGGCCTTACTCTCGGTCCCGTATGGAGGGTTGCGCGTTGCAAGGGTGATACATGATTTACCTTACAGCTTTTAAATTCTGAAATAGATCTGTGGAGTCATCTCACGAGATTGAATACATTTTTTACCTGCAATGTTTTTATATTCAAGCAATTACCACATTTTTTATCCCAACTGGTAACCATTTAACATATTTAAAAAGTTTTCCTCTTACAAACGTTAACACAAATTTTTTAATCTATATGTATCATGACTACAGTTAGTCATCAAAGTATTTTTAATAGTTCAATTGAATTCATTTTGTCAAAATAAACAAATTTGGTAATTATTATATTGATATAATCCTAATATTAAAAAAATCACATCGAAAATTACACACAAAAAAGCAAATTAAAACACAATATTTAATGAATCAACCTGAATATTCTTTGTTACAAAAACGGATGTATTTCATTAAAATCTACATCCAGGTATGTAACATTTTTGTTCTTTTGTATAATCAAAATTTAAAAAAAAATCACATCTAAAATGTCTTTCGAGGAAAATGTATTTTTGAAAAAAATATGCTTATATGATCCGGCTCTAACCCTAATCAATAATAAATAATAACAGCGTGTCCGCTAAACTGGGGAACTGGGGAAACCGGGAAATGACCGAGAAATTACAATGAATTTATATATTTACCTGGAATTTCACAAACTTTTAAAACAAAAATCTATCCGATCACTAGAAATGCCCAAAATGTCACATTACATGATATAATGCAATTTGAAATAAGTTCCATTTCAACTATTTTTTGAATGTTCAGTTGAATCGTTAGCTTTTTGAATTACGAAACAATTCATTTTACAATGCGCAATTCTAAAATCGTTTACTTTAAACAGTTCCGTTTAGGTCTTCACTTTCAAGCGCACATTTTGAATTACAAAAATGTTTTAATGCAATTTTAAACACTTAAGCAACTAACAATTAAAAGTGTTTGAGATTCAAAATTTTGGAGAAATAAACGTTTTCATCATACCTCAATCGAGAGTCGAATTTTCGATTATACATAGTAACTGTAGTTCAAGTATTAAAAATTGAACAATAATTGATTTTACAAATCGATTTTGAATCTGTTAAACCATGTTGATTTTCAAATAATTTTAAATCGTATTCAAATATTGTTTCAGTCTAAAATATTGTATTTTTAACCCATCAAATTTGAAAATATAAATTAGGAAAAAGATGAATTTTTGTATGCATAGCAATAATTTACTGTTCATTCAAAATGAGAAATTATGAATCAAATATTCAAAACTAAACAATTTGAAATTGAATTGTTTGAAATACAAAGACTTGCGTAGTATAAATTTCAGATTACAATTGTCATTGTTCTATCTAAAAAATGTTAAGTCGTTAGTGAACTTTTTGTATTTTTATGTTTAAATAAGAATTGAGCAATTATTAATGTTAAAAAAATCGAGTAAGTTTAAAAAATATTTATAAGTTTTGAAAAGGCTGAAAAATAATTTAAAGCTTGAAAAGCTTTTAAAAAATTCGAACAAAATGTAGATTTATGCAGATTTCGAACAAAAAATTTAGAAGCTTTTTAAGCACTTTGTAAGGTTTCAGCGGAATGAAAAAGTTTGATTAAGATTTCTACGAAAATGGATAATGACTTCTAATTTTTACAAATTAGTTTTAAGAGAATATATGAAAAAAATTCCAAAATTGTTGAAAAAGAATCTGGAATATTTTAAGGCAATTTTTTAATTTTGTATCATTTAAAAAATGTTTGGGAAAAATTCAAATAATTAAAAAAATATATATTCAGATGTTTAAAACAAATTTAAAATATAATTTAAAATTTGGAAAGATTAAAAAAAATTCTAATGTAGATTTTTCAAGATTCCGAAATAAAATTTTGAAGCCTTTTAAGAATTTTAAATATTTAAAAGGATTTAGAAACAAAAACAAATTTTGATGTATAAACAACAATTGAACAATTATTAAATTGTAATGACTTTATATTTTAAAATAATAACTTCTAATGTAACAAGTAAGATGTTTTAAACAAAAGAATAATTCTTCAATTTTTAATTTTCTAACTCAAAATTCCTTAAAACTGTATAATTTTGAAAGTTCACAAATTTACGAGTAGTATTAAAAATGATAGTGTAGATTCATGTTTTCAAATTTTATAAATTTACAATTTATAAAAGTTAAAAAGACTTCATCTTGCAGCTTGACGGCAATTAATTTTAAATTGTTCAATTGAAAAGTGTTAAAAGCTTCCATTTTTACGTGTAAATTATTGAGTGTTTGAATTAAAAAAATTTAAGCTTCAATTTTAAAAGTTTGAAATTCAAAAAAGTTCCAATTTGAGTGTTTTAATTTGCAGTTAGGTTTTTATACCTTCATATAAAACATTTTTTAACTTTCAGAGGTTGAATCTTTTAATTTTTATGGTCGAGAAAATTTTTTTTATTGAGAAAAAACAGGGAAATGAACGGGAATTTTTTTCCTCTATTAAAAGGGCTGCCATATACAGAAAGAAAGTCCTATATAAACAATAATAAACATCGTATGGGACTGTAATCCCTCCAAATGTTGTAATCTTGGCTCAATTTGTTTTCGAGTTATTATAAAAAAGTATTAGTGACACACACATGCCTACACATACATGCAAATATTTTTCAAAAACCTTATTTTCGGACTCCTGAGTTCAAATTATTATGTCAAAAAACGAAGTGCAGACTTTTTCATCGTTTCAAAGCATTTTTTACGCGGAGGCAATTAATTATTCTTGCATTGATATTAAAATAAATAATAAAATTTGTAAATAAGGAATTGAACAAATTTGAAGGCAATTTATGAAATGAATCAGTGTATTCGACAGTGCTGTCTCCTTACCCTTTCACACTTTCATAAATAATCCATTTTATCTCTTTCTTAACGAGACTTGCAGCATCAATCGAGAGCGAGTAGTTTTCGATTTGAGGAGAAAAATAATTTTTGATACAACATAAAAATTTCGAATAACAGTAATTTGAAATTTTCATAAATTTGTTGAAAAATATTTTCAATTCAGTATTTAAACACACAAATTCGTTTCTGTGATCTAAGAATAAGTATATAAGTATTATCAGTTTGTTTTAAGTTATACAAATATAATTTTCCTTAGATTCTTAAGGAAATTATAAATGATTTAAAAAAATTTCTACACTCTTTCTCTAAAGTTTAAGGAATCATTTGAAATGTTTTGAGATAAAAAGAAATAAAAGCATTTAAAAATTTTTCATTTTCTTGAAACATCTAATAATTCTTAAAAAGCTTTTTTTCCAAAAACTGCAAATCAAAAACCTACCATTTAAAAAAAAATTTGAAACCTTTACAAATTTTAAATTATTTTTGAATATTTTCAAAACTTCTAAACCTACTGAATAACTGTTACAATAACTCAATAAAAATCTACTACTCTTTTTCAATTTTTTATGAAATTATTTGAAATGTTTTAAAATCTTTTTCAATTTTCTCGTCATTTCAAGTTTTCCCAGGAATCCTGAAACATTTTTTTATTGTCTTGGAACCTTTGATCATTCTTAAAATGCTTCTTTTATCGAAGTCTTCAAAAATTTACTTTTAAAAAAAGTGTTTCGAAATCTTTTCCAGATTTAAATTATTTTCGAATCTGTCTGAAAATTCTAAGATTTGTAAATTGTCGTAAAATCTTTCAGATTCTTTAGCAACATATCTTAAAATCTTCGAACCATGAAGTTAATATTTTTAAATAAAACCTTGATCATTTTAAATTTCCCCAGAGATTACATTGTTCGTACTGAATTGGAAATTTTCTTCAGTTTTTGGTACTTATTAATTAGGGGTGGGTTTTCGACATTCGAGCGAGATGTTTTGCCACCAGCATTATTCGTGGGAGCAAAAAGAACAATTTTTCACGATGTTAAATACCTAAGATTGCATTAAGTTCTGGCTGTTTTTGTCGATTTTCCCAATTCGAAAAACGTTTATCAATAGGGATGGGTTTTAGGGGTTGGAGCGAGGTTTCTCAACATCACCCAATTTCGTCTGGTGTTGATTCCTAACTGTTAGACTTATTATTTTGTTGAATATATATTAACTTTATTAACCTTTTAGTCGACTTCACTGTCGCATCTACGGAAATCGCTTTAGGGTTCATTAATCATCCCCCAAATGAAAAATTTGGCTATATTTTTGCATGAAATGCATTCTGGCGACAGTTTTGGATAAGAATTCATTGCGGATTATTCGGAAATCTGTATCCGAAACAACCCGAACCAATCCGAATCAATCCGAACCAATCCGAAAAAAGTTCTACATTTCGTTCGATCCCAATCGGGTAAAAATTAATTCGACTCAATCCGAACTTCCAATGCGGACCAATCCGAACCAAATTTTCAATCGGAATCAATCCGAACTCGAATTGATATATACTGAATTTTCAATTCGAATGAATCCGAGTTCGGATTCATTCGAATTGAAAATTTGTTTCGGATTGCATGTTCGGATTGAGTTGGATAATTTTTAACCGAAACTTTCGCTAGGGTGGTTAGGGTACTTTTGAGGATGGGGACGTCAAAAAATCCCAAAATTGGTAACGTAGTTTATGGGTGGCCCATAACTGGAAAAAAATTTTTGTGTGACAAGCCAGACACCGCCAGACCTTCAAAAAATGTACCCAGGCGACACCAGGCCCCGCCACACAGTGGGACCAAACGCATATTTTTCGTTCAAAAAAGTCTACAGCCTTCAATTTTGCCCCGATTTACGATTTAAAAAAAATCAAATGCACTAAATTTCAAACAGCACCTTAGTCATCGATTTTTGAATTTTCATTTGTTTATTTATTATATGTTTACTCAAAGGACGAGAAAATCGAGATTTTGAACATCTATTATTTACTCTGCAACAACGGTTTGCATATAATGAAAATCAACGCAAGGGTACTTCCAGAATACAAATAATTGGATTATTGCATTTCTCAACTATTCTAAACAAATTAAATTAACAAATAGACAAATATCGTAATTTTGGTTGAAAAACATTTTTTCATAGCTGAAAAGGGTTTAAGTTATTGTGAGAGTGATTGTTAGTCAGAATATCCATAAATTATGAACAATTAGAATTGTTATAAACAATTTTTTGCAAGGATTGGGAATTTTTGGTTTTTCCAATTGCGGTTTTTATTTTATCATCAGAATTGATGCAGATATTCTTGAAAATAATATCTGGCCAATTATGTTTGTAAAAATAAAATTTTTGATTTTTCAAACAAACGAAATAAATAAATATAAAACTTTGGCACTTTGGCCTGGAAAATAATTTTGTGCACCAAAACTGTTTTAAGTGTTTGTGATAGAGATTTGCAGTCACTTGTTCTATGTAAAATTAACAATAAGCAATTGTTATTATTTATATTTATTATTTAATTTCAAATATCACGAAATTTTCATATATTTAAACAATATTGTAATTATGGTTGAAAACAAATTTTTCTTATCTGGAAATACTTTAAATTATGATGAGAGTGATCGTCAGTAACAATTCCTATAAAACATTAACAATTATAATATTTATAAACAATTTTTGTTTATTGTTTTCAACCAAAATTACAATATTTTTTAAATATCTGTAAAATTTCGTGATATTTGAAATTAAATAATAAAAATAAATAATAACAATTGCTTATTGTTAATTTTACATAGAAATAGTGACTGCAAATCTCTCACAACAATTTAAAGCAGTTTTGGTGCAAAAAATTATTTTCCAGGCTAAAGTGCCAAAGTTTTATATTTATTTATTTCATTTCTTTGAAAAATCAACAATTGTATTTTTTTAAATATAATTGGACACATCTTATTTTCAAGAATATCTGCATCAATTCTGATGATAAAACAAAAACCGCAATTGGAAAACCCACAAACTCCCAAGTTTTGCAAAAAAATGATTTATAACAATTCTAATTGTTAATAATTTATAGATATTCTGACTAAAAATCACTCTCACAATATCTTAAACCTTTCTCAGCTATGAAAAAATGGTTTTCAACCAAAATTACGATATTTGGCTAGTTGTTAATTTAATTTGTTTATAATAATTGAGACATACAATAATTAAATTCTTTGTATTCTGGTAGTACTCTTGCACTGATTTTCATTATCTGCAAACCGTTGTTGAAGAGTAAATAATAATTATGTGCAAAATCTCAATTTTCTCGTACTTTGAGTAAACATATAATAAATAAATAAGTGAACATTCAAAAATCTTTGACCAAAGTGCTCTTTGAAATTTAGTGCACTTTAATTTTGAAAAAAATCGTAAATCGGGTTAAAATTGAAGGCTATAGAATTTTTTGAACGAAAAATATGCGTTTGGTCCCACTGTGCGTCTGTCTGTCTGTCATAACGTTTTCCAAGGAGGAAAAGTGAGGTCAAATAAGGTAAGGGAAACTAGGGGAAGTGAGGGAAAAAGGCAGTAGGGAAAGTAGGAGAAGTGAGGGGAAATTAGGGGAGAAAAGTAGGGGAAGCAAAGGTAAATGAGGGTAGGGAAAGTTAGGGAAAGTAAGGGAAGGAAAGTAGAAGTTAGGGGAAACAAGAGGAGGGAATGAGCGAAAGTAAGGGAAAATGAGGGAAGCAGGTGTAGGGGAAGTGAGGGAAAGTGAAGGGAGGGAATGTATGGGAAGTGAGGGAAAATAAGGGAAGCGAAAACGGTTGAAGTAGGGGAAATGAGCGCGAGGGGAACTAAAGGAAGTAATGGGTAATTAAGAGAGGAAAAATAAGGTAATTAGGGAGGGGCAGTAGAAGAGGTTAGTTTAGGTAAGGGGAATTAAGGGAATTGATTGGAATGAAGGCAAGTAGAGAGAGGACGTGAGGGCCGAGGAAGGGAAGTAGGAGAGAACGAGTGTTAGCTGCGGAAGCGAGGAGAAGGAAAAGTAGAGGAGTGAGGGGAAATCAGGGTAGGGGTGGTAAGGGGAAATTAGGGGAGGAATACGTAGGTGAAGTGAGGTAAAATAAGGGAAGAAAAGTGGTTGAAATAGGAGAAATAAGGGGAGGGGTAGTAGTATAAGGAAGGAGAGAGGAACTAAGGGAAGTGATGCGTAATGAAGAGATCGATAGTACAAGAAATTAGGGAGGGGAAGTAGGAGCAGTGAATGTAAGTGAGGGGAATTAAGGAAAATGATTAGAAATGAGGGTACGTAGGGGACAGGAAGTGAGGGCTGAGGAAGGAAAGTAGGAAAGAACGAGTGTTAGCCGCGGAAGCGACGAGAGGAGGAAGTAGAGGAGTAGGGGGAAGTAGATGAGTAGGGGGGAATCAGGGGTGGGGAAGTGAGATGAAATTAGGAAAGCAATAGGTAGTTCAAGTAAGGTGAAATGAGGGAAGGGAAAGTAGAAGTACTGACAGGAAATGAGGGGAGGCGAAGTAGGAGGAATGATGGAAAATTTGGGAGGGGAAGTAGGGGAAATCGGGGGTGTAGAGGAATGAGAAAATATGCGAACAAAGAGTAGGGAACTAGGGAAAGTGATAGGTAATGATGTGAGGGAGACTAGGGGAAATGAGGCAAAATAGAAGAAGTGAGTCTAAATGAGGGGAACTGGGGGAAATTATTAGAAATGAGAGTCAGTAGGGGGGGGGGGAGTCAGGATTGGGAAAGAAAAGTAGAGAAATAGTAGCGTTAGCTGGAGAAACAAGGAGAAGGGGAAGTAGAGGAGTAAGGTGAAATGAGGGGAGGGGAAGTGAGGGAAAATTAGGGAAGAAATACGTAGCTGAAGTGAGGTGGAATGAGGGAAGGGAAAGTAGGGGCAGTGACAGGAAATGAGGGGAGGGTAAGTAGTAGAATTAAAGAGAAATGACGGGAGGGGAATCAGTTGTTGTAGGGGAAATGATGGAAAATTTTTTCATTTATGAAGAAAATAGCCAATGAATATTTGACATTGATTAAAACAAATGTCAACCCAATATTTTACCTCATATCTTTTTTTTAGTTTATACACGTATTTGTTCCAACTTTTAATATTTGTTGAAAAAATGCAACTATTTATGTGCAAATTAACCTTTATGTTAAAAATTTATATCATAATTGAAAATTCAACGTTTTCAAAAAGTTCCTTTTTTGGTTGAAAATTAATCTTTTTTGGTTGATAATTGAACTATTTTGTAGAAAATTCACCTACCTGGTTAAAGATTAACTTTTTTTCATTCAATATTTATCATTTCTTGTTTAAACTTCAAACCGTTTTTTAAAAAATCGGATTTTTTGGCTTGAAAATTAGACAATTTTGTCAAATCTTATTTGCACTTTTAACTCAAAAATCTTTCTTGGTTTGAATTTGGATTCCTTTGTTTAAGATTCGCCTTTATGGTATAAAAAAAAGGTTTGGTTTGCAAAATTTCTTTCTTTTAGGTTTTCTTCCTTAGCAATATTTATATTTTTCTGAATTTCCGTTTGTCATATTTTTCTTATGTGTGACAAACTATTTTTGGGTAAATATAATTCTTTTCTAGATAAAGGTACATCATTTTAGTTCAAAATTCAACGCTTTGGTTGAGAATGAACTTTTAACATTAAATTCAATTGCTAATGTTTTTTCAATTTTTAACATTTAAAAATTAAACTATTTGTAGAACATTAGTCCCTTTGGTTTGAAAATTCGACACTTCAATTACATTTTTTGTCTTTGTCGACTGAAAAAATGTTCATGCTCGAAACTCCAACCATTTGGTTGAAACTTAAACTAATTTCTTGAAAAATAAATTTTTTGATCGCAAATGCATCTCTTTGGTTGAAAATTTAACTATTATCTTGAAAATTGATGTATTTTTTGAAAATTAGTCTTCTTCTGATATGAAATTGAACTTGTTCGTTGAAAATAAATATTTTAAAGTTTAAGATTCAACTATATTGTGGAAAATTCTTTTTTTTTCTTGGCTTAAAAATGGAAAAATTTGTTTGCATTTTTTTTTCTGAAAAAGCTTGCTTGGTTGAAAATATGGTTTTTTTGTTGAAAATTTATATTGTTTTGTATGAATGTAATCCATTTTAGTTAAAAATGAGATTGCGTGATTGGAAATTATTGGATTTAATTTTAGAAGTCTAGTATTTTGTTGATCTTTGTTCCTAATTCAACTGTTTTTGATGTAGCTACTTCGCTGAGTCTTGAACTATTTTGTTGAACAAATTTCTTTGAAGGAAAGTTGATCTATTTTGTTCAAGTTTTTTTATTTTGTTGAAAACATTTTCTTAGGAAACCTGACCAAGATACTAAATAAGCTCAATTAAACGAAAAATCTTAATTGAAAAAAAATTTATATTTTTCGCAATTGCTATTTCTCATTAATGTCATGTGTTCCACTTTTTTGGTTGACAGTTAATTTTTAGTTGTTTAAAAGTATAATTTAATTTTTTTTTAGAATTTATGTTTTTTCATTCAAATTTTTAATACGTGGTTAGAAATATAATTATTTAGTTAAAAATTCGACAATTTTGTTCAGAAGTATTTTTGTTTTAAATTCAACTGCTTTGTTAAAAATTCGTCTTTTCAGGTGGAGAATATAACGAGTTGAAAATTTAACTATTTTTGTAGAAAATTCCACTATTTAGTTTAAAATGAACATTTATGATGAAAATTCTTCTGTTTGGTTTGAAAATTCATTTCTTTTGGTAAAAATTGCATATTTTTTGCTTGAAAATTCAACTCTTTGTTTGAAAGGTAATCTATTTTTGTTGAAAATTTTTATTTTTTGGTAGAAAATTAACGGTGTTGGTAAAAAATAAATCTTCTGGATTGAAAATTCATGTTTTTGTCCAAAAATACAACTACTTGGTAGAAAATTCACTTTTAACATTCATTGATTTCAACAGTTAATTTTTCAACTGTTGAAAGTTCAAATACTCAAAATAAAATTGTTGAATATGCATGACTCATTCGACAATTCTTTTTTTCTTGATTTGAAAATTCAATTTTTTTTTGGTAAGAATATAATTATGTAATTATATAAGTTTTTTGGTTATTTAAGGATACAATTTTTTTTAATTCAATCATTTTGTAAAAAATTGGCCTTTTCGGCTTCAAATAATTCCACAATTTGGTTAAAATTTATATCTTTTCTGACTGAAAAATCTTTTTTGCTTCAAAATTTAACTTTTTTGTTAAAAATTTGCATTTTTGATTTAAAAATTCATCTCTTTTTATAAAATTCGTGTTTCTGGGGTTAGTAGTTTGCATGGAAATGTTGATATTCAGTCCCTAATATCATCTACAGGCTGAAGCAAAACAAGCACGAAACTAATCCTCAAACTTGTCGCCTCCAATAAGTCAGCTATGGCTTCGTGTTTAACAGTAAGTTATCAAAACGTATAAAGCTGGACTGGAATATGCATTTTGATCCAATGAGAAAAGAAGAAAAAAAGGAAACCTCAAAATTCACTTCCTTCTTTGCTTCATAAGAAGAGGAAGAAAAAGAAAAAAGAATGGAAAGTAGAAAAAGAATAAGAATTGAAAGAAGAGGAAAAGAAGAAGAAAGAGAAGAAGACGAAGACAAGAGAGAAGAAAGAAGAGGAAAAAGAATAAAAAGAAGAGTTAAAAGAAAGAGGAGAAGAAGAAGAAGAGGAAAACGAAAAAGAAGAAAGAAGAGGAAAAAGAAAACGAAGAATCGAAAGAAGAAGAGTTAAAAGAAGGAGGAGAAAGAGAAGAAAGAGAAGAACGAAGAAGAAGAAAAAAGAAAAAAAGGTAAAGAAAAATTTAAATGTTGATTAAATCTAACTTTAATTCCTTGAATTTTAATATTCTGTTTAGTTGTCGACGAAATAAAAATTAGAATATCTGATATACGAGAAAATACAAATCTTTTCTTGAAAATTCGTCATTCTGGTTTGAAAATTACTCTATTTTGGTCAAAGAATCAATTTGAATTTTTAGTTGAAAAAGACACATTTTCAACCAAAAATGGAATTGAGTTAGATCAAAAAATTTTTTCATTAATTTTCAAGCAAAATAAAATCGATTTTGCAACAAAATAGTTAAATTTAATACCAAAGAGATGTATTTTCAAAATTGAAAAAAAAAATCTTAAAAAAATGTTGAATTTTAAAAGACAACCAGACAAACCTTTCACGAAATAGTTCCCTTTTCAAGCCGAAAATATTAATTTTCAAGAAAAACGTTAATTTTTAACCAAGTCATTTAATTTTCGACCAAATTGTTCAGTTGGTCAAAAAAGAAACGTAAAAGTTCATCTCTTTGGTTAAAAATGTTTTTTCTTGCCATTTTACCTTTTTTAGTATAACATTCAACTATTTGGTTAAAATTTCAAGAATTTGGTTGAAAATTCGTCTTTCTATAGGAGGTAAATCTTCTCGATTGGAAATTTATTTTTCTGGTGAAAAAATCAACTGTTTGGTTACAAATTTATTGTTTTTTATTGTTCAAAACTAAAAAATTTAGTTGGAAATTGATGTATTTTATTGAAAATTCACATTTTTGATAGAAAATTAATCTCTTTGGTAAAAATTTGATCTTTTTTAATAAAAAATAATTTTTTTTCATTAAGAATTCCAATATTTTGTTGACAAAATCGTTTTTTTTTTCGTTTTACAATTGATCTACTTGGGTAAAAGTCAAAATGCTTGATTAAAAAGCATTTATTTGAGTGAAAGGTTTATAATTTCGTTCGAAAATTCACTTTTCTTTTGAAAATTTATATTTTTAGGTAAAAAATCTAACGGTTTTGTAAAAAATTCATCTTTTGTTTTAAAGATTTATCTCTTTGATTGAAAATGGTACTGTTTTGTAGAAAATTGAACAATTTGCTTCAATTTTTTTCCTTTTCTTAACTGCAAAATCTTTCTGGTTTGAAAATTTAACCGCTTTGTAGAAAATTCGTCTTGTTGGCTTGAAAATTCCACAATTTTTTTCAAATTTCACTTTTTCCGTGACAACACAAATTTTTCTTAAGTGAAAATTGATCTTCTTGGCCTAAAAATTTATATTTTTTGTTTGAAAAAACAACGGTTCAACTGATAGTTATTTTGTATTTTGTCGCGAAATCAACTCTTTTATTAAAATTTTTTTTTCTGTTCTAAATATCAACTGTTTCATTTTTTATTCAGAATTAATCTTTTTTGGTTAAGGATTCAACTACATAGTTGGAGGTTGAACGATTTTGTTGAAAGTCAATTTCTTTCTACAAAATTCATCATCTTAATTGAAAATTAAAATATTTAGTGGAAAATTCAACTAGTTGGTTGAAAATGACATTTTTTAGTGAAATGTCATATTTTCGGAAAGGAAATTCAACTATTTGTACAAAAATTTATGTCTTAGAAATACAACAATTTAGTACACTTTTTTTCTTTTTTAAGTGAAAAATTCCTATTTTAGTTTTAAAAATTAATCTTTTTTGATAGACATTTCACCTTTTTTGGTTAAAAATGCAACTCTTTCGTGGAAAATAATTTTAATATGGTTGAGAAGAGAGAAGAGAGAAGAGAGAAGAGAGAAGAGAGAAGAGAGAAGAGAGAAAAGAGAAGAGAGAAGAGAGAATAATTCAACAAAAAATGTAACAGTTGATATTTTGGCAAGAAAAAAAAATTTTTTTCAATTAAAAACAGTTGTATTCAACCAAATGGACGAATTTTCAACAAGACAATATTCAAATTTACAAAGTACAACTCAGAACAAATCAAAATCTTAATTCTCCTCTAGATTTATTTATTTCTTCTTTTTCCTTCATTCTATTCTTCTTTTAGTTCTTCTTCTCCATGATCATTCTTATTGTGTTTTAATTCTTCTTTTAAAAAAAAAGAAAGAATGGAATTCGGAGGTTGTCTTTTTTTTTCTCCTCTGATTTTCAATTCAATTGTTTTTTTAATTTCATCAAAAATTGAAACGAAAAATAAATTTTCTGAATTTGTCCTGGCGTTGAAAAGTAAAGAGAGAAGGGTGGAGGGAAAAGGGAGAAGAGAGGAGAGAGAAAAGGGTAGAAAGACGAGTGAGTGCCTTGAGACGTTAATTACGAGAGACGGAAAGTTCGAACAAAGAACTAAACTTAGGTTTACGACAGTTAGTTGTAGTGGCTTTTGCAATCTTCGTTTTGCCCGCGACCAACTAGAAGACTGGATAGGCTAGAGAGTTATGGAGAGGCGAATCGCCCTCCTGTCGACTATAAACCTAATGTCTTCTTTCACCATTCGACTTTGTATCTACTCGCCTGCGCCTGTCGGATTCTCTCATTATTTTATGTCCTCCTTCCTCCTTCCTCCTTTCTCCTTTCTCCCTTCTCCCTTCTCCCTTCTCCCTTCTCCCTTCTCCCTTCTCCCTTCTCCCTAAAAATGGAGGTACAAGAGAAGTGAAAGAAAAAGGAAACGGAAGTCGCTTAAACTAGAAGCGTAAAGATTTGTAAGTGATGGATATATGATAGCATAAGTAGATTAAGATGCGTATGCCTTATCGCTCTCTCTCTCTCTCTCTCTCTCTCTCTCTCTCGCACTCTCGCTTTCGATCACTCGCACACTCGATTGCTAATACGACCCAAATAGCGCTATGGTCAAAAATAGAAATAAGGTTCAAGATATAAGATTTTATGTAAATAGGTGTGAATAAACGTAAATAGTAAGGATAAGATTTAGAAAATATGTAGACAGAAGTATTGTAAGAAATGGAAGTCATGTTAACCCTTAGGGGACACATTATGAATAAAGAAGATTTGAGCGGCAGATGGTGCCAACTGCTGGAATGCCTTTCAGTTATGTCTAAAAATACTTTTTTTTCAACACATTTAATTATTATTATAAATTTTAGAATAAAAATGAAATGCAATTATTGTCACGATATCAAAACATTCGGATTATAAAGTAATTTTCGAATCCACATTCCCAGCTCATTTTATATAACTGGCTTCATAATTCAAAGACTAGAAGATACTAGAACATTGCGTGGATTATGCGTGTACACTTTCTTTAAAAAAACGCGAATCATTTTCCAAAATTTGTTATAGGTTTCACAGAAAACCTTATATATGATTTGAGAACGTTGTATATGATTTACATAAATTTATTTAATTGAAGCTTAGGCAAAGATATCGTTGAATCAACAATAATACTTTTATTGTAAATCTATTTTCATAGTATATGCCAAAAGATTCTTGCTCAAAGATTTTCTATTCTACGTCGTATTATATTTTTTATAGAACAAATTATGCCAGATAACATACTATTTCATCACCTACACGCAGTTTGAATAAAGATTCCAGAAAAATAGACTTTTGTTGATCCAACGTTATCTCTGCCGAGGCTTCAATTATAGCGACTATTTGAATTTGATTTAAATTTTCTATAAGATTAAATATATATAGTAATGTCATTTTTACAATAAATAAAAAAAAAACATTTTTCTATATTTATATTGCATTATTTAGATTTAAATAATTATTTTTGAAAACCAAGAATTACACAAATGGTTAATTTTTACTTATTCTATTGAAAATTGGAGCTTCTCTTTACAGCATCATCATGTAATATGAAAAAAAATTCACTTAGAAACTCGACACATGAGAGGTTTTGTACATTTTTCAAGATAAATACATCTTACAAAAAAAATCGGAAAAATCTGCAATTTACAGGGTATTTAAACTAGTTATTAGGAAAATCATCCTGTAGATTTCACGTTGGTTCTCAGTTTTTTTCTGGATTAAATTTTTGAGATTTCTGCTATTCGTGAATAGTGACTGAAACTTATTTTTTGGTTAGAAATTTAACCAATTAGTTGAAAGTGAAACTAATTCATCTCTTTGGTTGAACATTAATTTCTTTGTTTGAAAATTAAACAGTGAGGTTAAAAATTCCTTTTGGAACTTAAATATGTGGTTGAAAATTCCTGCATTTTGTTAAAAATTAATCTTTTGGATAAGAATTGATCTTTTTGGCAGAAAATCTATTTATTTAGCTGACAATTAGTTTTTTGATTTTAAAATAAATCGTTTCAGCTGATAATTTAACTATTTCACTTTTTGGCAAAAATTTATCCTTTTTTATTGAAATTTAGTTACCTTGGCTGACAATTCATCCATTTTGTGAAAAAAATTTCTAGTTGAGAATTGAAATCGGACGACTGAAAAATCCTAAAAAATAAAATTTCCGTATCATAAAATATCCGAACTGGAAAGTTCCCGAATTGTAAAATTTACGACTTTGAACAATTACATTTTTTTTATAAATATATTTCATTGATCAAAAATACAATAATGAAATATTATTATAAAGCATTATTATCAATGTTTAAAGTTTCGAAAATTATTATACGAATTTAAAATAACAATAATTGAAAATAATATGTTTATGGCTGAAGTTTTTTACATTCTCATCATAGAAGGTATTAGATTTGTGTAAAATTTGACCCCGCACCCCCCGTTTTTGTCAAATGTTCACGTTGTGAGACCTTCTGAACCCAAAAAGCATGTTTTGGCGATTATGTCTGTCTGTCTGTCTGTATCTATCAATGTATTTATGTATGTGGGTCTGTGTGTAGATCAAGTACGTTAGCCAGCCACTTTGGATACAAATTCAAAAAGTGAGCGCTTTTTCAAAAATTTTTAGACCACTTTTTTCAAATTAAAAAATTCTATGTACGAATGTTTGTAGTACTTAAAAATACAAACAATTTATCCTAATGACTTTTTCCGATAAAACAAAAATTACTGGACTAATAGCATTAACAAAATTCCAAGAAACAAGCGAAAATGAACATTTTAAGCTAAACAACGCATGATATGGAAAAAATTCAAAAAAAGAAAAATGTATCTTTTTGAACACATTACAATATTTCTATGAGACTTTTTTCGATCCTCTTGAAAAATCGAAAATTCAAATTTTTATCGCAAAAAAAATAACCAAAAATCAAAAAATCCATTTTGCGGTCAAACTATACAAGATACATAAAAATATGAATTGACAAAAATTGTGCACTCAAAAAAGATCTACAAAATTGTTATTAATCACTTTTTGATGGGACGCGTAGATTTTGTTTCATTTGTAATAAAATGATTTAAGAATATAATAAATTAAATTTTTTGACAAACGACACAAACAACGAAAAAAATTGATAGACAAAAGTTTTTCATTCAGAAAGAGTTACAAACTTTTTATTAAACATTTTTTGATAAGATGCGTAATTTTTGTTTTAGTCATGAAAAATAATATTAACAACAACAAGAAAATGTTTGGAAAAACGACACAAGGTACGAAAAAAGATAAATAGACAAAAGTTGATGATACAATGTAGAAAGTTTCGCATTTTGGACAAAATTGAGTGGGAAGCCTAATGTACGTGATGAGAATATATTCGTTAAGGCCGAAGGAGCTTCAACAAAAGAGAATTCACAATCACCAAATTACAGTTGTCGATGATTTAAACTTTAATTTTAAAAGGTTTGTGCACAAATGTGGGGAGAGTACAAAAAACGAGCGCGTAGCGCAAGGTAAATGCAATATCGAGCGCGAAGCGCGAGATAAATATATTATCGAGCGCGAAGCTAATCTAATTTTCGATTAGGAAAAAAAATTACCAATATATTTCGAGTTTGAAAAATGTTACTAGGTGCGTAGAAAATTTAAGGAGATTTCTTTTTATCCTTCGATGCGCACGGTTTTTGAAATTTCTTAGCTGATAAAAAATGAATTAATGCAAAAAAAAAGTTTAAACAAAAAACAGTATTAGTTTTCGCGAAAATGGAGAAGATTTTTTTCGCTGGAAGCACACCGTTTGGATTAAAAGGAACTTTGGATGATAATCAAAAATTCAATATTAAACTTTTATTGAAAGTGCGAATTTACTTCATGCTCGAAAGCTGATCAGCCTTTGTCAGATGTTCAGCTTGATGCGACTGCGCATGTGCACATGGGTTTTAGTGAAAAATCCACAGTTAGACCCTTATGATATGCTAACGAAATAAAACATTACAACATGAAATTGTAAAAATTCTTTCGTCAGAATGTGTATTAGAATTTTTTTGATTTTTTGAGCCGATAATCTCATTTTCGAGATTTTTGATTGAGCCCTTATATATCATATATGCTATAATATATACATCTCTAATGTACTAGGATTAGTACAAGGGACCGTGTTTTCGAGTTGAGCTGAAAATTTTCTTATATCAATGTATGGTTTCATAAAAAAAAAAGTTGTTATAAGAAATTTTTGTAATTAAAGGTTAAGATACAAGTGAAAGCGAAAACAGTGATTTTCACTTATTCACAGCTAACTTCACTGCATCGCAGTTCAAGAATACAAGATAGCTTTTTTAAATACATGAAAATTTCACGATATTTGAATTTAAATAATAACAATAAATAATTACAATTATTTATTGTTAATTTTACATAGAAATAGTGCCTACAAATCTCCCTCACAAAAATTCAAATCAATTTTATTGCAAAAAAAAATATTTTCCAGCTCAAAGTGCCAAAGTTTTATATTTACTTATTTCATTTGTTTATAAAATCTACAATTCTTTTATTTTAACAAATACAATTAAGCCTATTTTATTTTTAAGAATATCTGCATCGATTCAGATGATGAAGGAAAATCCGTAATTGAAAAACGACAAATTACAAAATTTCCCAAAAAAAATATTTATACAAATTTTAATTGGTAATGTTTTATAGAAATTGTTACTGAGAATCACTCTCACAATAATTTACAGTATTTTCAGATAAGAACAAATTTTTTTCAACAAAAATTACAATATTTTTTAAATACATGAAAATTTCGTGATATGTGAAATTAAATAATAACGGCAAATAATGATTATTTTTTGTTGATTTTACATAGAAATGGTAACTCCAGATCTCTCTCACCAAAATTTAAAGCAGTTTTAGTGCAAAAAAATTCTTTTTCAGGCCAAAGGAAGTATAATTAACAACTATAATTAAGATATTATTTTGGAGAATATCTACATCAATTCGGATGATAAAGGGAAAACTGCAATTGAAACAACCACAAATTGCAAATTTTTGCAACAAATTGTTTATAACAATTATAATTGTTGGTATTTTATGAAAATTGTTGGTATTTTATGAAAATTGTGACTAATAATCACTCTCACAATAATTTAAAGCATTTTTATCCGAGAATAAATTTTTTTAGGCAAAAATTACAATATTTGGCTATTTGTTAATTTAATTTATTCATAATAATTAAAAAATACAATAATCAAATTATTTGTATTCTGGGAGTACTTTTTCGTTGACTTAAGATGCTTTCCATTATATGCAAATTGATGTTAAAGAGTAAATAATTATTTTGTGAACAATTTCGATTTTATTTTACTTAGAGTAAACATTTAATAAATAAAAAGGCAGAAATATTTGACGAAGGTGCTCTTTGAAATTTAGCGAACTTTAATTTAAAGAAGAATAATGACAAATATGGGCAAAATTGTAAGCTGTACACTGTTTGGAACGAAAAAATGGGTGTCCTCCCACTGCGCGCCTTAAGATGAGCGGTCATCTTGGGCCTATTTATGGTTGTATTTAAGTGGCTTAGTCCTATTTATTCTAGCCAACGACCCAGATGGATAAAGTTCCCGTACGAGCTTTTGATGGCTAAGCTGCGGGGGTAAGAACGGAAGCCACATTTAGGAGCTTGAAATAGAAAAATAACTTTTTTCAATTTTGAATTGAGGGACTTCAAAGTTACAGAATCAGAATCTGCGAATCTACATGATTAGAAATATATAAAATTTTCCTTGCTGAATTCAAAATACATTATGTTCTGTAAGTATCTCGCAAACCATACGAGATGCGTAAAAACAGATAGCATTTTTAGATTCATCATCAGGGCATTACTGTACATTATATGAATATATAAATAAAGAAGCTATCACAAATAAATATATGCATGTAAATAAATAAATAACAATTTTCATTCTAAAAAGGGATTAGTTTGATGAAAACTTTGTGTCTCTAGAGACGAAATCATTCAAATAGAGACTGTTAATTCACTGAAATTTGTATGACCCGGCCTGACATTTCGCCTGAGATATGCTAGAGATTTCCTTCCGGTAGGGTAACGCTAATTGCAGGTTACCATTTCCTTGCAACGAAGAATAACCTTGGTAGTGTGAATGGTACCATTACGCAAGGTATCTTTTCCCTCAGACTTGGAGTACGAAACCTCACTTGCTGTCAGTTGTTTTTCCAGTTTTTCGGGGTAAACAATAGACGGTAGTTTCGTACTCGAAGTCCGAGCGAGATGGAACCCCGTCTTGAAACTAGCTGCAACAAATCTCCTCAGACAAATCCTATTTCTGTTGTGGAACCTCCAATGTGGTATACAATTCCAAACATAAGTCCAATTGAAGCAATATTATTATCCAAGGTCTAAGTGTTGCAAGGTTTCCGGAGTGATGTCAAAGAAAAGGCCATTCGGAAACTAACCAAAAAGAAAGGGCGCAAAATATAATTCGAAGATGTGCGAAACGTGGCACGTGTCATCAGTTTAAGACCAAGAACGAACATTATCCACTTTTCATTTAATGGTAAGAGGTCAGTCCCTCAAAATCAAAAAAAAAAATCGACATTCACTACTTATTTGATGCTCGTTGTGTTAAAGTATGTATACGAAACATCCAAAATAAATTTTAGAGCGGATTTTGGAGCCGCGAAAACGAAAATTCGTTTGTAACCAGCGGACAAACAGAAACATTGGACATTTTCATTAATATTCGGTTTTCATTGGGGTTTTTTGGTTGATATAGAGCAAAAAAGTATCAAAATGAAGAAAATAACAATTATTTCTGTTTCCGCTCCGTATTCCGGACGCTATCATGTAACCCGTTCTACTACTTCGGCGGCGAGAAATTCCAGTGCGCCATGATTTACTCCGCCATTTTAAAATATTTTGGTGTCCTTTTTTTAGTTGATCAAAAGTTAATTAAAGTTATAAGCAGGTTTTCCAATTTCCTCGTGTGCTGAACGGCTAACAACGTCCTGGCCGGGGATGGCCCAGGTTTGGAAAACCCAGCTATATAAAATGGCTGCCACATGCTTTCAGCTGCGACATAAATCACCGGAGTAAACCGATTTCGTGAGTCACACTCTTTCGACCCACGAAGCTCGTTATTTATCTTTTTCCAGGCGCCAGATAAGTTTCCCTATCCGAGCCCGGCTGGTTCCGGTCCTGTCGCAATTGCTAGGTTAACTAGCTCACGTGTAATGTCGTGTGCTCACGCCTACGGTTCCTCTGAGGAACGCCCGCCTCAACTGTCTGTCTTCGGGCTTTGATTCGAACGTGCCTCACTTCCAAGTATCGAAGGAGTCTTAGTCGGCACTATTCATAACCCTTTCTCACGCACACGCGGTCTCGGAAGTCACACCGCGCGGGGTCGAAAGTGGAAGTTAAAGCACTACGGAACTTAATGATGGGGTTACCTACCTTGTAGCCACCATGCATATTCCTCCTTGTTTCTATCCATTACGGTTTTTTCCTCTCTTAAAAATGTCTGTTTATCCGTATTTGCCGTCCCTTTGATATTTTCCGGTCTCCCCGGGTGTACCGCTGCCAAGCCAAAAAACACAAGTGACAGGTCCCGCGTTCTTCTCCACTTCCTCGAACATGAACGTTTACTGGATTCTAGCAGGGTGGGGTCGTCCAGTCGTGCCGTGGTACAGGGTTGATCGACAGCGAAACATGGCTGCTAGTTGTGGCACCCCCCACTTGGTCGATGAAGCATGACCGTCTGGCAATGGTGTTGCCATAGTCTAGACTTATTTTCTTGGCTGGACGGTAAGAGTGTTCTTATTATCTTTTTACGAGCCGTCCTTTCCTCGCGTTCGGAGGTTAGGTACGGCTTCTGCGAAACCCCTGAAACTTGTTTCCACATCTTTCTGAGTTTTCTCGGAAACTTCATTACAAAGTACACCAGAAAAAATGATTTTCTATGCTGTTTTTTTATATTAAAAAAAAATTCTTCAAAAGCACCTTTTTTCGGTTTCTAGAGGGACTGACTCCCTTAATCAACAGATGAAATGAATGAAATACTTAATCCTGCGAGTGCTTTTTACATCAAATGATCCCGCTCCCCGTAGGAGATCGCCAGACAGTTCAGCCACCGCATATTGTTTATCCACTTTTACTCATTTTTACTCAACCTTATCAACAGGTGAAATGACTGACGTACTCAATCATGAGAGTGCTTTTACAACAAATGCTCTTGCTTCCCGCAGAAGATCGCCAGACATTTCCGCCACTGCATATTGTTTATCCACTTTTCACTCAATCTTAATCAAGAGATGAAATGACTGGCGTACTCAATCCTGCCAGTGCTTTTTACATAAAATTCTCTTGCTTCCCGCGAAAGATCGCCAGACATTTACGCCACCGCATATTGTTGATCTACTTTTCACTCATTTCCCCTCAATCTTAACCAACAGATGAAATTAACGACGTACTCAATCCTGCGAGAGCTTTTTGCAAACAACGCTCTTGCTCCCCGAATAAGATCGCTAGACTGCCGCCACTGCATATTGTTTATCCACTTTTCACTCATTTTCATTCAATCCTAATCCACAGAAGCAATGACTGACCTACTAAATCCTGCGAGTACATTTAACAACAAATGTTCTCGTTCCCCGTAGGAGATCGTCAGACACTTTTACCGTTCCATATTTTTTACCTAGTTTTCACTGATTTCCACTAAAGCCGGATCTCTACCATGATTTAAATGTTTTGAATGGAAGTGGTTTTAAACTGTATTTCTAAATAACAATACGTCTGCTGGAAAATAAGGATGAGAGTTGAAAAGATATGCTGAGAATTATGTTGATACAGGGATAAAAATAGATATACATAAATAGGCTAAAGATAACCTATGTTGACCGAGTTACATAAAAAAAGATTGCAAAAATAAGGCGACTATATTTCGTCTGGAGGATATACGTAAAAAGGACATAGATGTGAAAAGACAATGTCGAGCGCGATCGATCTCTCTGCTGATAATGAGGGAAATTATTTCTTTCCAGCTCAACTTCTTGAAAGAGTCCAGCGTAAATTGGATAATGTTCCAATTGCTGCAGGACATCTTTTTCAAACCGAGCGTTTATAATGTTTTCCTGGATGATTTGCTCTTCATCTTCCAAACTGAATCCACCCTCGAACTCCTCATCTTCACCCATACCCTCGTCAGCGTCAATTTCATTAATAAGCTCCCACGGATTCCCTAGATTGGCAACATCTTCTTGCATAAGAAGTTATTATTGATAGATACAAACAAACGTTTAAAAAGAGCTGAAGGACTGTGAAAGCTTCTGGCATTGTATTTGTATTATGCCTAATAGCACTTTTTACAGCACAAATTACTTAGCACACTTTACCAAAAACGGTTGCATTTTCAACCAAACAGTTGAATTTTACAACAACCACGGGAATAATGATCAACTATACACTTGCATTTTGAATCAAATAGTTTAAATTTCAAGACGAAGGGATGCATTTTTAACAAAATAGTTGAACTCGCAACCAAACGGTCATATTTTTATATAAAAAAGGGTTACACTTTACCAAAATCAGTTGCATTTTCTAGCAAACAGTTAAATTTTCAACAACCACAAAATTATCAACCAAACAGTTGCATTTTGAATCAAATAGTAAAACTTTCAAACAAAAGGGATGAATTTTCAACAAAATATTTAAATTTTTATCCAAATACTTGAATTTTCAACCTACCGAGATAAAATTTCAACCAAATAGTCAAATTTTGAAATAAAAAAATAAACTTTAACCAAAAACGATTGCAGTTTTAACCAAACAGTTGAATTTTCAACAACTACAGAAATAATTATCAACCAAACAGTTGCATTTTCAACAACCACAAAATTAATCACCAATAAAATGGAATTGAATAAAAACATATCCTAATATCATCCAAAATGTTCATTTAACAAAAAAGTTTAATTTTTAACCGAAAAGATAAATGTTTGGCAATAAATACTAGAGATGGATATTTACTGTATATTTCAAACACTTACCGTATTTTTTACTAAATTTAGCTTTTGATAAACTATACGTTCTCTTTCTCTTATTTGTGCATGGCCTTGGATATCGATGTGGTTCTTAACCAAGTGTCTTGCTTTTAGTTTACCTTCCTTCTTTGAAACTATTTTCCTCCTTAGAAAATCCTATAGTTGCTGGTCCTGTTTACTCGATAATTATAATATACCGCCACAGTTTCCCCCGTAGTTGCCTAAGTACCGAGTGGATGGACCTGGCCGTCCGTACCCGGCATCCGAATCTCCTTAAAACGCGCAGAAAATACCAAATCAAATTCGGAATGCGCATCTAGACCTAAAACAAACTCTATATCCAAGTTTGTGGCTACCCTGACTTCGAATTTCTTAGTAATCCCATCGATAGTCAGGGGTAACTCAACCACAGCAAGTATCTTATCTCTTGAACCGTTTGCTAAAATCATAAAAGATCTGCGAGAGCTACCTAAATATATACCTAGGTAGTCCAGAATCTTTGGGACTAAATCCTTTCCAATAAGTGTCCTAGTGGAAGCGGGGTTATACAAAGCATCGATTAAGAACGAGTCAATTGTATCCTCAAGGTGCACTCTACCACCTATCACTCGGAATTTTTTCGATTCCGGAATTTTACAATGTCAAGAATTTTATTTTTTGCGATTTTCCAGTCGTCTCATTTAAATATACTATTTTTTATTAAAAATTTGTTTTTTCGTTGAAAGTTCATATATTTTGTTGGTAATTTGTGTTTTTTGATAGAAAATTCAACTTTTGAGTTTAAAATTCAAGTGTTTGTTAAAAAATTAATTTTTGTGATTGAAGATTTATCATTTCAGTTCTACTAACTGAACATTTAAGTATTCCATGTTTGGTTGAAAATGTATTTTGTCTTTTGTGATATAGTATTAATCTTCTTGGTGTCTGATTCTTCTTTTTGGTTAATATCTTAACTATTTGGTTGACAATTCCTTTCCAACATGAAGTAGTAAAAATTTCTTTCTTTATAGAAATTGAATTTGTTTGTTGTTGAAAATTCATCTGTTTGGTGGGAAACTTTTTTTCTAATCGAGAATTGAAATATTCTATTTTTTGTTGAAAATTATTTTTTTTTAGTTGAAAATTCATCTATTTGGTTGAAAATTTGTCCTTTTTTGTTACAAAATTTATTTTTTGCGTTGCAAACTTATCTGTTTGGTTAGTAGTTCATTTTATAAAATGTAGCTGTTCCATTTTTTCTAGTAAATTTATCTCTGCTAGTTGGTGATTGACTTATTTTCTTGTAGGATTCAACTAATTTTTAAAAATTCGCATTTTGTGGTTTAATTTACTGTATTTCATTGAAAATTAAAATATTTTTTCGTGGAAATATCAACTATTACACTTTTTGTGCACAATTAATTTTTTTATTCAAGATGAATCACTTTGATTTAAAATTATTTGTTTAAACTGAAAATGTAGTTCTTCTTTTTGTGGTTCACAATTTATCTTTTTGAGTTTAAAACTCAACTTTTTGGTTGAAAATTCATGTATCTTACGTGATTTTTGGATGTGATGTAAGCCCCTTTTTGTTATGGCGAGTAGAGGGGGCGAATCATCAACGAAGGAAGAGAGAGAGAGAGGTGCAGGTTAAGCTCTGCTCGTGAGTTTGCCTGCAGGCCGTGGGCCTGGCGGGATTGCCCGGACTGGAAGCGACTGGTTGTTCACACGGAGCAAGGCGTCAAGTCTATCCATAGACTTCTTCTCGTACTTCCCAATACTCGGCTGGGACTGGTAAATAGTCACCGCTCCTCGGGAAGAGAGGAAGTACAGGTATGCTCGCAGACCGTCCATGAGCGACGGCCTGAGTCTAGGCGGGCGCTAGACGGGCGCGGAGTGGGCAGCCGAGAAAGGCGCGTAGGTCGAGCGTCAATGCGATGTAAACAGGGGTCTCGGTTCCGTGTGCGGAGTCGTGGTAGGTGAAACTCGTCCCTCTAGGTGTTGGTCGACTGCGGTCCGTCCGGTTAGCGATGGCCAGAACCCGAGATTCCGGCGAGGAGGGTCTGTCGTTAGTCTAGATCGTTTTGAGGGAGGTGAGATAAGGAATTCATCCTCGAAGAGTACGAGGACATCGTCAGGTTCAGAAGGGGAGGGTTTTTTGGGAGCTGGAGTTAAAGGAATGGTGTGTCGGTACCATTTGCCGGGTGTGGGTGGCAAAGGACCAGTAGGGGTTTTAGGAAGGACGTAATCCAGGTGTCTGTCTTCGCGGGCCGTAGCAGGTCGACGTCAAGGCTCCGGGAGCTCTGTGGGAGCCTTCCCAGAAGTCGACGGGACGGTACGACGGAAGGCGAAGGGTTCCAAATCATCGTATTGTCCGGAGAAATTCAGGCGGCCCGACGGCAAGCAAATAGACGAGGAAGGACTCGGAGGAAACAGACTCGTGAGCGAGGAGAGAGCGTTTGAGAGGTGCTCATGAGTAGGATGGGATGAGCGAAGCTGGTTGAGGAAGCAGAAGGCGCGGGAGCGATATGCGGAGGAAGATTTTCAGGAGCAGCTTGAGGAGGCTGGGTTTGAAGGAAACGGCGAAGCCGGTTGGCTTGATTGGGATGGGAGCGCTTGCGTCGGCGTCTTCCAGGCATACGGAAGGGTGCAAGTTGCCTGAAGGAGAGAAAAAAGGAGAGAGAACGAAAATTAGAATAGAGGGTACCGGGGCCCGAGGGCACCACAGCACAGGAACGGAAAAATGTGTAAGAGAGAGAGTGAAGAAGAAGAGAGAGAAGAAAATAAAGAGAGGGTACCGGGGCCCGAGGGCACCACAGCACAGGAGTTGAACACGTGAGAGTGAGAGAGAAGGAGCGTGGGATGAAGAGATGTTTGAGAGAAACGAAGTCAGGAAGGATTTGTCTGGTATCCGGTTTAATTCTTTGATCTTTGTACAAAGAGGAGATTCTTTAATAGTCGCGGGGCCCAAGGCACCACACGACCCAGTTACTCCGAATCGTTAGACAAAATGCAAGTGCCGAGTTATGCTCGAGCCCGGTGATTGGCCGAGACTCCCGAAACTGGAGTCGCAACTGAGCGGTGGGGACACCGTACTCTGTGCTTCCTTCCGTCAGGCCCGCACGACTCGCGCCATTTACAATAATTTTACAAGTTTTATAATTAAATCAAAAATAGGATCGATAATTACTATTTCCTATGATAATATAGATTCCTATTTAAAGAAATCGAAAATACTTAAAATTAATATTTTTAAACAATATTTGGCGAAAAGAGTCTTACGATCCTAAGGCTTACTTCTACGTTGACAGAATCCGGATATTTTGAGTTGAAGAGAAAAACCGAAAGTAATATTATCTGTTAATATTCAATGCGGCAAAATGGTATATACTGATTCTAACTCTAAATTATATGTCCAAGAAAAATCACTTTCAGAGAATGTATTTTAAATGTATTTTTAAAAGTATTTGATAACGTAAGGGCAACGCCGCTCGCGTTGAGCTACCCTGTGTTTACGTGCGCGTTGGGGTGAGAGAGAAAAAGAAGGCCGCGTTACTGGCATACGTGACCACCTGGGCCTTCTCTCGTTTTCGGCACGACGTTAGCACGTGATCGGAAAGTCCCGCCGACCAGCTGCCGGGTGCGTCACTTGAGAGAACGTGACTATGACATTAGAGTTGTCGGCTATTAGCCGATTGCGGGGTCTTTATCTCCCGTGCTTGCTGTGACTCACTCAATGGGAGAAAGCAAGCTCGTTTTGTCAACACGAATGTTAACGATTAAGGTGAAAAATTTCCCACTTAGGTTTGGCCAGGAAAACTTGAGTCGGAAAATTACGTGATTAAATCGTTTAGTCAGCGGTTCTCAAATTATTTTAGGACCACTGGCCTATAACAGATGACCTCTTATAAAATTCGGTATGACTGTTTTCACTAGAACTGTTCAAAGTATATTTAGAAACAAATGTTTTTTTTTGCATGAATATTATTGTTCTCTTAGGTATAAGTTTGTTTTCGTCCGACCCCCCTTGAAAACGCGCCATTGCATGCACGTAAAGCAGGCGTAATGTGGCCGTTTCCAGCCCAGTGACGTTCGCACATGCGCACTCCACCGCCGGGCCAACATGAAACTTCGTTTATGTCACAAACAAATTTAAGAAACTAAGGTAAATGCACTGGTAATCGTCACTGCATTAGTTATCGTCAGATTGCCCAATATTTTTTCTTTAACAAGAGTCGTTCTAGCCGCGTATGATAAAAAATGTGATTTTAGGTAAGGTTAAATATCCTTTTATTAAATTAGTTTAATTTTTGTAGTATTAATACTTGGTTGCGTACCTGACGATAACTAACGCATTTGTATAATCTTTAATCGTGAATAAAAATTGACTCCAATCAAATATCATCTGAAGTGATCAAAATTGAGTTTTTATATATCTGCTTTAATCGGTTAAGCCCTTTGTGAAAATAAGAATTGTGTTTTGAATACAATTATAAGCATTTTTAATTTCCAATTTGGCTTAAGGTGACGATTACTAGTGCATTTACCTTAGGTCAACCAGCGTCTATATAGGAATTAAACAAAAAAAGACCCTTAACCAGAGTCTGAACAAGGCCTGTCGAGGAATTCATTTTAAAGGAAAGTAATTAACCCAAGCAGCACCTGACAGAACCCGTCTATGAATTTTGACAAAAAATAGTCCAACAAGCACACACCCTAATGGAAATATTAACAAAAAAACTAACCCGAAGAGTGCCCGAATAGCACGCGTCTAAGATTTTGCCCAAAAATAGGCCAGCAAGCACGTATCTAGGAATTTTACAAAAAAAAAAGGCCAACCAGCACCTGACCAGAACTCGTCTAGGAATTTTTACAAACAATAGCTTGACAAGCACCCTTCTGTGAATGTTGACAATAACAAAAAGACGAAAGTACGCCCGAATAGCACCCATTTAGGATTTTACCCAAAAACAGGCGAACGAGCGCCTATATAGGAAATAAACAGCACCTATCGAGAAATTTTATTTAAAAAAAAGTAAATAACTCAAGCAGCACCTAATCAGAACCCATCTAGAAATTAAAAAAAAAATGGTCCAACTTCTGGAAATGTTAAAACAAAAACAAAGAGCGTCTTCATAACACCCGTCTAGGATTTCACTCAAAAACAATCCCAGCAAGCACCTATCTAAGAATTCTACCACAAAAATAATTCAAAAAGCACCTGTCTAGGAATTTTACCAAAAAAAGCCCAGCCAGCAACTGACAACAACCAGTGTAGGAATTTTAACAAAAATATCGCTCAAAAGCACCCTTCTGGGAATATTGACCAGAAAACTAGCCCAAAGAGCGTCCGAATAGCACCGGTCTAGGATTTTACCAAAAAATAGATCAGCAAGCATCTATATAGGAATTCTACCAAAAAAATAGTTCGACCAACACATATCTAGGAATTTTACAAAAGAAAGCCCAGCCAGCAACTGACCAAACCCCGTTTAAAAATTTTAGGAGGAAATATACCGCAAAAGCACCCTTCTATGAATTTTGCCAAATAATAAGACAAAGAGCGTTCGAATAGTACCTAGTTTAGGATTTTACACAAAAATAGGACATACAACCCCTTGATAGGAGTTATACAGAAAAATCTTCCAACCAGCGCCTGATTAGCACCTTTTGAGGAATTTTGTTTGAAAAAAAAAATAATCCAAGCAGTACCTGATCAGAACCGGTCTTGAAATTTTAACATAAAAATAACCTAACCAGAGCCAAATCAGCACCCGTCTAGGTATTTTACTAAAGAAAAGTCCAACAAGTCCCCGTATAGAACTCGTCTATGAATTTTACGCCCCAAAAAACCACCAGCACCCGACCAGAACCTGTCTAGTAATTTCGACAAAAAATAGCTCGACAAGCACTCTTCTGGGAATTTGAACCAAAAACAATAGACCAACCACCACCTATCTAGGAATTTTCACAACAATATAAATAGCCCAACCAGCGTCTGGCCGGGAACTATGTGGAATTTTAACCAAAAAGATAGTTCAATCAGACTAGGAAGCTTGACCAATAAAAAATAGCCCATCTAGCATCCTACTTTTAATGTGGTCAAATAGGGTTATTTCTACACGGGATATTGTCTATGGTAAATATTAGCTTTCTCTGCAATGACATACATTGAAATAGTAATTCGCGTTTTTATAAGGTACATTGAGAAAAATAGATTGTATTGTTTAAAATATTAGTATTTTAACTTTCCATAAGTATTAAGCCGTGCAATTCGGATGTTAATATTCAAAATCCTGGATTATAAAACTTAACATCTAGATTGTACGCAGCCTGATATCTATATAGGTCGCCATACTAAATAGTGAAACCTATTTTTCTCAGTGTTAAGGAATAATTTTGTGGGGTATTTTTTGGTACTGACCATCCCAGCACCAATTCCGCAACAAGCCGGAACTGCTAAGATGTTGAATACTGCAGACCCTACTATCGTGCCAACGCCAATATCTCCTTCTGTGATGAAGGTTCCGATTGCGTTGACGAATAATTCCGGTGCGGAAGTAGCTGCCGCCATAAACGTAGCACCGGCCACGTCTTTCGACATCGAAAGTGCTACAAAGAATACAATTTTTCAAGTCAAAGAAATATATATTATAATAAAGCCTACAGAGTAAAAGAACAGTTTTTGTTCGTTTTACAAAAATTTGGTTGTGATTACTAAAAAAATGGTTTATGAAATGAAACAATTTATTTGGCTCAAACAAAAGTTTTTGTTAAGTTCCGTTTGTTACTTGCACCAAAGACTTTTGATGCTCGTACCAAACATGTAAGTTTTCCTAAAATTGGTCCGGAATTTCCATAGAATTCATAAAAAATTTCTGCAAAATTCAGTCGGAATGCACATAATGCCACGGAATTTTCGTGGAATGATTCAGTAAAATTCTCTGCAAATTCCAGAAGCAATCTCTAACACTTATTAGAAAACATCAAGAATTACTTATTGAACAATTTGGTAACTAATTTGTACAGAACTCGTACAGAATATTTTTTTCAACTCAAATATTTTTAACAGCAAATATTTTTTAAATAAAATATTCATAAAGTTCGAGAAAATATTTTTTCATTTAAAAAATCAAATTACTACTGATTGAGTCCGCTTACTATTCAGTTACTCTACATTAAATATTTCCATGTGAATCAGGTACCAATCTAGTATTTCCTACTTCCAAAGTATTAAAAATTTTTAAAATTGTAAATATCAAAACATTCAATCAAAAGTTAGAAGAATTCAATGGTGTGGACTGGAGAGTTGGACACTTTTCAGGTGAAGTTTACCTCTTACCAAATAATGAAGATAATAAGAGAAATATATAACACAGTAAACGAAAAGGACAAATTTCCTAAATAAATATTAAAAATGAAACTTCTTACCATGGCATATTTTTTCTACGGCAGGTACGAAAAACTTATCACATACTACTGCTAATGCTATAAAGAGGTAAAGAGATACGATGATATGAACAATGACGGCTCCGCTTTGCCGTTGCTTCTCGTCGAAGAGGTCATGTGGAAAGTCTTCGATTGCCGGCGGAGTGCAATTAACACCTGTAAATAATTGAATAAAAAATTATAATAAATCCATTTCTATGGTGAATTAAGTCTTTTTTTAAATAAATAAAAGCCCTTCAATATATTTTCTTTATTTTAAATTCATTTGTATTTAATTCCTCGTAATGAAGCTAATTATTACAATAATTATTCAGTAACTTTTACAGAACATTCAATTAAATTTATTTGGTTCCAGGGATTAAAATCAAACATCAATTTGACATGAATCATTGATCGCCTTCCATGATAAAAAAATCTGCACGTGCCCAGCGAATGAATGATTAACCAGAGACCACTCACCTTTTCAATCACATTTAAAATAGTTTCTTTAACAATTGATTAAATTAAAGGCACCTATGAATTCTCTTACAAAAATAATTCTAAGTTCCTCTTAGGGGTCGTCCGTAAACTACGTTACCAATTTTAGGCTATTTTTTATAATAGTGTGATTTTTCACGAAAATAGAGGAATAATAAGGAAATAAATTCTTTTAAATAAAATTAATGTAAAGGAACCATATTGAATTCAATATGAAACACTTTAAATTCCTAAGAATTCAAGTCAAAAAATTTGTTAACATTTTCAACCAATTAGTTGAATGTTCAATCAAAAGAGATTTTCAACCCAGAGATGAATTTTCAACATAAAAAGACGAATTTTCAACAACAAAATTAATTTGTAACCAAACAGTTGCATTAGCAGCCAAATATTCAAACTGTAAGCGGAAAACAAGAATTTTCAACAAAATAGTTGAACTTTTAAACAAATAGTTGAATTTTCAAGCCAAAAAGACGAATTTTTTCGAAGAAAGCTGAATTTTTAACAAAACAGTGGAATTTTCGAGCAAAAACAATGAATTTATCAAAATAGTTGAACTCTCAACCTACAAAGTTGCATCATCAACTAAAAGATCGAGTTTTCAACAAAAAAATGAAAATTCAATAAAAAAACAACTGAATTAAAAAAAAAGTTCATTTTCAACCAAGGAAGATGACTTTCTATCATAAAAAATGAATTTGCAACCATTTGAATTAAACGAAAACAAAAAGAATTTTTAAGAAAATAGTTGAGTCCTCAACCAAATAAATGAAAATCAATCAAGAGAGATGAATTTTAAAACAGATAGTTTACTTTTCATTTAAAAATGAAGATTATTAACCACAACTTAAATCCTCAAATTAGCAGTTCAAAAACCTCATTTTTGACACAAAAAAAATTTTCAACCAAAAAAGACGAATTCTTAACCAGCATGTTGAATATTTAAGCACAAAGATGAAGTTTTCAACAAGCAAGATTAATTTTCTAACCAAAAAGCCTAATTTTCAACAAAATACTTAAATTTTCTACCAAATAGTCCATTTTTCAACTTGTTAAGGATACATTTCCAACCAAAAACGGAATAGTTAAATTTTTAGATAGAACAATTAATTTTTAATAAACAGAAGAAAAAAAAACAATTTTCAACCAATGAGGGGAATCTGTAAAACAATTAATTTTTAACATAGTAGTTCAACTTTCAACTAATTAGTTGAATTTTCAACCAAAAAATAAGCATTTTTGACCAAATAGTTAAACTTTTAATAAAAAAAATGACTTTTCAACAAAAAAGTTCATTTTTAACCAAAAAGACTAATTTTCAACCAAAATTATGACCAACATTAAACCAAGTAGCTGATTTTTTAACCAAAAATGAAGATGAATTCTCAACGAAGCATGTAAGAGATGAATAAATGAATACATTCTTTAAAATCTATTAAAATATTATAAAATCTGTTGAAACCCCGTGAAATTACACGAAATCTGATGATATTCCTTGAAATCACTTGAAAATATTTGAAGTCCTATGAAGCTCAAGGAAATTCTTTCGAGCCGTTTATTAACCGAAATATTTGAATTTATCTTAAATCTTTGAAATTCTACGAAATACCTTCATTCTTTTGAAATTCTCTGCAATTTATACAAATATGGTACAACGTTTACAATCTTTTTTAATGTATTGAAATCCATTAAAAACACCTAAATTGATCCCATAAAAACCCTTTGAAATCTTTAACGTTCTCTGTAGTCCCTTAAAAATAATTAACAATACCCTAAAACGTTTCAAATCCTATGAAAACTTTCAAAATCATTATGAGTTATCGGATATTCTGTGCAATCCCATGGCTTCAATCACTGAAAGACACTTGAAATCTCCAAAACAATATTAAATCCCTTCATTAATTCTTGTTCAATCCCTTGGACTGCCATAAAATCCATAATATCCTTTAAAATTTCTTTGAACATTCCTTAAAATAATTAAAAGTCTTGTTAATTCCACGAATTACTTCGAAAGTTGTCGAAAACAATTTTTCGTAACCGGGAAATGACTAGAAACTTGTTTTTTTAGAGACCTCCCTGAAACATTTGTATTGAGAATTTTACTGCTAAATAGAAACTTAGCACACAGCACCCGAATCATGATTGCTGGTAGAAAATAATGTTAAATGTGTAAAATAATATGTACAACAATTTGTCAATTTAATTAGTCACAGCACTCTTTGTATATACAATTTTCTTAACCCCCCCCCCCTTCGCCAGATCACTTCTCTGGATCCGCGCCTGATTTAAATAGGCACTACCCATTACATTATCTATTTAATAATATAGTTGAAATATAATTATTATAATAATTCATATTTACATTTTGAATTATTAATCATATAAAAAGGTTGAAGTGAGATAACTTACGACGGTGTGCCCTCACGCTTCGTAGAAGAAGCGAAACGCTACTGTTCAGATACTCGTGCTGCATTGTTGCAAAGCATTACTATAATAATCAACGTATCCTCAACTGGATACTGGATAGATATTCTCGCGACCAAGCTCGACTCAAAAATGATTCAGTTTCAACGCGCGCAGGCAATACTTCTGTTTTATTATTCGAGTTTCATAACATCGATCTAGGAAGTAGTAAAGATGCAGTTAAGACTAAAAAAAATTGAGCTTGGTAGAAGTAAGAGAAAAAGCTAATTTTGGTCATATACGGGAGTAAATGGTTCTGACCTTAGAGGGGTTAATACCTTCCTAGAAGAGGCGAAGGTGACGATCTACTTTCCCTCTAACGGTTTTCCACGGTGAGGAAAATCAAAGGTTCCGACCAATCCATCAACCTCGTTACATAAGTGCATGCATAGCTTAAAATACTGCTAATCAATACCCTGTTATTTTTTCAGCAAAACTTCAAGATAAGGACGCTTTTTCAGCTGAGATTCAATTTAAGGATAATTAGTTTATTTTGTATGAGAAAAAAATATAATAAGCTGTTTTAGATAAGGAAGATTTTAAAGTTGAAGGATCAAATCTTGTCTTTTTGATCACTAAACAATTATATAGATAAAAGGCTCCACTAAGATGTTTTTCTTCGAAGTCAAGTGAACTTAATTTTGGAATTTTAGTGATACTATTTAGTGCTTTTTTTAATATTGAACTAGAAAACTACGTTTCTACTTTCAAAAATAATTTTTTTTAGTTGTTTAGTTTTGAAGATTTCATATTTACAGACTATCAAAATTACAAAATTTATTTTTTTTTAACATTAGAACTGCAATAAGGGTAAGACATATTATTCGTCGTAAATTTTTTCTTATTGCATCCAAATACTTTTTGAAGAAATTGATTTTTCATCAAAGGTCATACTTTCTCGCATTTTCACAACTATTTCAGTACAAAAATGAAGGTTTTTCAAATGTTTTACCCTAAAGTTTAGTATTTAAATGTATTCAAATATTTTAATATTTCAACAAATTTATACTGAATAAATAAATTATACTATACATTTTTTTCAACAAATCGACGGTCCTTATAGTATATTGACAAATATTTAAGAATTGGAGATATTATTAACAAAATAAAAATATATAATAATACTCCAAATGTTATTTTTTTCGGTCAAATAGTTTTATTTATTTTTAAGGCTAAACGGTGCTAAGTCCATCGCCATTTCCATTAGATTATTACTCGTACATGCAACTGTAGCCCCATCTATTTTTTCACACAATGCTTATTAAACTGATCCATTCACCTATACACAAACAAAAATAATTTACTCAATCGCTTGTTCTTCTAGAAAGATTTTTTACTCCTGCTATAAAATTTGGTTAATTGGACTTAGCACCGTTTAGCTTTCCCCGCTTCAGTCGAGAACAAAAGTACCCAAAAAGAGAATTTTTTTACATTTCTGATAAATCATACCGAAGCAACCCGATGTATTAGGCCCACTTTAAAAAGGGCCTAAATTATTGCGTGAACCCTTCACTTTGAGACAAAAATAACGAAATTGATTAAAAACGAGAAACAATCTATGGGAAATGATGCGTCTCAACAATGTTACACTTTGAACATAAAATCCTAAAATATATATGTATATATAACAAATTTTTGTGATAGTATGTGAAACATGGTTACAATGCAGCGCAAAAAAATGTAAAGATATCTCAATTTTCGTAAAAGCCATAAATTGTTAAATGAATTTATGAGTCGTAAAAGGATTAAAGATTTAAAGATTTGACATTCCTGGTACCTGTGCTTGGAAAAGAAAATCGTCAGGAGTCAAGGTTTAAAATCGTCATTTAGATAAAATGTATGAATGCTTTAATATTACTTTATATATTTCTAATGTATTCATACAATAAATTAGGCTCCGCATTACAATAGTGAAAGATAAATTCCTTGGGTTGTTGCACTGAAGCAAAATAGTTACAATAATTCGATTATTGAATTTGTAAAAAGAATTCCACAAAAAGCAGCCTGCTATAAGAGTCTACAAATTCTGTTCTGTAAGAGCTAGAATCAATTTTTTTTACATTTTTGAGATAATCTAATCTACTTTAATTGAGTTTGATACAACTTTCATGTAGTGTATATATGGGGGACAAGATATTATTCAAAAAGAAAAATATATAACTTTTTTTTTACTGAAAAAATCTCTTATGTCTTCCACACATTTTTCAACATCTAAAAGGGAGGGGGAAGTCAATCAATATTAATCACTTTTTTCGGATGCAAAATTAAAGGCTTTTATCAGAGAAACATTACTTATTACCTGTCCCTTTTGATAAAAATCACATAAATTGCTCAAAAAACAGCAAATATCGAATTATTTGAAAAGGGGGCCTAACAATTGATTTCATATTCGATAAAAATACTTAGGAGACATCGCCAAAACATAGTTTCTAAGGTGCAAACTTCAGCCTACTCTTTAAAGTGAAACTTGGTTCTGAGGAGACGTGATATAGTGATCCAAAGTTTCGGTTGTTTTAACCAATTTCTTTATTAATTTAACCCCATTTTTTGTACATTGAATAATTTACTAGATTTCAATGACTCAAATGTTTTTAAATATTCAAGAAAAAGTTGGTTTGAATTAACTAAATTTTTTATGAGTGAGTCACCGGGTAGCATATACACTGAAATTTCAATCAAATTTCACTGTTTTTCCAGTAAAAAAAAGTAAGTTTGTGAAAGTGAGCCACAAATTTGCATTAGTGCCATTTATGACTAATAGGGTGATTCAGTCTACAAGACAAAAAAAATTTCGAAACTCAATACGCACACTAGCCTAAGTTGTATCTTTTTAATCGACAAATTGAAAAAAAAGTATTCGAAATCGGATGTGATTTAGACATCCCTTATTTGAGTTTTATCTTTTTTGTTATTTTCATTTTCTTATTGTTTTGAAAATGCAGGTGTTCAGTTTGTATAGATATAGAATTATCCCCTTTTACAATACCATTATTGTACATAATTTAATGCACAGTCCATAACTCATTTTCGAGGAAAATAATAATTTCATCTTACTTGATTCACACTTTTCTATAAGAATTTAATATACGGTGTGCCAATCACAAAATACTTGTTTACAACTATTTCAGTGAAAAAATTAGGGTTCTGGAATTTTTACCTCAAAATTCACTATATGGATGTATTCGAGTATTTTAAAATTTCGAAGAATTCAAAGTAAATGAATTTTGCTTCCTCGTAGAGGGGGTTTTATAATGACCTAAATTTTCAAATATAATTTTTTGACATATTTTGATATAATTTGACCCAAGGAGTTCGAAAATACAATTTTTTTAAATGTCCATGCGAGTGTGTGTGTGTGTGTTGTTTCTTTACACCATATCTCGAAAAGAAAAAGAGCTATTTAGAAGTAGTTTTTTTTTGCGTTTAAAGATTTCAAAACAAAAAATGCACCTTGTTTATATGAGAAAAACTTTTTTGATATTCAAAATACATCAATATGATATCTAACGTATTGGTTCGCGTCTTTGAGACGCATCAATTGTCCAAATTAAAAATCTTTCATGACCTACCATAACCTACCAATTTCATTTTAAAATTCTTTAACAAAATTACTTTCCTTGTTTATAGGATGCCCTTTTTTATAATGGAAATGTAATAGTACCACATTGGATGAAATTGTTCGCATCTTCGAGACGCGTGGATTGACCTTTATTCGCGAACTTTCGATTGCCATTCTTGATTAATCAATAGCTACTTAGAAAGTTTCAAAAAAAATTTACATTTTTTTCTATGAAGAAAACTTTGGTTTTAATTTGGAATATAAGACTACCGTGAGTTAAAAAGTTGTTTATTGTAACAAAACATATCAATTCACAGTTTATTGGGCTCTCTGATTTTTTGAGAATAAGGTTTTCGGTAAAACAGAAAACATAAGCTTGAAAAATATTGAAAATATCCATTTGAGCACAAATAAATGGACACCCATAGTAAATACATCCATAGTAGTTCGCATCGGTATTTAACTATTCGGCGGTCATTATAGGATTTTGAAAAGTATTCAACAATTAGAGATATTATTATCAAAATTAAACAATATTGTAAAAATACTAAAAATGCTCTTTTTCCGTTAAACAGTGTTATTTGTTAAGGAAATAAATGAATATTTGTATTTTAGATGATTTTCTTAACGATGTATATACAATTTTTATTTATTATACCATGGAAAGCTAAACGGTGCTGAGTCTATCGCCATTTCCGTTAGATTTTTACATGCACATGTAGCGCCATATATTTTTTCACATAATGGTTATTAAGCTGATATAACCACCTATACAAAAAAAAATAATTCACTCAATCTTTTGTACACTGTTCCTCTAGAAAGCTTTTTTCCTTGTCCTGTAAAATTAGGTTGATTGGAGCTAGTACCATTTAGCTTTCCCCGCTACAATTATTAGTCTTTTGTAATTGTTTACTACAAAGTTTATAGAAAAAAGATTAAAATTCCTTAAAGAAATAGTAAAGTACCACTAATGTAATTAGTCGGAATTTTCACTCAACTAAATTAGTGGCTCTCTTTTAGCTAGTTCACATTTAGAGAGAAGAATTGAATTGTAATTCTAGATACTTTACTCTTCTATTTGATCGGTATATTTTGAAAGGGAAATGTTAATTGATACAATTGGGCAATGTCGAATGCAGTTACTTGCTGGCACGAATTTTAGGAAGTGACTAACATAAATTGATTGTAATATACTAATGAGATTAGCTCGACTGCACCAATTAGCTCGAGAGTGGATCAATTGTGGCGTGACCCGGCTAACGATTCGGCGACTAATTATTTATTATCGGCGACTGCTATTCAAACTTAGTAGTACGGATGCACCACTCCCAGAAAATGGGACCGTTTACGCAACATATCGAGGCCATCGGGCTGCAAATAAAGGAATTCCATTTTTGAATAGCAAAGGGCACCGTTCCGTGAAAAAATGCCGATTCTCATTTAAAAGTTGACTAATTGTTTCTCTGAATCTCTCACAACATGTATCGAATACAGAAATCAATTTTCTCGACCACTCAACTGCAAATTACAAATTTTTATATAAAATAAAAATGTGTATAGACAATTAATAATAATAATAATCTAAATGTGTTCGCAGCTAATACATTCTGTTCGCACCTTTTAAATTGTTTTATTTTATTATTTAAAGTTTAGAAACACATGAGTGTAAAAAGAAATAATGTTCAATTTATAATATATGAAATTCGTTGAAATTAATTTTAAATCTTTAATTTTCTTTTTCAGTAATAAGTTTCTCATTTTTTCATTACTTGAAATACTTGGAATAAAGAAAAATCCCTTACAGTTTTTGACTTCTGATATTAGTTTCAGTAAAAATAATTAAATTCCTCAAATCTATCACAATTACAATTTTTAATTTCAAGCATAAGTATAGTCTTTAGCTTTCTTAGTTTATTACATAAGAAAGTCAGAATGATTTCAAATACTATGCAAGTTTTATGACTTGGTCCTTTTTGAATCTTTAAAAAATGTAAATTTAAAATTCTTAAATATTGTTGTTCACCTTTCAGTTTGAAACTTCCAACATTAATTTATTTCGAACTGAAATCGTTTAAAATTAAACAATTTTAAATTGAAAGCATATATGGGTCATTCTCCGTCAAAGTGTAAAATTTTGCCCCCTGGCATACAATGTAAGCCCTCTGTTTTCCAAAAATCGAGTAACCTCAATAATTGAGCAATAGAAATGCTTCCTGTATTGGTCAATTATTGAAAATGGTATGGTTTCTTTTTTAAAAGTTCAAAATTGTATCGTTTCAAGATAATTATATCTTACAGTTGAAAAAATAATTAAAACCAATAATTAGTTAATTCATTAATTTTAACCTGAAGCGCCCACGTTCGTTTAAAATTAAACAATTTTAAATTAAAAACTTCAAATAATTGAATAAATACAAAGTCAATGTCTTTGATATTAAGACTGAAAATTAATCAATTTTACAACTTAAAAATGGACCTATTTCAAATTTAGAGCATTTATAATTTAAAATTTTTCAATTTGAATTCCTAAAAAAGGTGCAATATCAAATTTATAGCCTCCAAAACTAAAAATTCACAGCTTTCAAAACTTATAATTAAAATCTTTTATTTCATTTTTAAAAATTAAAGTTTTATATTTAGAGCTACGAAAGTTTGGCAGATTCCCTGAATTCCTAAAAATCTCTAAATTCCTTGAATTCTCAAAAATCCTTGGTTTCTCTCAACTCCCTGAAGTCCTTAAATACTCTGAATTCATGAAATTCCTTGAATTCCCTAATAGCTCTAAAATCCGTAAAATTCTCTGAATTCCTTGAATTCTCTGAAATCACTGTAATTCTCTAAATTCCTTGAATTCTCTCAAATCCTTGATTTCTCTGAATTCCATGAAATCCAGGAATATTCTGGATTCTCTAAACGTTCTGAAATGCCTGAAATTCTCTGAATTTCCTGAGATCATTTAATATCCTGAATTCCTTGAATATTATAAATTCCTTGCCGTCTCTGAATTCCCGAAAGTCTCTGAATTCCTTAAATTCTCTAGATTCCCTGAAATCCTTGAATATTCTGAATTCACTAAATTCCTGAAATTCTTTAAATTCTCTGAATCGCCTGAATTCTTAGAATATTTTGAATTTTTGAAATATTTTGAATTCCCTGAATTTCTGAAATATTTTAAATTCCTGAAATTCTTTGAATTCTTTAAATACTGTGAAATCTCTGAAATTCTCTAATGTCCTTGAACATTATTCAGCTGAATTCCTTAAATAGTCTGAGTTCCTGAAATGCATTGAATTCTCTAAATATATTGAATTCCTTTCATTATTTTTTAATTCCTTATATATTATGATTTGCCTAAATTCCTTGAATTCCATAAATGTTCTGAAATTCTCTGAATTTCCTGTAATCCTTAAATATCCTGAATTCCTTGAATATTCGAAAGTCTCCGAATTCCTCGAATTCTCTGGATTTTCTGAAATCCTTGAATATTATGAATTCCCTGAATTCCTTGAACATTCTAAAATCCTGAAATTCTTTGAACTCTTTAAATACCCTGAATTATTTCTGACCTTCTGAATTCCTTGAATGCCTTTGAATATTCTGAATTCCCCTGAATTTTTTGCATTCATTTCAAGTCTTTCAAATTCAGGGAAATCTAATAATTTAGGAAATTCAGATAATTCAGAGAATTTAGATGAATTCGGATGTATCTGGAAATTCGGAAGAATTCAGAAGATTTGAAAGAATTCAAAAGATTTCAAAAGGGTTTGAAAGATTTTAAAAGCATTTCAAGCAATTTAGAACATTGAAAAATCATTAAAAGAATAAATATTTTTGAGGTAACTTTCCAATTTTGCGAGAACTTTTTCACATTAATCTGTGAAAAAATAAAAATATATTTATGGTGGATTATGAACCAATCTGTTTAGATTATTACATTTTCCAATTAGGAAAAGAAACAATCAAAAATTGTAATGTATTTCTCCTTATTATTATGTGGAAGTTACACAAGCGGATCCACCGGGTGGCCAAATATTAATTTGCAAAATCTCCACATTGCAAACTGCTATGACCTCCATGTCATGTTGTTTTCTTCATGCCAAAATAATGATAACAGTGATTTGAATATTATTCTTTATCTTAGTACTTTTTTCTTATCTCATAGGTAAATTAACTTCTGACCTCAAACTTGCAATTGATAGAAGGGAAATAACGGTAGATGTCCTTTTCAACTTTCCTAATGTGTTTGATATAGCTGACCATGATCTACTATCAACTAGAATCAAATCGCTTCACCTCTCAAATATGTCTGTTAAATGGTTCGAATCTTATCTTACTAATTGTTCTGAAAGAGTGAAAATTAGAAATGGTGAGCAGCCTGATTGTGGGGAGGTTTAGAGTGGTATCCCTTAGGGATCCACGCTTGCACCCACTCTATTCAATATTTATGCCTCTGAACTTGGTAGCGAGCTTCGACATTGCAGCTATCACGAATATGCTGACGACTTTAAGCTTTACTTTTTCGGGCCTATTACCAAGCTTAAGAGGGTACTTCAAAAAACATAGGCGGATATGGATCTGGTCGTTCAATGAGCCTTGACAAGTGGCCTTACTCTTAACCCTCCTAAAACTGTGGCTATAATCATAGGACCTTCTTCCTCTAAATCACTTGAAACAATTGGAACCCTACATCCTTTCTTGATCGATGGCCGACTCATCCCCTTTGTGGAATTCGTAAAAGATTCAGGCTATATTCTTAATCGCTCGCTTACGTAGAATGAACAAGTTGCGGATATTTCGAGGAAAGCCTTTAGAGTTCTTCAACAGCCTAATAGGAATGAAGAATCACTTCCTACTTAAACACGCATCCTCTTATTCAAAGGCGTCATCCTTCCTTCTTTCGACTGCGGCTGTATGGCATGTGACGATATTACTGTTGAGCTGAATACCAAGCTTGAGCGTACACTTAATGCTGGCATTCGGTTAATCTGTAACATCTTCAAAAGTGAACATATTACTCAGTACAGAGAATAGGCAGGACTTCTTAACGTTGCCAGAATAAGACAATTTTTTATGAGTAATTTGCTTTATAATCAGTTCAGTAGTAAAGCTCCACACTATCTTCTAAGCCTCTTCCATTTTATTAACAAAGATCAACCGACATATTTCAAACTCCGTGAAAGGAAAACAGTACTAAAAGTTCAGCCACAGCGCACGTGTAAAGTGCTATCGTGATGGATCATTTCTTAAACTAGACGGTAATTTGTTCCAAAGACGAGCACCTCTCAAAATACATATTCATATAATGTCATGAGGTTTGTTAAAAAGACTAATCTTCTATAATGTGATAACTTGTTTTATTTCATCCAATGTCACATAAGATAATATCTCTAATCTGATCTATTTTTGCGACTTAAGTATGGGAGAAACAGCTTATTTAAACACAGATAATTTGGGAGATCCAATGAGATTGTGACTAGTGTAGCATACTCTTGAAAATATTAGAGAATATTCATTAGTCATACATTAATCGAAAATATCATTAGTGTGTTTCAATTATTTAGAAAAAAATGTCGACCTTTATTGGTACTCTGTGATTTTAGATTTTATCTAAAAATTCCCATGCATTCCCTTTTGCGATATTGAATTCTATTCGCTCAATGAATAGAAAAAGATTTCATATTGAATTTGTTATCATTTTGCATTCGTCCTCAATTGGTCACTCTAAATTGCACGTAATAATATCACTGAACGGATCTCTAAACGACCAATATGATTGTGACTAGTGTAGTATAATCTGAAACATATTGAAGAATATTTATTGAATAGACTCTTATACAATTGTAAATGCATTGTTAATTGCAGTCTACAGTACCGACGAATAGTATCAGACAATTAATACCGTGCTCCATTAAATATTATCCTTGATTTCGAAAGGTGATAGCGCCATTCAGAGTAAACGAAAAGTATTCTTTAAACTGTTGGAAACCTGATTGAATTTTGTATTAAACAACCATTAGCTGAAGTTATTTGACCTTTCATTTGACCCATACACAATAAAAAAATCTTGAGAGTAATTTTCTTGTGCGAGCATGCTATATTTGAAATACATTACGGTACAAAATTTGAAGTTGGAGTAAAAAATACGCTTAAAATCGGAATATAATTTTTGTCTTTCTTAAGTGACACTTCAATAGGGAAGACCGGGGCTAAGCGCGCACAATTTTCGCATCGTCAATTATAAATAACAAAAGAGTTATGAAAAAACGTACTGATATAACTTAAAAAATTGATATTTCAACAACAATTTTGTCTCTAGACGCGATTGTCTATGGGCAGAAGTTTAGCTGATATTTGGTAAAATTGACGCTACCTCCAAAGACGTACGAAGAAAGAAGTGGGGCTAAGCACGCGCAATATTATTTTCAGGCTTGGGGATAAGCGCGCACGTTGGGACTTCACAAAAAAAAAAGTTTTGATCCAACAGAAACATTCAATTTCTCATCAAAGACACACTGTTTATTACTTCTGTCAAATGTGCAAACTTTATCATCATGATCAGAGCTTTGTAATTTTTCTTGTCCCAGTTTTCCGAAAAGGTTTATTCTCTTACATTTCATGCATTTCTTCAGTTTCAAGCAAATAGCTTCACCTAACTATCGAATAAGCAAAAATTTCCACCGCCCATAACGACTTTTGATGGCCACTCTATCCTAAACATGATGAATTATTGGTGAAACTCGACAGGAACAATGTTTCTTGGTTTGACCACTTTACCAAAAGTACTATTCAGAGGATCCTCATTCGGTATTGGTACAATTTCGTAGGCAATGTCCCCACGTATCCGTATTTTCACTCTTCCATATTGATTATCAAGATCCGGTCTTGGAGTCATGAATGGGAACAAATATCCATATCTGAATAATCCAATGACGTATTGGTGCTTCTCATCTGTTTGTACGTAATAACTGTCGCGTAACAATTGGAAAGGTTGACCTGGAATTCTCAAATTTTCGTGAAAATTAATATTATAAATGTCATTGGAAGAAGGATAAATTGCGCTCTGCTTATGTGGCCGCATTAGTTCTGCAGAAAGAAAGTATAAGTTGGAATATAATTATTATATTAGCAAAGTAAATAACAAAATAATAATGCGCTTTAAATTGTGGATATTCTTATATTTACCTACAGGATGAGGAAAAACCACCGAAATGAAATACACAAAAAAAATCACGGATCTCATTTTCTTCGAGTAAATTAAACCCTCTTATAAAAATTGCTACTGGAGACTAACTAATTAATACTCAAATGAATGTTTCGGTGCGTACTACGCTTCTCGCCTTCTCATTGGTCCTTATTATCATGTGTAAGTTGCAGAAGCGGATCTACCGCGTGGCCAAATATTATTATTTTAAAGATAGCAAAATATTATATTTATTAATCTTTGAATTCATTGATCCACTTTATCCGCATTGAAGCTCCTATGGTTGATTACTTTTCCTCTTTAGAGTGAAATTATAAGTATTGAAAAGGCGTGATGCACAATTTGAAAATTATTCATTTTTTACGATTTATTTTCACGATCCCAATTCAAAAATACTTTAATTTTGAATGAAGTTTGAAGCTGTTTAATTTTGAGCTGTTGAATTTAGCTTGAATTCATTATTTTCTAAGATTTGAATTAGAAATTATATAATTTTAGGCGTTTTTAGAATTATTCAACTCTAAAGGTTTACAATATTAAAATTGTTCTACTAATTGGTATGAAATTCACGAAGATATGCATTTTAAATTTATTGTTTATAATCCTGTCTGATTTAAATTGAATTGACGTGTTCAAATTTTAAACAGTTTTAATATCTCAGCAACAAATTGATGTATCAAGATGTTTTTTTTTTATTTGGACTAGCTTTCCGCGCTGGTTAAAAATCGGTTGGTTGCTTTTCGAAAAAATTAGATCTAATTCCTTATGTTTAAAACTACCTTATTTATCTCTCCTAATTTTGCCACTAATATATTGCTTATTGGACTTACTCTAATATATACCTTATTTTTTTAAAGATTTACATGTGAAAATTTTTTTTTTGAAAAAAATTTAAAAAGTTCTTTAAATATTGTCTCATAGCCATACGTACGCGACAGCGGCTTCCTCCACTTCGACTCTACAGACCGCGCCAATCCTTATCCCATAATCAGTTACCATAATCAACAACAAAATAATTATGGATTGCCTTGGCGATTTAATAACACATCGTGCAGGTCTCATTCTGTATTTGGTGTAAATAGCAGCTCTGTGGGTTGAAAATTGCAGTAGCAGTAATTTTTAAAGAAAAGAAATTATCTCCACCTTCCCGCAACTGCAAAATCGTTTTTTAAATATGTAGAAAATAGCACTTATGGAATGAATTTCAGCGCGATTACATTGAGTGAAAATTGACAAAGGTATTCTATTTTTTTATGACGAGAAAACATTCCTTCCTTCTTGTACCCATTTTTGTTCAATTTAATAATGAAAAATCGTTTGTACGCCTAAGTGTACTTGATAGCACAACTCGCGTAGAGGACAATAACCCACTTTCTGTTGAGATCCTATCGGCTAAATCTGAAGAAATTTCGTTGTAAAATAGTCCATTTATATTCACAAATGTGATTTTATGAAAACTAACTATTATTTTGGGCTGAATTTTGACAAAAAAGTTAAATGGTTACAAGAAAGTGTTACAATTAATAAAAAAACGTGCCTCAAGTGTTAAAAGACCTTCCATGAAAATTTCGAAGACTGTTCTACTTATACGAAGCGAAGAAAAATAAAAGCGTTATCTGATAGTTATTCAGAAGGAGAATTTAAACATGATTTGTATACAAAACTGAAATATTCTGGAAAAAATACCTAGTAAAAATGATTGAGGAAATTTTGAATATCAAGAACAATAGTAAACAAAAATTCTCTGAAGAAGAATAATTAGCTCTTACGGAAGATGCTTATTTATCAAAATGGCAGTATGTTACTATTCTAAAAAAAAATAATATAAAAAAACTGATGTTCTGATTAATTATCAATATATTGCGGAAGCAAAAACAAAATGTTATCCACCATCTTCAAGTATAACAATAACTCAAACAAGTGCTAAAGTTACTTTACAAGCATTGCAAGATATCACTTATACTTAATTATTACAAACGCCAACTATCTTGTGTAATTTGTGAAATATCAATACGGACATATGTCTCACTATTACCTCAAAATGGGAATGTGATGGAGCTTCAGATCAAAACCAATATAAGCAAAAATTTTCTGGTGGAACAACAGCAGACGGTAGCATTTTTATGTCATCAATAGAACCAATCAATCTGGAAATAAAGTTTGGATACGATTTAGAAAGTATTTGTCGTAATCTTCAATCTGGTTTAAGGAGATGCTGTTGCGCTACAAGTTTTACGTATGCTGAGCAAACAGAAGATAAAAAAAAACTTGAAGTTAGTCAGTTAGAATCCGAAATTGAAAAATTAATACCAACAGTTGTGGTGATAGCTGGAAAACAAATAAAAGTATTTTATTCAATGCATTCAACTATGATAGATAGAAAAGTGGTAACAGTTTCAACAGATGCATTATCAAATGCATGTTGCGTTATATGTACAGCATCTTCAGATGACAGGTGTTAATTGTGAATTGATTCAAAGATTTCAAGTTCTCTTACAAACAGTTGCACATCTATGCAACAGAAACTGCTAAATTGTATATCCAAGTGTATGATTGGTTCTATATGCCTGCATCTGCCCATAGACAACATGGATCAGAAATAATCGATAACTTTTCACTTATAACGATTGGTTTATTGTCAGAGGAAGCAGAAGAATCTTGTAACAAAGAAAGTTAAATACCCAAAAATGTGTTAGAATTGCTACGAATACTGAATTAATTAAGAAACTACTACCTTCTTCTGATCCCTACATTTCTTATTTAAGATGCTACATGAAAAATACTGAACTTGACCTGGATGAAGCAGCAACAGATATTTTAATCAATGAGTGAAAATCTGCCGATGATGCAGGCTGCAGTCACACTCGCACTTGTGATTTTTAATGAGTTGGGATCTGCGGCATGTGGGTTTCTGATTCAAAAATAAATGACTTATACACTTTTATGAAGTAATTTTATTGTGAAGAACAGTATTTACAAGTCAATCAGTTTTTAAAACTATTGCTGACTGTCGACCATTCAGTTGCTAATTTGCAGTCCCCTTCACAGGCTTCCAAATAAAAAATAATGAACAGATTAACAAGGTGTAGTAAAATAACGTAACATGAATAGACATTCTTTTATGAAAACTTTTTACCTTAAGTAGCTGTGAGTTCATATTTCGAGCGTCATAGGTTAGGATTTATCAATGTGGGGTTTGTTGGTATGAGGTTTATTCTCCAGGGTTTATGGGCTGGAATTTGTGGTTTAAGATTTCAGGAGTGTATTAAACAGGAATTATAGGTTAACATTTATGGGTTTGGTATTTATTTTTTTTGTTCATTGATTGTGATTTGTAGGTTTAGGGTTTATGGGCTGGAATTTATGGGTCTATGGGCAGAAGTTTAGCTGATATTTGGTAAAATTGACGCTAACTCCAAAGACGTCCGAAGAAAAGCTTCGGGCTAAGCGCGCACTATATTATTTTCTGACTTGGGCCTAAGCCCGCACCTTTGGACTCCTCCACAAAAATGTTTTGATTTGATAAAAACAATCAATTTCTCATCAAATACACACTGTTTATTATTTCTTTCAAATATACAAACTTTATCATCATGATCAGATCTTTGTTATTCTTTTCGCCCAAGTTTTCCTAAAAGATTTGTTCTCATACATTCAATGCATTCCTTCAGTTTCAAGCAAATAGCTTTACCCATTTATTGAATAATTAAAAAGTTTCACCACCACTAAAGACTAGTGATGGCCACTCTATCCTGAGCATGTTGAATTATTGGTGAAACTCGGCAGGAACAATGTTTCTTGGTTTGAACACTTTACCAAAAATACTATTAAGAGGATCCTCATTCAGTATTGGCACAATTTCGTCGGCAATGTCTCCACGTATCCGTATTTTCACTCTTCCATATTGATTATCAAGATCCGCTCTTGGAGTCATGAATGGGAACAAATATCCATATCTGAATAATCCAATGACGTATTGGTGCTCTCATCTGTTTGCACGTAATAACTCTCGCGTAATAACTGGAAAGGTTGACCTAAAATTCTAAAATTTTCGTGAAAATTGATATTATGATTTTGAATGGGAGAAGGATAAACTGCGCCCTGATTATGTTGCCGCATTAGTTCTGTAAAAAGAAAGTATAAGTAGGAATTTAATTATTATGTTACCTAAGTAAATAAAGTAATAATAATGCGCACTAAATTATGTATATTCTTATATATTTACCTATAGGATTGGGAAAAGCCACCAAGATCAAATACAGAAAACAAATTAGGGATCTCATTTTCTTCGAATAAAGTAAACCCTTTTATGAAAATGTCTATCAGAGACTAACTAATTACTACCTAAATAAATATTTTAGTGCGTAGTGTCGCCTTCTCATTGATACTTGTTATTACGTGTAAGTTACAGAAGCGGATCTACCGGGTGGTCAAATATTTAAGTCAAAAGATTGCAAAATATTATATTTAATAATGTTTAAATTTTTTCATCCACTTTGTCCCCATTTGAATTGGAAATCATATAATTTTCAACTTTTTTATAATTAATCAACTCTAAAGGGTTACAATACTTCAAAGTGTTCAATTTTGACTGCTGCAAATGGCAGTGAATGTATATTTTTGTACACAAATCTTATTTAATTTTTAGTTATCAGATATAGAGGATTTATGTCTATAATGGACAGTTCGCTAAAATGGCCAGACTTTAATAATTAACTCAACATAAACAATAATAATGTTTCAATTGTAATACATTTTTTGGAATAATATATTTGAACCTTTTGCCAATCTTAAGAGCTTACTTTCAAAAGTACAGGCGGATATTAATCTGGTGGTGCAATGTGTCTCGACAAGTGGCCTCACTCTTAACCCTCCTAAAATTATGGCTATAATCACAGGAACTTTTGTCTCTCCATCACTTGAAACAATTGCTATCCGACCTCCTTTCTTTATCGATGGACGTCTCATCCCCTTCGTGGAATATGTAACAGATTGAAGCTATATTGTTAATTGCTCCCTTACTTAGAAGGAACTAGTTGCGGATATTTCGAGGAAAACCTCAGGAGTTCGCCAACAGCTTAACAGGAATGAAGAATCACTTCCTAATTAAACGCGCATCCTCTTAGGTAAAAGCCTCATCCTTCCTTCCTTCGACTACGGCTGCGTGGTATGTGAGGATATTACTGAGGAGCTGAATACCAAGCTTGAGCATACACTTAATGCTTGCATTCGGTTAATCTGTAAAATCTCCAAAAGTGAACATAATACTCAGTACAGAGAATGAGCAGGACTTCTCAACGTCGCTAAAATAAGACAAATTTTATCGGTAATGAGCTTTATAACCAGTTCAGTGATGAAGCTCCGCACTATTTTCTAAACCTCTTCCATTCTATTGACAAGAATCGACCGACATATTCCAAATTCTGAGAAAGGAAAACAGTGCTAAAAGTTCAGCCACAGCTCACGTGTAAAGTGCTATCGTGATGGAGCATTTCTCAAACTAGACGGTAATTTGTTTGAAAGACGAGCACCTCTCAAAATAAAATTCTCATGAATATTGTAAGTAAATCCAGTGCATGCATTGAAGGAACACTTGAGATTTAAATTAAGGCTATCCGTAATGTGATCTACACTAAACAACCGTAATCAAAAATTGGAAGGACAGCGCTCTTTAAGTTGAGAATTCGACTGGAGGTGGGAAAGGAATTTTTGTTCCTGTTCAGTTGCTGAAGGATTCGAAAAGGTTTTCTAGATATTTCACAGATCAACTCTTTCCAAGACAATCTTCGATTTATTATCAGGCCCAGATTGGAAACCGACTCGACAAAGGCGATGTTAAGTACATTGACCTGTAATGGAAGTACGGTGACGAGTTTCTTATAACAGGGTAATGCTGAGGGCCCTATGATAATTTCCATTGTTTGAATAGAGTGGACGGTTAATCTATTGTCCACAGCCCAATGGGCCACAAAATCAATATCTTCCTGTACACAATTCAGTAATCCATCCAGAGAAGAAATAGGTACCGAAATGTATCATTTAAAATCAACCGCATATTTATAGAAATTAGAGTATTTGAATTCACCTCCAAAATCAGAAATATAAAGATTGAATAAGATAGGGGCTAGGATGGAACCCTGATGGCCACTTCTGACTTGGACCCAGTCCGATGACTCACCACTTGATGACGGTGTTTAAGATGTTACATTGGTTTTGTTTAAGTACTAGGCGTTGATGGTCCACCATATCAATGTTGTTGGAATTCATGCAATCCGTTAAATGGTGATAAACAATCTGCTCTTGTGGTTGAGCGATTGCATTGAAAATGGGGAGAAGCCGGAAATCGTTGGAAGATGTATGGTTGGGAACTTTTGGGATTTATCGAATAACAGCCATTTTCCATGGATCGCGGAATATTTCAACCTCAAGGGAGGCAGAATGTGTAGAAGGAGAGGGAAACCAACCAGAAGTTATCAACCGGATTATTTAATGGAAATTCCATCGAGCTCCTATTGTCAGATTTTACCTCATTTAGTTTTTTCAAGAAAAATTCAGGAGTGATGTCCAAAAAGAAAAAGTTACTTTCATTGAAAGAAGATGGACGAGTTTTTCCAAGAGTAGACGTAACTGTCCCAGACAAAGGAAGGGTTGTAAAGGTATTCAAGAGATCGTTAGGAGCGAAAGAAGATCAACCATTATCGTCTCAAAAGGAGCCATACTTTCTTATTATTGTTTCTGTTTTCAATCGAGTAAGAGTTGTACTGTGTATTAGCATTACAAATTTTGGTTTGTACATGGTTCCTAATCTTTCGGAATTCACTTCGGATCTAGGGGCACGATTTTTTTTTTTAAATGAGGAACATGAAGAGGCGCAAATTTGTCAAGAGGTGAGATCAAGAATAAAGTCAGCAAGGTGGCCTTAGTACTGACATTGTGTTTAAAATAAATTTTTTTCCGTTCATATGATGTAAGGTGGTCAATTTTACACTACTCTTTTAAACCGCGTACGGGGACAATGCAAGCAATAAAGAACTTTCCTCTATTACAAAGTCTCTGTCACAGAGCAAGTGTCCAGTTCGGGCTCAGGCCACGAATCATACTTACCCAAAAGAGAAACTTAGCTAAATTTTGCTAAGATAAATTCTAAATTGGGACATTTCTTTGATATATTTTTCAGAAGCAATGGAATTTATATGCTTTAAATAATATTCCCTAACTGGTGATTATATATAAACCAGTTTTTATTCAGTTCAACAAGAAGCAAAACTATGGCCTAGAGATAGCAACCAAAATTGTATTATTCATTATTAAAATTGATTACAATCATTAGGTTTAATAATAATACAATGCTTTATGTTTTATAAGTACAGATGCAATAATACTAAAAAGTCTAAAGAAGTAGTGTTTACATTTCCTAGATATAAGCTTTGCTATTTTTGGGGGTTTCCTGTCCCACTATGGAAAAATACAATGTTATCATATTTTTCTAAAAACGCTACTTTTAGTAATGCGTAATAACTTGTTTCAGTCCCTCTAACTTACAAATATTAATATTCTAAATCAGAAGTATTTAAATAGAGGTAATTTCGAAGGAAGAACGAGATTGCGGCAAGTGTCATTCGAAGTACACGTGTGTCCCAAAAGTTCTTGAACTTTTAATGAATCTCACATTATAATTTATTACTAACAACGTTTTGCTTATATTTGTTGGAAATACATCCCTCTTGAAGAAATTCAGAGTTTAGAACGATTATAGAGCTTTCGAAAACGACGCTGATAGTCCTCCTTTGTGATGGTATTACGTGCCTTGGTAGAAGCCTTCTGGATCTCCGAAATCGTATCAAATCGCAATCCTTTCAACTGCATTTTAAGTTTGGGAAACAAAAAGTAATCATATGGTGACGTATCTGGTGATGCGCTTATGTGCCGGAGCATTGTCGTGGAGGAGCGACCAGTTACCTTGCGCTTTGTATTGAAGTCGAATCCTATGAATTCTGGCCAGCAAACTTTGCATCATGTCTAGGTAGTATTGCCCACTCACCTTGGAGCTTTAGGGAACATACTTTTTATGAATGAACCCTTTCGAATCAACGAAAGTGATGAACCAATCGTATACTGTTGTGCGTGGCAGTACTTGATCCCCGTAAGCTTTACGCAACATCTCCAACGTTTCCGTAAACGTCTTACCCAAAATCACAGAACTTGATGCTTGCTTCTCGGTCCATCCCAAATTCTGAACGAACCTCAAAGTGCTACTGTCACTTTTTCTACTATGGCAACTCAACAATAAGTGGAAACTTTATAAAACTTGCAGGACATTATCGTTTTTGCGACAGAAGTTCGAGAACTTTTGGGACGCACTGTGTATTTTTGCTCATTGAGTCCGGGGGAAAAAGATTATTCAAATACAGATAATTCGGAAGAACCTATGAGATTGGGACAAGTACACTGAAACATTTAGGAATATTTTCATCACTTAGTCGATGATAAAAAATTTCATAAGTGAGCTTTCTCTATTTCAAGAAAATGAGAACCGTGAATTGTATTACGTGTTTCATCTAAGTGTTTTTTCCTAATCCTATAGGTAAATATAAGAATATCTATAACATGAAGCGCACCAATAATACAAAATATTTACTTATTCATTATTTAATAAGCTCATACTATAATTCATTTTCTACTTATACTTTCTTTTTACAGAATTAGTTTGGCCACACAAAGAGAGCGCAGTTTATCCTTCTTCCATTCAAATTCATAATATTGATTCTTACGGAAGTTCAAAAACTCAAGCTCAAACTTTTGACTTGGTACACAACCATTATTATGTGGTAACAGTTGAGAAACACGAGTACATTATTGGAATATTCCTATATGGATATTTGTTACCATTCATGGCTCTTAGAGCGGATCTTGGTAATAGATATGGAAGATTCAAAATACAGATAAATGGAGAAACTGCTGAAGAGATTGTACCAATATTGAACAGCGATCATCTGAATGATGTTTTCGGTGAGATGCATAGACCACAAAACATTATTCTCGCTAACTTTCACCGATAATTCAACACGTATAGGATATAGGGTCTGGCAATGGGCCACTGTAAACAGTCGAATTTTTAAATTAATTGACAAATGCGCGAAGCAATATGTTTCAAACTACAGTAGTAAATAAAATGTATGCGAACACACTCTTTTCGGAAACTCAAGTTTCCTCAATCTGTTAATGAAATAGATAAACGAAAAAGAAACCTTATTATTTCAGCAAATAATTTTCCTATACGCGTCATTCAGTCAACCTTGGGTTAGACTGGGTCGAGCAAGATTTTTCAGAATTAGATAGGCAGCTCTGGTACAATAAAATCATCTGAAATTTGAATGCTTCTGATGATTTTGGATGATATTTATGATAGTTTTTTGAGAAGATAGTAACGAATTTGATATTTATTAAACCCGCGAATGTTACTTTCAAGTTTAAGACTCGATGAAACTAAAAAAATTTCACGTTTTTCCTGTTGATTTGAGTAAATCATAAGAATAGATAAGAAAAACTTCAGGTGAAAGTTGCAAACCTGTTGAAGATACACCTTTTATGTAATACCCATTTCTTTTTGAAAATCATAATTCTTTCAGAAAAGAAGGAAAATGTTGGTAAAGAATGTAGAATTCCCTTGAATGGGACTTTTAGCATCCCTGTGACTGCTCATAAAAATAATTTGAGTCATCCATATCAGCTTTCAATGTCACGTGGGTGTGAAAGTGTGTGTCACAAAGCTAGAAAAGGGGTGAGGGTAAGTAGGGGGTAGTTTAATTTTATCAAGTAATCTCCCCTTTTTCAGCTTTCCTCATTTTTAGAAAACCTCATTTTTTCTCGTGAAGTTATAATTACAGAGGAAAAATATATCCAACATAAAATGTTAGATATAAAGAAACAAGAGAAATCCCCAGATTTCCAAATTCCTTTAATCTCTCAAATTCCTTGAATTTGTTTAATTCCTTGAATTTTCCAATGTCCTTGAATCCCTCAAAATTTCCGGAATTCTCTGAATATCCTGAATTCTTAGAATTTCCTGAGTTGCCTGAATTCCTTGAATTCTCTGAATTCTCTAAATTCCCTAAATTATAGGAATTCTCCTAATTTCCTAAATTATATGAATTGCCTGAATTCTCTAAATTATATGAATTCACTGAATTCCTCAAATTCCCTGAATTTCCTAAATTACAGGAATTCTCCTAATTCCCTAAATTATATGAATTACTGGAATTCCCTAAATTATATGAATTCACTGAATTTCTTGAATTTCCTGAATTTCCTAAATTATAGGAATTCTCTTAATTTCCTAACTTATATGAATTGCCTGAATTCTCTCAATTATATGAATTCACTAAATTCCTTGAATTTCCTAAATTATAGGAATTCTCTTAATTCCCTAAATTATATGAATTGCCTGAATTCTCTCAATTACATGAATTCACTAAATTCCTTGAATTCCCTGAATTTCCTAAATTATAGGAATTCTCTTAATTCCCTAAATTATATGAATTGCCTGAATTCCCTAAATTATATGAATTCACTGAATTCAGAACCTTAAGTAAATTAGTTCTCCTTTTTATGTAAAATTGGCATAATTAAAACAAAAGCAGGTCATAACGATGAAGTTTATTAAGAGAGTATTTGCCGGCGAAGCGCGCAATAGCGAGTACACGAAGTGCGAAAACCTAGAGGAGCCGAGCTTCAAGCGTTAGTTAGCGTCCCTTGAATTATTATTATTACTAACTTTTCTGAAAAAGGGAAATATAACTGAGGAACGCTTGGCCGTAAAAGTGTCTGCTTTATGAGTTTATGGTGTCAAGACCCACTATGGTCGACTTTTATGGCTGAGCTAATGAGCGTCCGCCCCGAAAATTACTTGTAGACCTGCAAAATTTAAAAAATTTACTCAGATTGGTTTTCATTGTAGCAGGCTTACTTATATTTTTCCTAATTAGCTTTTTCAAAAAATGTGATCTTCAGCCTTCGAGGAAAATATTCTTATAATTTCAGTATAAGATATAAATTATTAGGACCGTTATTTGGCTTTGACAACAGTAGAAAACACTGAAAATGGCACTTTTCAAGCAACCTCAATCAATATTTTCATGACATTTTCATTGAAAAAATGCTTTTATGTGGACTCTAAGGGCCTGAAGAACAACATATTAAAAGTTCAAATTAAAAAGGGGATAACTTCGTGGTTAAAATCTTAAATGAAAAAAGTTGGTTTTTGCCATGTTAATTACATAAGAACTTCAAAGACGATGGGCCACCTCTAAATATTGCTCAAAATTTAAAAAAAAATCTGGCTTTAACAAACACATGAACTACCGTTATTTGCCTTTCGCTCCTAAGAAAACTAAAAGTGTTTTTTTCTCGTCACCCTAATGGATAGTCTATTCACGTATAACAGACCACTGTGAGACTCTGTTCTTTTCAATATCAAGCCATGTCGTGTCCAAGCTACCTGTTACTTGATACCTTGGTGCGTTCAAGAGGTGCACTTTAGGCGGTGCTAGTTGTTGTTGCACCAGCGTTTTGATGTCTTGTTTTTTAAACTTGGAGTGGATCTAACTCGGTTAATGGCGTTTCTGAGAAGGATATTCTCGTTTGTTCTCTGACTTCTTATTCCACTATGGTCGTATTTTGCTACTATCGGTATGTCTGGGAATTTCTCCAGAAATTGTCGGCGAAAGTCTACCCTATCAGTTGAAGTCGCGGTTGTACACAGCTCGTATTCAAATAGGCAGTGCAGCAAATATTCATCATGCAGCTAGAGCTGTCGGTTCGTCATCCGGCCAGAGCTGTCTGTTCATCACGCCTTCATTTGTGCGAATTTATGCAACAAACGTCAACCCTTTAAAACCACCCTCTCTGCAGAAAATAACTTGACCAAGCTGGCAAATTTTTTCGCCAGCTCGGCCATCATACAAAATCAACCTCATATGGACTTAATTTATAAGTCTTCATTTGTGCAAATTTGTGCAACCAACTTCATCCCTTAAAAACAACCTATATTCAGAAAAAACCTTGACCGGGCCAGGAAAATATTTCGTCGGCTCGGTCATTATGCAAATTCCACTTTATATAGGCTCACTCTTTTTACCTTAATTTGTGAAAATTTATGCACTTTACTTCGATCCCTGAAAAAACCACCCCCTATGCGACAAAGACCCGGTCCGGGAGAGCGGAATATTTAGCCAGCCAGGCCATTGTCCAAATTCAGCTTTATATAGGCTTAATCTTTTCATCACGATTTGTAAAAATTTGCGTGACCAATATCAACCCGTAAAAACTAATCCCTATGCAGAAAACACCCTGACCGGACCAGCAAAATATTTCGTCAGCGCGGCCTTTATCCAAAATCAACTTTATATGGGCTTAATATTTTTTTCTTGACTTGCGCAAAGTGCAATGATCGTCAACACTTGAAAACCACCCCCAACGTGGCAAACACCTTGACTGGGACAGGAAAATATTGCGCCAGTCCGGGCATTGTCCAAAATCAAAACCCATAGAAGTCACCATGAAAAATCTCTGAGTTATGTTTCAAACCCCATAATAATATTCAACAACCATCAAAATCTACCCCTAACACTTTAAGCAAAAGAATCGTCGAATGTCTCCATGTAAAACAGCCATAAAATTGAGAAATTGAATATAGTCACACAAGACAATTTCAGAAAACTCAAAATTGTTCTCAATCCCATAGTAGTATTCAAAAACCTTTAAAATCCAGACGTAGCTCCTCCAATGAAACAATTCCTAAGTATCTTCATGTAAAATAGACATTAAGTTTTTAAATAAAAAATAGTCACACCAGTCACATTTATGAAACTCCAGGTTATACAATTAATATCGGTTGGTGGAAACCAAACCAAACTCCGTTCTTAGACTGTTGTAGATAAAATCGAAATAATCAAATTTTTACATTCTCATTCATGAGAGTGTAATGTATTCGTCCAAATTTGCAATCTCCGGTTTTTAACGGATCTTTACGTTTTGGCACTCACAGATTCCGAAAATCATAAAATTTTGTCGGCGTATGTCTGTATGTCTGTCTGTCTGTCTGTCTGAATGTATGTATGTCTGTATGTATGCTTACCTGAATGTTGTAGCCACGCTAACTTTTGAAGGATTTGTCGAATCGAGTCAGCCTTTGATAAATTTTTTAAGGGTCCCAAAATGAAGGTCAAGTTTGTTACCCAGATATTTCTGACTAAAATACAAAATTTTAGAGCATTTTCAAAATTAAAAATTTTTTTTTTAAAGTTTCAGAAATTTTTGTCCAAATGTCTTTTAGATGGAAGAGAGTCTTGAAATTTATCTTGATGAAATTTTCTATTACGATGAAAATTCAAAAAGTAATATGCTTTTCAACATTTTGAACATTTTCAAAAAATAGAGAAAAAAATATTTTTCTGATAGATGAAAAAATGTCTATAGAAATTTTCACTAGATATGAAATATATTTCGAAACTATTCTCATAAAATTTTGTGATTCGATCAAAATTCAAAAAATAAGAGCATTTTCGAATTTGGAAACAAAATGTTCCGTTTCATTTTGTTTACATGGTTTTATTTCTCAAAAGCAATCGTCTGTATAACCTAGCTGTTGAGCGCAAAGCGCGAGTATCGCAATGAGAATGTAATCGTCAAGGCCGTAGGTGCTTTGAGAACCCTCTACAAAGTCAAATTGAAAAAAAAATGTTTAATTTCACTTTATGACTGTAGTTTATGAGGGGCTCGAATCACAGTTTTTGATTTTCGCGTTCAAACTGGACGCATTTTCAGGCAGCTGAGAATGAAAATTAGTGCAAAGTGAGGAGAAAATATTAATGTCATCATGAAAAATAAAAATTGTACATTATTTCGCTATATCTGAATAAGCAGTACCAGATCAAGGTACATACATAAATATAATATACATTAGATATGAGAGTGTTGAATATAATGTAGAAAATTTCACATTTTCGACATAATCGAGTGCGAAGCACGAGATGCGTGATAAAAAAATGTTCGTTAAAGCCAAAGGAGCTTTAACAAAAGAGAATTCGCAATCATCAAATTACAGTTGTTATCGCTTTGACCTTTAATTTCAAAGAGTCTGTCCACAAATGTGTGGAAAACCTGAAGACCGAGCGCGAAGCGCGAGAACAAACAGTCGCGCGCCCTAGGCGCGCTCAAACTTGCGAGCAAAGCGAGCCGCGCGCGAAGCGAGCCGCGCGCCAAGCGCGCAATGAGAATGTGCCCGCGCAGCGGGCATATTTTTTTACTGTTGTCTAGTATTTATGTTTTAGGTAATAAAATCTTTCAGACAAATATTTTATTGTATATTGTGTGGTTTCAGCAACAATTGAACATTGTTACCTTTAATCTCATCTTTTACGATTAAAACATAAACTACGTAACTTATCAAGACAGATTCAAAAGCTAATTTAAAGATTTATTTTAGGCGAAAAATGTTTTCACTAAATATTGTACTATATGGGTCTTGCGTCGTTTTTCCTTAAACTTAAATTCTTTTATATATGAGGTTTTGTTTCACCATCTATTCATTTTTATAAAATATTCTTATATGTTGCATAATTTGACAGAAAAATGGAACTTTTAATATGTAATAACATTATTTACGAATTCAATAATAAATATGCATCTAATTGGAAAACAATATCATGCAAATTTTTAGATCCTTTTTGGACGAACACTTTTGCTTTTCAATATTTTTTTGTATCTCGTATGGTTTTGATGAGAAATGAATTTCTAATTTTTTTATATAGCATTTTCGATGGATAAAAGCAGAAAAGTTGGTCAAAAATGGCTGGCTAACGATCCTGTCGATAAAACTGATACTTTGTCATTGATATGAGCAAGAAACAAAAAGATTTTTGTCTGAACAAATAAAACTGCAAATGAAACTGTCTGCTTCAACAAATAGGACAAGGAATAAAAAAAACAGCATTCCATACATTTATGTCATTCAATTTTATATTATCCTCATTGCAAAATATAATTTTTTATCTGAAGTTGGACCAAAATGTCAGAAGCATATAACATTGACCATTAGATATTATTGTTACATCTAAAAACATCATACACTTAATTATTGTGTAATTTTTAATACCTCCAACGTTTTCATCCATCTTAAAGTCGCAAAGGGAATCGTATTTCAAACCACAATCATCTGGATACAAGATGCCCATAATTTGGTGTTGCAGGATCTACTTTATAATATCTGAATACACCAAGCCTCTCAGCTTCGTCTGCAGTAATTTCAATTTTATGCTCTCCTTTTATTATAGTTATATTACCCCTTCCGTTAAGTAGTGGATGGATGAAGTGGTCGACTCCATGTCCAACGATGGTATCTCCAATCACGACGAAAGTTAAATGACCCGTGAGTTTCTGTGGTAGATATTGTTCGTCGGGCCAATATAAATACTGATAACCACGATCATCTAAGGTCAATGTGCCGCTTACAGAAATGGTACTGAGTTCCATTCCTCTCACGTAGTAAGGATGAAGATCGATGCCAACTGGAACTAAATAAAAATATTCTTTATTATAATAAATTAAAAGGAAGTGTTTCCGGTTTCAATCGTCTGAAAAACTACGAATCTTGCCGACTTTTCGTGAATGTTGCAGTTCACTTTTTCAGGGCGAACCTGAAACTGAAGTTTCAGGTTATTTTGTTTCTATATATACTCCCTATGATGCCTATGAGTGGCCAGAGCACCCCACCGTGGAGATTGGTCGAACTTTCTACTCAAAAACAAAACATAAAATTTGACGAATTACTTCCAGTAAAGCACACACCACGTACACAGTAAAATATATCTCTAAACATCCTCTCAGCAATGGAATGATTTCAACCTTGTCTGAAGGACATAATTCAGCAGTAGCTCCCTCAAAAATCGCGAAAGAAGAAATCTTCAGTAATTTGGAATCCGCAACATATACCCTTCCACCCAAAAAAGTGAATGACATACAGCGTAGGAAGACCAACATCTTACGCCAAGCTCAACTTCCCTCCTCGAACTTAACAAAACAAGAAAAAACAAAAATTAAAGAACTCAATCGGAATAAAGATGTCATAATATTACTCGCAGACAAAGGCAACACAAAGGTAGAAATGAATGAAGAAGACTATAACTACAAAATCTTGGACCTTCTAACTGACGATACATATGAAAAACTTAAAAAAGACCCCACAAAAGCAATAATCAGCAAAACAAAAACACCTCTAAAAGACCCTAAACTTGACAGCAAAACAATATCTAGATTGATAACTTCTAATCGCATCTCTTCAAAACTTTACGAACTGAATCGTTTCATAGGAAACACTATCACACACGTCCAAAACTCTTTTGACTTTATCAAAAAGATAGAACAGATTTACATTCAACGCCAAGACATCCTAGTGACTTTCAACGTGACATCCCTCTTTACGAAAGTACCAATTCCTGATACAATCGATATTATTAAATCCTTCGCAAACTTCCCCTTCGATCTCATACCTTTGATAGAAAACTATCTAAATAATACTGACTTCTCTTTGAATAACCAATTGTACAAAAAAACCTCAGGAGCAGCAGTCCTTAACCAATCCAAGCTCAAACCGGAATTTTGGTACCGTTACGTTGATGATACATTTGTCATCTTGGGAACATCAACTAGATGAACTGCACAAGTTTTCCGATTTCATCAATCAATCACACCCTAATATTCAGTTTACCATAAAAATTAAACAAAACGGAAAATTACCTTTCTTGGATGTACTAGTTTACAAAAGATCTGATAACACATTAGGACATAAAGTTTACAGAAAACCCACCCATGCCACCTTGCCCATACCACCTATACCCACCCATCTCAAAAGCAATCGGTCATCAACTCCCTTAATTAAGGAGCTGTTTCCACAACAGATAAAGATAACTTACAAAAGGAATTACAAGACGCTAACCAAATCCTAATACAGAGCAATTACACAAAAAATCGCAAGTCGATAGAGCAATAAGCAAATACACTAAAAAAAAAACAATTTGCAACAACCTACTAAAGGATGGGAGAGAAAAACGGCCACCATCCTATCCTACATCCAAGGTATCACAGGAAAATAGGATGAATTTTCAACAAACACTAGATTCAAACCATATTTAAACCACTTGCGAAAATAGGACAACTTCTAAATAACCCTAAAGAGAGAAAGGAACCTCTCAGTGATCATTTATTATATGAAATCCCTTGCTCTGTTGGCAAAGTTTATATTGGAGAAACCGGGAGAGCGGTGAGCCAACGTACGAAGGAACATGAGAGTAAAGTCAGGCTAGAACAGTTCACGCAATCAGTACTGGCTGAGCATCATATCCAAACATGACATAACATTTTATTTGACAAAATAACCTTTGTCGAAAAAACATACAATATTTTTCCAAGAAAACATAGAGAAGCAATCGAAATCATACAACACCCTAATAACGTCAGTAGGGACAATAGATATAATACCAATTCGATTGCGATTTTCGTCCCCGCGGGTTTAAAAAAAAAAAAGATTGATTAGCCAATGAAGTTCGACCAGTGTCAACAGTGAGCGCTCTGGCCAATCATAGGCATCGTAAAAGGTATATATAAAAACAACATCACCTGAAACTTCAGTTTCAAGTTAGCCCTCAAGGTTTTGCACGATTGAAACCTGAAACACCGCCTTCTAATTTATTATAATGAATGATCGTGAGAGCGTTGAATCTGTTATTAATGTTTTTAATCATTTTTTGTTATGTTGGTACAAATTCACTTACTTCGAACTATCTTTTCTAGTAATTTATGTACCGAGAATTAATTGTATTGTCAAATAAAGAGCCATATATCACTTTTAAATATTTTCTTGTAATTCAAAGTCAACAAAAATTACTTTAATGTGCTCTTTAAATTTGAAGAAGTGCTTCGTTTTTTGTGATTTTCAGCTATATTGTCGATGCGGAGACAGAAGCCATTTTCTTTACGAAACTTTAAGGGAGTGTTTTTGACTCCCAAAAGAAAGTTTTTATTGCTATTAGAACTTCGCGCAAACAAAATTCTTTTCGATACGCCCTATCGTGTATTCTTCACAAAATCTCTTGCTTCATTTTCATAGAAATAAATAATTAAAACAAATTTTTTTATTAGTCTTTGACACAAACTCGAACTTTTTACTTTTTTGACGTTTACTCGTACGGCAAGCCATTATTTATTCACAGCCTTTTCGAGCAAATATATTTTTCATGATTGTGTGTAGTCAATTTGGAGCCCATTGGTCAATTTTCATTTTAAAATTTAAGAAACTCTTATTTTTCTCAACTTAATTTATGCAATCTGAAGGCAATGTTTTTATACTGGAGGCGGGCCACACGAGGTTCACAATTTCCTAATATAACCATATTGTTGTTTTAATAGAGTTAAGAATATTATATCATCACGCAATTCTAAATTTTATTCATTTGTATCAAGCAATTAGTTGCTTTTCACTGTTGAATTTAGAAAGAAAAATCACGACCAATCAAATTAGTAACTTTCGACTAAACTTTGGTGGCTCACTTTTAACTAAGCTGATCTCTAAAATTTCACTATCCATCAGATGAATTTCAGCAACTTTGATCTATAGAGACCTCAAAGTATCTTTTGCAGAGGCAAAAAAGTTATTCGATTAACCTAACCTTCGTTAAGCACTCGACTTCATATTGATTCTAGCCGAAGCTTATTCGAAACAAATAATGCTTACAGTGTTCGCTAAACAATTTCTAATATATATATATATATTTCTACAGTAAACTAATGAAATACATTGTGCGTTATTCATTGGCCATTTGTGGAACTAAGTAACTGACTGTGGAGTGGCGTTTTGAACTAATTACCTGCCTCCAACTGTAAATGTGAGCGCAACGAAAGGCTGACCGATGAAAGATTGGCTGGAATATATGAATGAGACCCTAATACGAAAAGATATACAAAGATATAGGAACGCAAGAGCTTGCAACAGGTATGCCAGGACAGAAAATTGTGGTGATATGTAGTTTATTACAAGTGCATGATGGAAAGTATCAGGGGCGAGTGGAAAGCCTTGAACAAAAGACCGTTGATACTAATGGGACCGCGTGGAGAGCTTTACATTAGCTCTTTGCCTGGGGTGCTTGCTACAGAGATTGATGAGCGACCTGGGTCGGAACAGTGTTGCGGAAAGAAAGTGGTGTTTATTATTTACTTGCTTATTTGAAGCATACGAATTCATTTAGGACTGTATTAGAGGGTGGTCCAAAAATGCATTGGAAAATTTTTTTGCTCGAATTTGTATGCATATCGCTCCAAAATATGTTCGAATCCACACCAAATTAAATGCGATTTTTTAAAATGATATGTAGATGCTGCGCAAGCCCCATAAAGTTAAGACGTATTTTCCTCAAGAAAAAATACGTTCTTGTAAATTTTATTCAGAATCGTTAATATAAGGTGAGTCGGGTTGAAACTCATGATTTCTCTCCACAATTATCGAAAGGATACTATTGAGTAATTACTTTTTAAATATCACCTTAATGAGCATGTTTTCGTTGGAAGTTGTTTAAATGATTTATTATTATTTTCTATTATATTCTCATTAAATAATTTTAGAAAGTTGCCGTTTTTTCTGAAATTTTAAACCTTTTGTTCACTTCTCACTTATAGTGCGGCAATGATTCATTTAATTTGACAATGAGAATTGTTCAAACAAACTTTTATTGTCTTCAAATATCTTTCACCAAATGAATGGTAGATAATTGCGGATTTTTCCGAAATGTTTAACTTTTTGTCCTTTCGCTCAAGTTAACAAACATAATTGGTTGAACGATTTATTATTGTTTGTAAATATCTTCTCTCAGATAATCAATGGAACATTGCCGTTTTTTCTGAAATTTTTATATTTGCTTGCATTTTTTAGCAATGAACAAATAATAATAAGCATTGAAGAACAACATTTTTTGAACAATCACTTTCTTTTTTGGGACTGTATTATTCTTAAATAAAACGTACATTTGAAATATGTTGCAAATTTTCTATGTGGATCATATTGAATGTAAATTTTCCTTCCAACAGTTACTGAGAGCCTTTTTGCTTGAATTAATATTCAAATCAATATTTAATATTTGTTCCAAACTAAGAACGCAAAGACAAGCTGAAAATTTCAGAAGAACCGCAACTTTTCAGCATTATCCTGTAAGGAGACAGTGATAAACAATAGTAAACTGTTTGAACAATAATGTTTCTTCACGTGCATTAATTATTATATCACTTTGCACGACGTGGGCAAACAGCTAAAAAATTCATAAAAAGCCGAAAATTTCTAGCAATTAAAAAAAAATATATCAATAAAAATGAAAACAAGTTGTTCAAACCATTATTTTTGTTCAATATATTCGACTGTTGTCTGGTTTGAACTGTGAAGTTAAAAACAATTTGAAAAATTCGACAGAAAACTGCGACTTTCTAACTTTATTCTCCAAGAAAATTGATATGAACAATCATAAATTGTTTGAAAAATTAATTTAAACTTCAGACATCGAAATATCAATAGAAAATAACACTTTATGTATTAAAAACAATATTTATTTAAGGAAAATGCAGATAAATAGTAACTAACGCGAAAAAATCACCAAAACACAATATTTTATATATGGAGCTTATTGCGACCCTCTGAAACAGACTTATTTAATTTGTATTCAAAAGGCTATTTTTGATTCGTAATTTATGAATAATGTTGAGTATCAACTTGATTTATCTAATATTTATGATTCTGAATAGAATGTACAAAAATATCTCTGGATAAAATGTACAAAAATGTCTTTTATTCTCATGGGAAATGCGTGTTAAACTTAATGGGGCTTGCAGAATCACTAAATATAACTTTTTACGCATTTATTTTTCTGGCGATTCAAAAAAATTTTGGGCGATATGCATGCAAATTCGGAGTAAAAAGATTAGGATCACCCTACTGGGTAATGCATTGATCAGAAGGATGTTATAGAAATAGGAAACGGAAAAAAGTAAAAGTTTCATATAAAAACGCAACTTTGTAATATTTGCAAAGTTAATGAAACAGTAACAAGGAAATAATTTGAAAAATGTAAATTAGCTACGTCACCTCCACCAGGAACATAACACGCTCTTGAAAAATGATGCCTCTACTTTATACACTGATACTAATATAATGCAATTTTATGGAATATGACGCCTCACACGTGAGAAACGACACATGTACTATTTTATATCGAAAAAAACCCGACAAAAAAGTTCCCTGATTGATTAGTAACCGAATTCTCTTAAGAATTAGTCAATATTTTCTCTAATTGAAAGTCCTTCCCTTAAGATTCTGCACTTTACAGCAAATTCCAGAGATATTATTCATCTGAAGTTGGATGAAAACGCTGTAAGTGTTAAGATTTAAAAAGAAAATTAAAAAAGACTTAACAACTTTTTAGATATGTCAAATCAAAATTTCAACGAAAAATTTCATCTTTAACCAGAAAGTTGAATTTTATTCTAAACTGATGAATTCTTAACAAAAAAATGTAGTAGTTGATATTGCAACCAACCAGACTATCTTTTCTAGAATCACCCTTGCTTATAATAATGCTAGCAACTATTCATGATTTTCAAATGGGTGCGAATTAATTTGAATTTATCAAGCATTAGATTTACAAGTTTATCATTATGATTCTTTCAAATGAATGTAAACATATCGCAGAAACGTAACTTGGTAGATTCTTTAAGTTTTTGAAACTTTTTGAATCTGTGCGTTATCAATTAAAATTTCTGAATATTAATTAATAATTAATTTTAAGTGCTGCGTGCACCGTACTGAATGAATACGTGAATCTGCACAGCTGTACCACTGGCTCTCGACTTGCACAGTTAGGCAAAAATTTCACTTTTAGCTATATGAAATAATCATAACAGTGAACGCAACAAGTCTAAACTTGAATTGGTTTTATAATCAGTTATTTTGGAACAATTATTGATGCTGTTGGAGGCGATAACTCTCTTTATTTGGTGAATGGATAATTATAGAGCGAGATGAAATACCGATGTATTGATAATAATATATGCTTGAACTGTTATGAAAGGAATATATAATTTTTGAATTTGAACAATATCTGGAGTCTACAAATAATTGTATAAGAAATTGAATTTTATTTCTGAATATAAAGAATTTCTGATGAGCTCAAAAGATTCTTATACTGAGAATTCAAGCAATTTCGGTTGATATTAACACGCGTCATGAATGCGCTTCATGTCGAGTAAAAACTGTTTTATAAATCACCTCAGGATCCGCGCATGAAGCATTGCACCTTAAGAAAAATTAGAAGTTTCAGCAAAATTCTGTAATATTTATATTATATTGTATTTCGAATTTTAAATTACCTGGTCTAATATAATGTGGCCCTTCTAGTGATGAACTCGAAGACTCTGTAAGAAAAAATAGAGACACCCAAAGTTAATGACCGAAATAAATATGCCCCTGTTATTTGTGTTTTCTTTAATTTAAACCAAAAATATATAAGTTTTCATTTGTCATAAATTGTAGCACTTTGTCATATTTCAATACAATATGAATTAAATTTCCTGTAATAAGTGTTCAGTATGAAAGTGTTTCAGGATTTATTTGGTAAGTTGGCAGCACACGACTATGTTGATTCAGCAGTTATAATAAAATTAGATATAATTGAATTTAATTGAATAATCATAGTAAAAGCTTAAGAACCAGAAATTTGATCAAATATTAAAAAAGATGTACACATTTTTAGCAGTTACGTCAGCATTTGATTTACCTGTAATTTATTTTTCACCTAAATTTCAAATTCAGCTTACTTCAGTTTTTTGTCAAAGTTCGCAGCAGATTTCAATATTTTGGTCAAAATTCATAGATGAAGTAAATTTTTAAAAATAAAAAACTAAAGTAAGGTGAACTTGAAATGTAGGTGTAAGTGAAAAGAAAGAACAATGGAATTCCAAATCGCCTCCCTTTTTTCGGTAAATTAATAATTATACAGCAAGATCAAATACGTATGCAATGAAAATAACATATGTTTCAACTATTTCAAAGGGAACACCTAATTTTCGAATACGGGCAATATCTGCAGTCCACTAATAATTGTCCAAGAAATTATATTTTAAATTTCAATTCTGAATATTATGAATTTTTAATTACTTCAAACAAAATTATTACACTATGTATTCGAGGAATTGCAGTTGATATTAACGTGTGCCATTTTTGCGCTCTACTTCGAGCAAAAATTGTTTTATAAATCACCTTAGTATCCGCCTGTAAAGAACTTCATGTAGGGAGAAAACTTAAAGTTTTGGCAAAATTCTGTAATACTTGTCTTGATTGTATTTCAGTTATAAAATTACCTTCTGGCTCGGGTGACCATTGTGTTGGTGAATACATACATTCTGTAAGAAGAAATACAAGGGTTTTTAGTTTTTATCATTCTTCAACGAAACCCACAGTTAATGGCCCAAATAAAGATGCCCCTGTTATATGTGTTTTCTTTAATTTCAACCATAAATATATCTATAAGTTTTTATTCGCAGCAAACTGTATCTCTTTGTCAATTTTTTATATTGTTTCATCATGCAAAACAAAAAATACCTGTGAGTTGGCAGCACTGCACAATGTCAATTAGCAGTTATAATAAAGTGATATTTCAGTAAATTCAAATAAATAATCATAGGAAAAACTTAAGACCCAAAAATGTGATCAAATAATGAAAACGATATACACATTGTCCGCAGTAACTCCAGCATTTAATTTCGCGTTCATTTATTTTTCACGTAAATTTCAAATTAACCTCACTTCAGTTTTTTGTCAAAATTCAAAGCTGATGTATATTTTTTTGAATAAGAAGCAAAAGTAAGGTATATCCAAAATTTACGTGCAAGTGAAAAGAGAGTAAAATGAAATTACATAATTACCTCCCTTTATTTGGTAAATTAATAACACTGGTTTACAAAAAAAGAGTTGAGGACTATTTGACAAGACCACTTTATCTTTATGTTTTTTGACGCGCTGTATACGAATCCGAGGTCTATTTACCTCCATCACGTCAGGTTCAAGGTCATCTCTAGGTCAAATACAGGAAAAGCCGTGCAATAAACTTAAAAAACCTTTTACATGTGTTTTTTGGGTCGCTGAATCGAAATCCGAGGTTAATTTACATCCAACGCTTCAGGTTCAAGGTCATTTCAAGGTCAAACGCAGAAAAAGCCGTTCCACAAACTTAAAAAACCTTTTACATATGTTTTTGGGGTCACTGAATCGAAATCCGACGTCCATTTAGGTCACACCTACATACAGGCAAACTCACACACTATTGAACTAGGGAGCTACACTTACAGCATTATATTATTTATCTTAATTATACACGTTAGAAATTATATAAATACATATTTATATTGCAAACAGATTCTTTTTGAGACCAATAAAAATCCTCTTAACTTTAAAACTTAAGAGAAAATTCCATTTGTGTCAAGACACATTCATTTGGCACAAGAGGACATTTCTCTGAGAAGGAAGGGTAACGAAGTGTCAGTCGCCGATTTCAACACAACTTCGC